>VWZI01005995.1:261483-335348 GCA_013396835.1 Psilopogon haemacephalus
TTTACTGCTATTATACTGGTACTTGCAGCAATGCTTTCATTTCTAGAGGGACAATGAGTAAGGAAATACAGTGAAGTATTCAAGTATGGTCATTGGTAATGGTGTCGAGCAGCTGTATAAATGTGATGCCAGAGCAGTCTGAAAGGAAAGAAGTACAGCCAAGGTATAGAGCTAGCAGAACTGTTCCTTCTGTTGGGAGAGCTCTCTCATTCCTATTTAAGAGCCAGTGTCAATATCATTGACTATATTTACATTACTTTGTTTTGGAATGTTCCTTCAAATGGCTAGAACCATCTATAAATTTGAGTTAGAATTTAAATTTGTTACTTGGTCTACTGGGAGGTGTTTCTCTTTCATCTCTCACGTTTTTAGAAAATCCTACTAAAGGGAGATCTTCCAGCTTGCTGGTGCCTAGGCACCCCCATAGAATTTTCTCCCTGCTTTGCTGACAATGCTAATGGGTAGGTTTTGTTGGTGGGTTTTGTTGGGTGTTTTTTTGGGGGGGTGTGGTTTTTTTGTTTGTTTTGTTGTTGTTTGGTTGGTTTTCTTGTTGTTGATGTTGTTTTGGATTTTTGTGGTTTTTTTTTGTCTTGAGAGGCTGAAATTTTGCTAAAAATCTGTTGTTTCCTTGTGCTTTCACAGTTTTAAGATTGGCCTTAATCCTAATAATCATATAATAGTTTAATGGTTTGTAACATGGGAAATTTTATTAAATGTTGATAACCTGCTTCAAATCAACTCCAGTATATATTTGTGGCTTATGCAGACCTCTTTAAAAACACATTAGCAGGTTCTGTAAGCAGTCAGGTGTTCATCCTTGTCCACTTACTTTTCTATGTGCTGTGTAAAATGGAGAAAGCTGCAGGACCTCCAGGGGCTGTAGGCTGGACAGATTGAGAGTGACTCTGTCCTTGCTCTGAATTTCTGTCCTCTTGCCATAGTCTCTGGAAAATCAGCAGTGTGTGTTTGTAAGTGAAGGCCACTGGTGAGACATCATTGGATTGCCTGCAAGCGGTGCCCTTCACTGTCACTGTGGACCATTCCTTTAACCATTTTTCTGGCTTTTTATTTTCTGACAGTTGCACACACATTTCTATTCATACTGTGGTCTTATCAGTCTCACTATTTCTTGTACAGGTGTCTACATTTGCTCACTTTGGACTGATGTAGACCAAAAGACTAACCCTGTAAAAGAGGCCCACTGCAGAATTTCTCCTAAAGGGAAATAAAGATAGTGTGCAGGTGGGTTTGGTGACTTTTTTCAACTGATGGTGACAGCAGTAGATAGAAAAGATCACACCAGACCAAATGGAAGTGTAAAACCTAGTTTTGCATCATGAGGGAATCTGTAAGGTAGAAAAATGTGGATGTCATCAATGGCGTTTGTTGTACAGATTTTGAAACCAATTTTCACATAGTTTGTACAGCAGTTCTGTAATGGTGTTACATAGTAAGAATTAATGTGTGTTAAATGGCTGTCTTTGCCCCATGCATTTACTTTTCCTCTTCACAGACCTTTACTTCTGAAAGAAACCAAATGGCTTTCTTCATGTCTTGGAGACCGAAAAAGAAAACAAGCTGTGTAATCATCATGCCAAACCTCTCCTCATGCAGTGAAAGGGATAAATATACTAGTAACAGCTACTGTCTCTCTGTCAGGCAAAGAGCTTTGAGTACAGGCAGCAAACCTGTCTTGCATAAACTGCTTCTGAGTGCCTTTATTTAATTACAAATCTGCCATTCAGCTTTATTTGCTACTTAGTTACTACCAAATGCTTTCATGTGGTTCTTTTTTTCACACATTGACCAACTCGCTTCTGCAGGTTAAAAGAAAAAGGCCTTTGTGAGATTCACCCTCTTATTTTTTAAAATCTGGTTTATAATCCTAAATTGCTGTAATTGTAATTGCTCATAAAATTATTGTTTCTAAGCACCCACTTCTTATAAGCACCAGCTGAAATAGAATAGGGAGGTCAATAGTGCAGGATAACGGCATTTTGTTGTGGCACTGTTTTCTCAGGGTAATCTTCAGCTCCTTGTTCTGCTGTTTACTTTCAAGTATACCAGCAAGTTATCAAAAGCAGCCTTGGTTGGTTGCGTTTCTTGTTAATGAACTTGGAACAACGATTTAGGATGCAGACTTGTGATCTAAAACATGCATGACACTGTTTTCTTTGGCAAGGCTTGAGCATTTAGCTCTGCTGTGAATAACAGAGTCAAACAATGGACAGTAGGGAGGTCAAAAAAAGGCCAGGCAGGATAATGGAACATAAGCAGGGCACTGTTGCATAAATACCTGTGGAGATTTAAACTCAGCCAGCAACTGAGCACTACACATCCACTTGCTCGCTTGCCCTCCTAATGGGATGAAGGTGGGAAGAGTAAAACTGAGAATACTTGTGAGTTAAGATGGACACAGTTTAATAGGTTAAGTAAAGCCAAGCTTTGCAAGCAAAAGAAGCCAAGGAATTAATTCAGCACCTCTCATTGGCAGGCAGGTGTTCAGCCATCCCCAGGAAAGCAGGGCTCCATCACACACAATGGTTTCTTAGGAAGACAAACACCGTATCACTGAATGTCCTTCTTTCCCCAGTTTTATATGCTGAGCATGATATAGCATGATATAGTATGGAACATCCCTTTGGTCAGCTGTCCCAGCTGTGTCCCCTTCCATCTTCTTGTGCACCCTCAGCTGGGTGGTGTGAGAAGCTGGAAAGACCTTGACCATGTAAGAATTGCTCAGCAATAACTGAAACAACCCTGTGTTATTCATGCTGTTTTCAGCACAAATCCAAACCACAGCACCATACCAGCTGCTATGAAGATAATCAACCCTATCCTAGCCAAAACCAGCACAATAACAGTGCTTTATTACAAACATTCAAATCCCCAGCTGCTTCTTTCAGAAAGGGTCCTTTTCAGGGTCTCAAACAGAGAGTTAGAGAGTGTGCTTCCAGCTATGTTCCATAATCTCTAGGCAGTAATTAATCAAGTTGGTATCTGACAGTGCTCGTGTAAGTTCTGTGACCCCTTATTTGTGCTGATGTAGCATTTCAAAGCCTTTAATATACACCCCTGCACAAGGTATTGTGCAAGAATGCTCTGAGAGGGCATTTGTGGGAACTAGAGGTATACCTGAGTAAAAGAAGAGACATTTAATGGAGAGTGCAGCCATCAGTAATGCATATACCTGAAGATCCAGAACCAGCACACAGTTCAGAAATTTCCTCAACTCCCTGATACAGGTGCCTGGGAGGGGACACGGAGGAAAACATTGTCATATAATCTCCCCATTTCTGGGGAGTTGCCCACCTAAGAGTGGTTGCTGTGGGAGGGAGGGAATTGAACTACCAGCTCTGTGAACTGAGAAAATGGTAGTTTTGTGCAGCTTCTACTTTTTAAAAAAGTATGCAAATTTGCTGACTTGTTTTTGTTTCTAGATGAGGAAGCTCTCATAAGAACCATTTGTGCTGACTAACTCTTTTCAGTATTAATTTGCTGGTTAAGAATAACTTGAGCTTTTGTCTATTTGAGTGGTGTGTTGTAAGATGGGTTTTGGCAGCTCTGGGATTAGCTGCGTTGCCAGTTTCCAAAGAATCCTTGCAATGTGATCTGGACTTTGAGGAGCAGGAGCCCAGAAACAGTGTTGGCTTGTACCTTGTGACTTCATTCATTTGCCTGAGATTAAGCAGGAAGGGAAGTATACCCTGGGTGCCAGATTTTCCAGAGCTCAAGCCCAGAAGTTTAAGCACTCTTCCAGATAACGTGAAGACATAATAAGGTGGAGAAATTTTTGCTGGAAGTCCTTACTGTCTGAGTGCATAAGCAAATAGAGGCCAAGTTTCAGTGACTTTTGCTGTGATAAAGACTATTAGACCCAGAATGAAAGTAGATTTACTGTCCCTGCTCCAATTAATTCCTTTTTCAAGATATCCTGAGATGGTTTTAATTAAAAAAAAAAAAGAAAGTTTAAGCTTCTCTGAGAGACAGATGCTGTTCTTCCCAGTCATTCAGTATTAGAATGTGCCTGGCAATTGTTGAATGTTTTACACCTTCAGGACTCATCAAAGTTACAGAGCAATAATCTTGGGGTACTCCCAGTCATCAGTACACAAGTAGTGCAGTAGTATTTCTCTTCTTCTGGGAGTCCTTCACCTGCATTGTAGCTCTGCTGTTGGCTTTCTCTTGTTTTTTTGTTTTTTTTTTTTTANCCTGCTTCCTTCCTTTATTTTCATTGCATTTTTTCTTTTTTTTGATCAATTGATCAATATTTGTAAGGGTATTTCCTGAGATTTACTAGATAATTTTGAGTAATGAGATTTATTTTATTCTAGGGATATGTCATAGCTACCAGAGCAGAGAATTTCTGGTGATCTAGCTGCAGAAATGGGGGGTTTGTGAGGTGCAACCAGAGTGAGACTGAGCGTGACACATCTAATACATGCCTTTGAATAGTAAAGAACTAGTAAAAATATCCTTAACCAAAAGCAAGCCTAAACAAACTCCAAACCCCCAACCAAACAAATAAAAAGAAACCACGTACAAACAAAATCTATGAAACCTTGAAAAATACAAGAAAATCAAACATCTTTGGGGGTTTATATTGGCATACTTTATGTACTGACATCTTCTCATTGGGATTCATTCAGTCAACATCTTACAAAATTGCTCTATGTGGCAATGTGGTGCCATCCTTAAGTATGGTCCTCCAGGGAGTATCTTCTCCCTCTTCTGCCTCAAACCCTCAGACTCATTACCAGTTTGGCAGTGGTATGAAATCATTAATAAGTTCTTGGCTCCTATCATCTGTGCTAATTGTGCTTTCTGCAACAAACTCTGTTCCCAAGGGGAAAAATGTAAGAGGAAGATGACAGGAGGGTGAGCAGCAAGAAACTCAAATATGCCCTCTTTTTCTCCCTTTGCCCTTATTACAATATATGAGACAAGCTGGTTATTTTTAGTTATTCTCAATGGTCAGTGCCAGTCAGCATCCAGGAGGAGGGCAGCAAGTCAGGCAGAGGTCAGACAGTGTTATCACCCTTTTATTGTGATGGTCAAATCCACTTTTAAGCTTCAGGATTGAGAGAAATGCACTTTTGCTGGCAAGTGTTTTAGATGCGTACGTGCAGATGCTCATACATAATTACAGCTTGTCTGCTTTTGTGATGTTATTGTTCCAAAATCCCATCAAATAGGTAGCACTAGATATGAAAACAATTTTGGTATTCAATGCTCATCCATTCTGCCTGTCTAGCCTTTCCTCTCCTGAAGCACAGGTCATTGTCTCTTTTGCCTTGAAGGCATCATCATGGATGCGTGATTTCCACTTCAGTGGAATGGTCAGGATGTCTGTTTTGATACTGGCTGTGAACTATGTACGAAGAATGGTTGTGACATTAGTGTCAGCTTCAGAGTGAGGTGGGTTAAAAATGGGTCATTTCCCATCAGACCTGCATGCCTAGTTATGAAAATCGGCTGCAAAGGCAATACTGTGAGTTTTGGCTAATGGTACAAAGTAGTTTGATTTTTTTTGCTCATATTCTCTCCTCTATCTTCTTTTCCCAAGGGAAGTGGCCACACAACAGCAGTGATAAGATACCAGATCCTGTACTTAGTAGCTGTACATGATTAAAATAGCAAGAGAAAATTCTGGTCAGTATGTGTAGGAAATGCTTTTTTAGACTTTGCTCAGAGTACTGAGAGACTGATGCATAGAGATGTTTCGACTTTAGTGGGATGAAAGCCATTGGTGCAGAATGCAACTGAACTAGTGTAAAATTACTGCTAGGGCACAGATAGATAATGTGAAGGTCTGAAAAGATGCAAAGAGCAGAGACTTGGCAGATGTTTTGTGTTAGAGATAAATACTGTCTAGGAGCTAAGCAGTGTCAAGTAAAAGGAATGTAAGCTTTGTCAAAATAAGGAGCAGCGTCCTAATAAGGTGTTGCTAACCAATTGCTTGCTGCACACAGTTGAACTACCCAATTATTATTGTACATGATGCAAAAGTTTTGATTTTTAGAACATATAAGCTGGTGCTTTGCACACAATAAATGGACACTTTATTTGCATCAAGTAGCATCTTGTCTCTCCATTGCTGTTAAGTACGGAGAAAGAAAATGTATTCTTTCACAGTTTCTCTCAAGTAGTATTTCACAGGCAGTATCTATCTGCCCCTCTCAGACAAGGCAGGTAGATAGCTGAAAACAGATGAGAAAAGCAGGGACAAAGAAAAGGAAAAAGAGGGAAAAAATCAAAAGGATAAATGTGGACAGGGGTTGGTTGTCAAGTAGGAATATTTTAAAGAGAGAAATTCAATATTTTTCATCTATCAAGTCAGCAGCAAAGTTTCGTAAACACACTCTACCTTGTCTTGCTCCAAATATTTGAGAGGATAAGGATGGCCTCAGTTTTCTGCTCAAAACTTCAAATGCAGTGATGAAGAAGGACTGAATCTGCAGACACTTTGCAAGGTGTTAGGAAGAATTTCCAATTCATATAGACATCTAAGCATATTTTGAAGCTGAAGCATAAAATGATATTGAAGAAAGTGTTACAGATATGTTTATTGGAGCAAAAAATGATAGTTATGAGGGAAAAGAGAGGTTTTTGGCATGTGGAAGAAGGGGCAGACCACTCAGAAAAACCTACAGCATCCTTCTGGCTGTTAATGGCACGTATGGTCATATGCTTCACTGGGTTAAAAACTGTCTGGACGGCCAGACCTGAAGAACTATTGTGAATGGAATTAAATCCTCTTGGTGCCTGGTCATAAATGGTGTTTCCTAGGGTTCAGTACTGGGGCCAGTTCTCTTTAGTGTCTTTATCAATGATCTGTATGAAAGGATTGAGTGTACTCTTAGTAAGTTTGCAGATGACACTAAAATGAGTGGAGAGTGTTGATCCACTTGAGCACAGAAAGGCTCTATAGAGGATCTTGGACAGGCTGGATTGATAAGCTGAGGTCAATTGTGTGAGGTTCAACAAGGCTAAGTGGTGGGTTTTACACCTGGGTCACAATGACCCCATGCAAATCTACAGGCTTGGGAGAGGGTGGCTGGAAAGCTGCCTGGTAGAAAGGGACCCAGAGGTGCTGGTCAGCAGCCAGCTGAATGAGCCAGCAGTGTGACCAGGTAGTCAAGAGGGCCAACAGCATCCTGGACTGCATCAGGAACAATGTGGCCAGCAGGACTAGAGAGGTAACTGTCTCCCTCTGCTTGCCTACATCTCATTGATGAGGCTGCATCTCAGTGGCTGTGTCAGTTTTGGGCCTCTCAATACAAGAAAAAACACCAATGTACCGGATTTGATCCAGAGAAGGATAACAAAGCTAGTAAAGAGTCCAGAGATCAGGTCCTATTATGACTGACTAAGAATTGAGGAAGATCTTATTGCTGTCTACGACAATTGGAAAGGAGGTTATAGCAAGGTGGTTGTCAGTCTGTTCTCCTAAGTTGCAGGTGAGAGAATGAGAGGAAATAGTCTCAAGTTACACCAGGGGACATTTAGGTTGGACATTAGGAAGAATTTCTTCACTGAAGAGGCTCCCCAGGGAAGAGGCCAAATCATCATCCCTGGAAGTATTTAAAAGACAGGAAGATGTAGTGTTTAGGGTCATGGTTTAGCAGCAACTTGGTAGTGTTAGCTTAATGGTTGGACTTGATGATCTTAAAGTACTTTCCCAGCCTAACAATTCTATAATTGTAGGACTGATGATACTTTCAGACATGCATATAGATGCTTTTAGAACTGGCTCTCACTTTGTTTTGGCAACAATTCTTGTAACTATTTTATTGTGCAGTAAGTTGTTAAGCAGGTAATAGCTAGAGATGCATATTATGTGATGTGTTTCTGATAATAGTTTTATTGCAGATCCTTGAATTATCATAAGAGTATTTTGGTTTTGGAGGATAGGAAGTACAGCTTTTTTTTCCCCATGTTCTATAAAAGTCAGTGGTAATTTGAAATCAGTCCTTTGACAGCTTTCATGTATTAGATTTTTGCAGTGTTTTATGTTTTTATCCATTGTAAATGCTTACAGAAAGCCAGCTATGGGTTTTCCATTGCCACTTGTCTTGCCCTCTAAGTGATGAATGATATCCTCCTAACTAACTACACAATTTCTTCTCACCACATTTGTTATGAGATGAAATAGATGTTATAGATGAAATAGAATCTTAAATTGCTAATACAGTTCTAAGATACCACTGTTAGTCCACTTAAAATCATCTTATATATCATCAATGGGAAGACATTGCATGTTTTGATGTTTAAAAAGCAAGGGGAAGGGAAAAAACTCTTAGTGCATCTGGAAAATTTAAATCAAGAAATCAACAACCCTATTGGAGTTTCTGTTTTAAGAATTCCTCTTCTTCCATGGTCTCCCCTAACACAGGGCATCTGCACCACCTGCTGAATTCGGGCTGTGAATTATGTTGGTGAACCAAGGACCAGTTTGCAGATATTGAGTATCACTACCTAGCTTCTCACTGCAGCAATCAGAAAGGCAAAGTGAGCCAACTACCAGCTGAGCATCAAGAACATTTATGTAGATTAATCCATCTAGTGTGGTGAGCCATATTTCGTTTTGAGACCAAGTGAACACATTACAGACCGAAACTCTATGTTCCCCTAACACAGTCTGCATTTCTGGTCTTAGATGAATTCAGAAATATCAGACATATTGATTCTTTATGTAGTCAGAATAATGAGTGCTGCAACCTCTGTAAGTTTTTGCCTTGAGGCAGAAAGAGCTATGGTTATTTATTTAAAGGCAAGACAGTTTACAAATATTTTGTTCTTTGACTAGAACTGGAAAGTTCCTTCCTTCCTAAAGGTAGCGGATTTATTGGAGACTGTTTTCAGCCCTGCTGTAATTTCATTAAAAATCATGGCAATATCTTAGAGTGAATCATAGAGATGATCTTTCTTTCTAAAGAATGAAATGCAAAGGCTGCATTATCATTGCATTTTTCATATTGTATTGTACTGACCTTTTCTCCAGAGGCTGTAAGCAAGCCCAGGGCATTGAAACCAAAATAGGCCAGTGTCTTCTGTATTACATGCCATTACTTAAGGAGATATAGCCATGGCCATTTATTTCCTGCAGCAAAATTCTGGTATGAGTTACACCATTTTGCAATGTTTGAAATATAAGAGCTTGTCTCATTACTGAAACCTAAAGTCACAGCCATTTTTATTACAGGTATTTGAGCATTTTTGTTCAACAGATATTTTTAATGTTGCAATTCATAAGGAAACTCCTCCTATTAACTGTGCCTTGAAGTAGTAGAAGCAGCTCTAAGCATCACTCCCATCTGAGGTCTGAAAGGTCAAGCTGTTTTTAAAGGTAGTGTTTCAGCTGAAAAACAGTTCAGGGCCTATAATGGTGCCATTCAGTGTGTGGCAGGATGGGTTGTGAAATCAGAAGTAAACGTAAACACATATCACTGCCTCCACTGAAGCACTTAAATCAGGAGCTGTTGGGGTGCAGAGGTATGTGCCTTTTCCCCTTGCTTTCTGCTTTCCATCTCCTGTCTCTAATTCATTAGAAACTTTCATTATTTCAATATGATTGAGATTGACTTCTAAACATGGTTCATTGCTACTGCCTTTTGTGAATACACAGAAAGAATCTGTGTTTTCAGTGATGATGTTCTCCAGGTAGAGTCAGATTTTTCTTTATTGTAATTTTTGCTTTATACTGTGGGGGTTTAATGGACAGGCTTGCTAGCCTATTTATTTTTCAACAAAGGGTCTGGAGAAATAATTTGATCTCAGGGAGATTATATATTAAGTAGATGTTTCAGTTTTTTTTAATTTAGTAATTTGCTAGATTTTTCACTTTTCTTTTAGAAAGCAACAAGCAGCAAAGTATTAATATGATTTTTTAGTGATGTGCACCTCTAATATTGTTGCATTTAGTGATTAATAAATTTGAAAAGATAAATTTGGTAAGAAATTATTCTTGTATTCTAGCCAGCCCTCAGAAATTAGAGGGGATAGGATAGGATAGGATAGGATAGGATAGGATAGGATAGGATAGGATAGGATAGGATAGGATAGGATAGGATAGGATAGGATAGGATGGGATGGAATGGAATGGAATGGAATGGAATGGAATGGAATGGAATGGAATGGAATGGAATGGAATGGAATAGAATAAGTCAGGCTGGAAGAAACCTCCAGATCATCCAAAGCAGCTGGACATAATACGTAAGGCAGTTACTGCTATGACTGTAGGCCCAACACCAGATGTAGAAAGAGCCTGCCTGATACAGGTTTGGCCATGTTCAAAAGAAGCAATTGGGTGCATTTATTCATATGAACATGTACAGGTTTCTTAAGATTGCTGGTAGTAAAGGCACCAAACTGCAGACTAGCTCTATAGGTATAAAATATGACTGCAGTCACAAACTCCATCTCCTGCAGAAGCATTCAACATAGCCAAGGCTGGGGGTGAGGAGGACAAATCCATTGATTTGTCCCTGCTGTTTGTTGTTGAATTATCAATTCCCTCCCAATGAGATATAAAATTGGGATAATATTTGCCTTGTTGTCTACTCATTATAGTGCAGGTGATAAATGGAAGAATGGAACAGTGGGCCTTTGCTTTCCTCCTCCATTCTCTCCAGTGCCATGGCAACACAGACCATCAGATCTCCACTCAGCTTTTGTGTCTACTCTGGTAAAAACATGTGTTTATCAGCAATATTGAGCTTAGTAATTTTCCACTGTTCTTCAAAAAAATATGAAGTCTCTTTCCCACCATGATGCAGGTTCTGCCAGTGCATGTGGTGGTAGTTGGCCAGCTGAGCAGCAAGTCTATGCAGTATTGATTACCTTGAATTTTCAGAATGAAAAGGCTTTGTCAAAAAATAACAATGTTATTTACTCAAAGAACTTCTGTTATGTTATGCAGAATAGATAAAGAATAGAAAAATTATATTAAAGGCAAAGACGGTTAACCAAGGTGAACATTTTTCTATATTTATGTTCTTTTTTTTGAAAGACAGCTCACACTTCCTCTAAAACAAATTATTTGTCCTGTATTATTGCCACACAGTCTAAAGCTCAAATTACCCCTTCTCTTAAAGCCAGCCATAACTAAGATGTAGTTCTACTGGAAGGTTTAAAGTGATGATGCGGATGTGTCTGGTTGCATGATGGGCTTCCTTGTGCATGGTTGGCCTTTCAGAAGGCACTGACTGCAATGTGTGGTCTTAGTGGACGCTGCCCCTGCTGTCATGTAGATGGCTGGCAGCTAGCAATAGCATAGGGCAGAAGATCTTTCTCCCAAAGGAGAGAGATGGATTTCCTGTGGCTCCAGCATGGCTTTTCTGGGAGCAGATAAGCAGGACAACAGTTGAGTTATGAGAGGACATGGATATGAAAGTACAACCAAAGCACTAACAGAGCATCTTCCTTGATTAAGGTAATGAACATTAAGGGGTTGTGCCTTGTCCAAGCATTGGTGTCTCTGTATTGATGGGCTGTTAGGCTTTTGTTTGTTTGCCGAGATCACGGCTGTACAAGGTAATTAGGATTGGTATTTGTATTTTAAGAAGAGCTAACAAGGGGAAAAAAAAGTGTAGAAATCATGCCATCAGCTGCAGATCTCATTTGCTGTTGAGTCAAGAGGGAACTGCAGATATGTCTTCTCCATACATCACCTCCCAAGAGACTGTATTCCTTTCTTCCCTGTGCATTATTCAGTATATTTTGTAGTCTTAATAATTTTGTGCCTTTTTCAGGCCAGACACACACCATAAAAATAGCCTGAATGCAAACTCAGGTCTCCTCGAAGCCTTCTCTTCTCCAGGCTGAAGAGCCCCAACTCTCATAGCCTATCCTCATAGCAGAGGTGCTCCAGCACTCTGATCATCTTCATGGGCCTCCTCTGTACTCTCTCCAACAGTTCCATGTGCTTCCTGTGTTGGGGGCTCCAGAACTGCACACAGTACTCCAAGTGGGGTCTGACAAGAGCAGAGTAAAGAGGGAGAATCCCCTCCCTTGCCCTGCTGGCCACGCTACTCTTGATGCAGC
The DNA here is from genome assembly GCA_013396835.1 of Psilopogon haemacephalus. Lineage (NCBI taxonomy): Eukaryota > Metazoa > Chordata > Aves > Piciformes > Megalaimidae > Psilopogon > Psilopogon haemacephalus. The sequence continues at coordinate 273,529 of VWZI01005995.1, forward strand.
CCAGGACACGGTTGGCTGTCTGGTCTGTGTGTGCACTCTGCTGGCTCATATTGAGCTTTTCATCAACCCAGACCCCCAGGTCCTTTTCCTCAGGGCTGCTCTCCAGCCAGCCTGGGTTGGTGTTGGCGATTGCACCTACCCAGGTGCAGGACCTTCTACTTGGCCTTGTTGAATTTCATGAGGTTGGCCTGGGCCCACCTCTCCAGCCTGTCCAGGTCCCTCTGGATAGCATCTTTAAAAAAGAAAGCATACAAATTAGCAGTAGAGGAGTATCTCCGTATGCAATTTCCTTTTAGAAATACTAGCAGTATTATGCTGATGCCTAGGCAGATCATAATCTTCCATTTGAGAGGAAAAAAGAAGAAAGTTTCTGCCTCATCCTCAGAACATTGTATTTCAGAGGTGAAACATTTCCTAATGTTATGGAAATGCTAAGGATCATCTGGATAAGTGAAGACTACTGATTCCTGTTCAGTGGTACTGCCATCTGTTCGGCTCCCTGCCTACTTGGTGAGATAATTTAACCACTCTGTTCTTATAGCGCACATAAATCTTATCCATATAAAACGCTGTGGAAATAAATTCTGTTTGCAATGAGACTTAAAAAAAACCCAACACACACACAAAACCCCCCCAAACCCAAACAAGAAGTATTTTACAGATTTCTTAGGCTTTTATATAAAGGTATCTATTGTTATATCCTGTACTATAAATTCTTAATGTGTATAATTTGTAGAATTTTTCTATTGTCAGATGACTTCTTCCCCCTAGTGGAGCAGTTTATGCAGAGAGTCTGAGATCTGTTTTTAATAACTGGCTTGCAGAATGAAAGCTGAGGTATTACAGTATTTTTTCAGTGCTTGTGATATTCAAGAGCTTTTAACAGTGCTAGTATGAATGTATTACATTCTTTATACCCTGCAAAAGAACTGAAAGAACATCCTTTTTGGTTTGCCAATAAATTATAAGATATAATAATTTTCTGTCTTTTTAAAAGGAATATATTTTAATTTTCAGAAATTCCTTTTTCTGTGTCAACTCTCTTCTCTTATTTCCCAGTACTCTTGATGCTGTGTACTAGTGCTAAATCCAAGTTTCTAATTGAGATGCTGAGTAGGAAAAATTGCATCACTGGCTTTTGTTCTCATGTGAAAGCCCATGTTAATGGAGACTGCCTTATATAAAATGGTCCCCTTTCACCTTTGAAAACAAAGAAGAGTTCCTGTCTGAACCAAGTGCTGGAGCATTTCAGCTATTTTCAAAGAGCTGTACTGAGCCAGAAGATACTTTATCGAGAGCCCTGACTGTCCTTATCCATGCAATGTACAATTAACACCAGTAAGTGTGACAAAATACATGGTACAATTAGAAGGAGCTCCATCTCCAAGCCATTTTTCAGGGCTGGGAGACTGGAAGCCTTCAATCTTTGACCAGAACCTGTCTGAGAAAAGGTCCTTACTCCTTCAAACTGCACGTTTGCCAGAAACATGGGAACAGCTCTCCAAACCGGCAAAGTACTAAAGTTTCCTATTGAGATTGTTCCCCTGACTACCCGGATTTGCATCAAAGGATTCCTGTAGAAAAGACAGGGGCAGATGCTTGTGTTTGTGGCATGGGTCATCTCTTACTGCAGTTTCTTTCACTGAAGCAAAATGTATGAAGGCAATTCTGTAGTAGGAGAAAAGTAAGACTCAGCTGTGGTCAATCAAGCTGTGACTAACCTTGACTTACTACCCTTCATTTCAAACAAACATTCAGGGCCTTATCAAACACAAAAGAAAGAAAGGACTTTTGAAAAAAAAAAAAGTTCTGATTTGTTTTGTTTTCCCTCCAGATACTATCAGCTAAGCATAAAAATTAGTAACACCTGATGAGGCTGAACTTGGCCAAGTAACTTGCAAGGATATTATGATGGCCTTTCTCCTTTGTATGTATCTGATACAGGTTAATCACTAGCTGATGTATTTTTGTTGCAGTCAGGGTCTGGCGTTCTGAAGAATCTCGCGTTGTAACGGAAAGATAGGAGTCCCTCCCTTTAGCCAATAGCCTTGAGTTAGGACGTAGACAAACGGATATGACGTTTTGTACACTATAAAAAGCACTGCTACGTTTTAATAAACGCCATTTTGCCATTTTGCCTTTTGCTATCCATCACATTGATGTTTGTAGCTGATGGTCCGAGCAGCCTGGGTTTGGCTGTTCGTGTTGCCCTTGAACCAGGTAGTCACGTCTTCTGAGTAAGGCAACATATTTTAAAGTATTTATTTTCACCTAGAGGGGAGTTTGCATTGGGGAAACAAAAATTTGTGTCCACAGTGGCTTCCCATCCTCACCTTTCGCCAAGCTGAGAGCCAAGAATATTCCAAGTATTTTACTGACAGTTGGACTTTCTTTTTCGTCTTGAAATGATTATTTGGATTGGTGTTGGCACACAAGATCAGGAAGATCCAAAGTCGATGCTCTGGTTGAGATGCTGCATAAACTCAAATACCATATAATAAGGAATTGATAGCAGTGTAGACACTGGTAGCAATATTGTAGTAATGAAATACCTGGGAACATTCCCCAGCTGTGTAGGTATGACAAGAATCATACTGATCAATTAACAGAAGAGAGTTCATAAGTCTCATCTTATTGTTGTTTGTTTGAATTCTGACGTAGTTCAACTCTGATGTTGTTTTCTCTCCCTGTGGATGGCTGTTGTTTTACTAGATTGATTATTCTGCTGCACTTCTTTTGCACAGTGTAACTGAATTGTGCATACAACAGAATAAGAACTGAAAAACACACTTAAATAGTTATATGCTGAAACTCATTTCATTAGTAATGGTGTTACATCAAGGTCTTGGTTGAGTACTTTAAAAACTCAGAGGAAATTTAAGACTACTGTAATTAGCTTGGAGCCATCCTCTATTGTTTTGTTCTATTTTGTATCAAAAATCAGTCAGAAAAAAAGCAAAGAGAGCACTAGCTATCAATCAGCAGTAGCCTGATGTGATGTTAGAAAGCAGAGGGAATGATTAATACTTTTGGGCTGTGATCTTTCACTGCCACTGAAGTTTCTTACCAGCAACTGGAGAATTACAGTCCAGAATTCCAAAGTTATACGTGGGTAGCCTTGCACCTGGAGGAGATCACAGCCAAGGGCTAGATGAGGAGGCTGTAATGCTGCTCGTGTCTCCCCCACATGGGTGAGCCTACCAGGGCTAGGCAGGGTGGCCAGTCTGGCACTTCTGCCACTGCCAGCTGTCACTGGCAGGCTCAAAGGCTTGAGCAGAGCCTCAGTTCGGAGTTTAGAAACACTGATATTGAGATAGATAGGCTTAGATGACCATGTCTTTGAAATCAATTGTTTTTCCTTTTACTTCTCGTGTGGGCATGTTTTTCTAAATTTCCATGAGTCTGTAAAAAGGCTCTTTCCTCATTTAGCAAGGTCTTTGAGCACGACTTTGGCAATGATAGGGAAACTGCTTCCATGTCATGTTGAACAGCCCATCTCCTAGAGCTGCCAAGTCAATTTGCTCACGTGTGCATCACAGAGATCACTCAGTATTTGCTGTGAGACGCTGTCCTCCCCATGCCACAAGGTGTTTATACAGAAAGTTGAGTAGTCCTAGATATTTGACTGCCTGAGTATATATGGCATTTTATGGCTTTTTTTTCCTGTTTTGATGCATTGCACCAGTGAATGATACTAGGTGTTTATTCACTTCCAAAAGAATAATGTAATTCAAAAGTTACGCTGCCATGAGTAGCATGATTGAGTAACTCTCACAGAGATTATGGCATTAGTAGTCAGCCCTGGCACTATGCTCTCATGGCATATATTGGATTTGTATTTCCATACTGAATGCTGAGCAATGGGAATCTTGTTTCCTCAGCTTTTCAAGTACAAGACAAAAAACTGTCAGTGTAAAACCCGCTACTGTTGATTATTTACATATATATATACATATACATTTATTGAAAAGGCAAATCTGTGAAATACAGAATCTATATTCAAATAAATAAAGGAAAAAACAACGATCAGGTTTCATACCAATTTATATTGAATAGTCAAGAGTACTACAACTTTTCCTGAGTACAGGTATTTTTATTGTCCGTATCAATAAATTCAAGTAACCCATAGTGCAGTTTACTTCATGTATATATTAGTATTCAGGAATCGCCATGTGTGCTGCAATGAATTCAAATTATGTGTAAAATTTGATCCTAAAAGATGTAGTTTACAGGCAGATGAAGTACTTATCTCCAGCTGTATTTGCCATCTAAGTCAATAAAATATATTACCTAAAAAGTAATTGCTAAGCCATTGAGAAAGGCTTTATTTGTAGAGCCAGTTTTATATTTTTTAAGTCAGTTTCTTATTCTGATTTGATGTTTCTGCTCATGCCACAGAAGAATTAAGAGGGGGTGGGTGGGTGTTCTGCATACAAGGTCAAAGAAACTCTAGAATGCTGTGCTGTTTTTTTTTGCAGCAGATGGATAATGTTACATGGATTTTAATTATTGAAATGACTCTGGACTTGAGGAAATGCTCTCTTATTAATGGCAGAATTTGCCACATTGGAATTTTGTGGCACAGATGCATTTATTTGCAGATGCCATGTCTTTGCTGTTATGGAGAAGAAGGAGAATTACTGAAGTTTAACTTTGTTGATGCTAATTTTTTTTGTAGCAGCCTTTTATACTGTATTGATATTTTTCAAGGGCAACTTGAAATAGTCTGTTGTCATTGTGAGGGTGGTGGGTGCAGACTCACAAGCAGCTTTTAAAAGCACCTCTGCAGCTGACAATCTGCAAGAACAATTTTGATGAGGGAAGCTCTGCTATGAACATGGGCTTACAGAGCTGCTTTGATGCTGAGCTCTCACAGCTCCTCTGTAGCACAATAGAGGATTTCCCAGCAGATGACTACTACAGATAGATTTATACCTGTAAATAGTTTCTTTGTATCCTTTAGCTGTTTGCTTGTACTGCTTTCTAAAATTATTAATGGCAGCTTCTTTGTTTCCTTCAATATATCACTCCTCTCCCAGTCCACTCTATCAGACAAGGTACTGGAAGGAATATGAAATATTAATTTGGGTCTCCTTGCCCCCTCCACATCTGGTTGCTATTGTCATCGTCAGCCACCTCCCTACATTACTGCTGTATGTCAGTGTAAGGACATCTAATGGGCTTTCTCAGGGGTAGGAGACATCCTCAGAGGAGAGAGAGGTGGGTGTCACAAATTATGCAAAATCAATAATCAAGACTTGATATCCCAAGATTGTTAATAACTACGAAAATAGTTTATTAACATTAAATCTCATCAGAAAACTTATTTACAATGTTTGAAATGTACGGTTTGGATACTTGTACACACAGGGAACAGGCAACTTAGAACACTTTAAGGAACAACTGGCAAATACAAACATTAAACTCAAACCTGGAAAGAGGTTCTTAGTTTCAATTATACTGCTTGCCCACCAGGGGACTTGAGGAGTTCCATTCTGCTGCTAAGGCAGAAAGGCATAATAGAGTCTAGTTACAGAATTTTTTAGAGAGAGGCTTTGAATATTTACTCACAAAATAGGCTTAGACAGTACCCAAACACTTGAAGCGTGTTCTGTGAGTGTCTTGAAATTTGTTGCAGGCAAAGCAGAGCATGATGTGGCAGGGCAGAGCAAGCAAAAGCAAAAGCCATGTGGCAAAAGCCCCTTCGACCACATAAATGCACCAATCAGAATGGCACTTTGCCAAACCTGACCATATTAGGTGAAGTCAGGAGCTTGTCTTCCCTTATTTGGGAAGAACAAGTCTGGGCAAGTCTTGGATCCTCAAATTGGGTGTCTCCAAGCCTTTTGCCTTCTCCCTGAGCTCTGCTTCCCCTCCTCCAACAGAAGGAAAGAGATCATGGGACCATGCCTGGGCAAGCCAGGAGATGTGTCTTCCATGACAGTGGGTAAATGCAAAATTCCATCACACAAGAACAGATGCATTTTTCCCCCTGCCTTTTGTGGGTAGCAGAAGAAACAGTGTTTTCCGCTTGCAGTGTGAAACTCGAGTTCAGATTAGGCATTTAAAAGAGGTTTCTGTCAAAAGTGAAAACAGGAAACAAGTTTCTCATAAAGGTGGTGGAATCTGTCACTGGAAGTATATAAGAAGAGATTAGACAGATACCAGGAATGACATAGATATAGTTATTCCTATCTGTGTGAAGACAGATATACTAGATGCTGCCATGGAGCCCCTTTGAGATCCATTTTTCTATTATTTTTATGATCTTTTGTGAGCTGAGTATGGGGATTAATTGCATGTCTGATTAATTCAAACTCAGCCCCCTATTAGTTTAGCTGCACAGTTCTGAGGAACAGATTTACTGGTACTGCTGGTCAGCCCTGAGTCTGTGTGTCAACATGCTCTTGGTTTCCTCAGCCCTAACACTGCACTGCAGCGCAGTCCTCCCACAGCAGGAGAATGGAGAAGCACTTGTTCACAGGCATAAGCATTCCAATTTCTATCCAGTATTTACAGGATCAAAAATTGTCTCAGCATGCAAATTGGAAAACCAGAACTTGGGTAGTATTTTAGTGCAGTGCAGCATGGTGAAGCTGAGCTGAGAGTATGTGCATCCCTTGACAGCGTGCCTTGATTACTGGTATAAGGAGTATAAGGAATGTAGGATTGAGCGAGTAGTCAGCTGTAATTAAAATAGCTCAGAGTCCAAAGAAGAGAGGAGGCAGTTGCCATGGGGAATAGAAAGCTTACAAGGAGCATAGCTCCGTGCCTTGAACATGGGAGAATGGAGTTGCTGTCAAGCACACTCAGAGGCAGGTTACTACAGGGATCTCTGAAACCATACTGACATCAAAAGTTAGAGCAAGCAAAGCAAAAAGCAAGCAGGAACATATTTTTCCATGCCAACAAATGATAATGGGTCCTAAAATAGTCAAGGTCATGAAACAAAGAAATGACACTTGATAGGCAATGTGGTTTTGTCAAGTCAGTATTCTTCTATTGCAGTGCTGTAGTACACTAGGATCGCTCCTAAAGATGTGAACTGCTGAATGCATGGACTCAGGAGATTTTATAGCATATAAACATACATATTCACCAGTTTTCCCACAAATCATTATCCTATCCCCTCTTATACCAGGTGTTCCTACATTATTCATAACTATTATAAATTCATAGTCACTTGATGTTATCTGTATCGATAGTCCTTTAACACCTCCAAAAGGGAGGTGATCATACCTTCTTACTCCCTACCTCCTGTTGGCCCCAGAGTCTATGTGTCCACCCTGTCAGCAGTGGGAAGCATAAACACCACCAAAACTAACTCTTTGTTTTCTGGAGTGTCTTGCTACCCCTGATCTGGCTGAGGCTGGGAAAGCTAGCACTAGCCTGTCAGGACCTGGGAGCAGCAGCTGTGGCACTGCTGAGTTTAAACCGATCACAGTTTCACACCCTGTGTGCCCCTTTGGGCCTAGAAGAAAATTTGGCACGTTGCACCTAACAGATGGCTTTCAAAGAGATATGTATAACTGGCAGATGCCTCTCCCAAGCGATCAGTTAGGCTTTAAAACCAGCTCTTGGTTTCCTGAAGATCTTCAAAAGGCCTGTGTGGATCCTCCATCAAAAAGCCTGCCTCGAAGCATTGTCATGTAAAATCACTGCTGTTGGCTTCTTAAATTGTAGCTAGAAAGCAAATAACCTTTATAAAAAAGCTCGTAATTGGGTAAAAAAATAAAATAGCTGTTCTGCCCAATGCTCAGCCTCCTTTTCCCCTCTCCCCCTTCCCTCCCTTCCTCCGCGCACTACCTCACTCCCCACCCCCTGTTTTTTTTTTTCCCTTCTGTTCTTTTCCTGTGCTAACCTGGCAATAGCAGTTTAGGTTTGGTACCTTTATAATAGTACCCAGACATCCAAGAAGTTAAGAGGTAGTGCCCTGTCTGCCTGTGGCTACATGGTGCTGCCCCATGCACTTCATCCTGACCAGAATGTGGATTGCAGCAATGAAGTAGCAGATGGCAATGAGAACATAGTATGGAGAAAGCTGGTGAAGAATCTAGAGACCAGACATTAGGAGGAGAGGTTGAGAGAGGTGGAATTATATATTTAGTCTGGCAAAAAGGAGGCTGAAGGGAAACCCTTACAATTCTCTAAAACTGCTGGAATGGAAATTGTGATGAGGTAGATGTTTGGCTCTTCTCCCAAGTAACAAGGTATGGCACAAAAGGAAATGGCCTCAAGTTGCACTAAAGGAGAGTGCACCAATGGTTGCACCTGAAAGGGTTGTCAAACATTGGAACAGGCTACCCAGGGAAGCGCTGCAGTCACCCTCTCTGGAGGTATTTAAAAGGCATGCAGATGTGGTGGACATGGTTCGGTGGTGGACTTGGCTGTCTACTTGATCTTAAGAATCTATTCAAGTCAAAATGATTCTATAAGAGGAAGTAGGACTTGCCATTGTCTCCTGGGTGGACATGGGTTTTGTCTGTTGGTGCCTGGAGAAATTTGAAGGCCATCATAGACTTGAATGGATTGTGGGAAGACTCTTCATAGAGAATGCTACTTTTGAAAGATATCAGCCTTCTCGAAGGTACGATGAGCCATCACCTTTCTTTTACCCAGTCAGTGTGGTATTTAGAAGTAAATCCTCACACAATATGTTTAATGCCACTGTAGCTGTATGAGGCAGATGAGTAGCAGAGTTGTGAGTTTAAGCGAAATATCCTCCATAATGTTCTTCTCACAGCAAAACTTTTTCCAGCCATTGATATTTTGCGATTGAAAATGATCATGTGCCAATGAATGGTCATATTAACTGATTTGTGCTACAGCCTTGAAGTCTGAATTCCCTCTCACGCTTCTTAGTTTGGAGGGGTTGCTGTTCATTTGAAGGAACGTTGGCAATATTACTGCAGTGTTGGTTACAGGGTATAGTACTAATTATAATTAAATATAACTTATGTATAATTGATATAAAATTAATACATTAATCCTAATGCATTAATTGCTAGAAATGTAGTGAAAGCAAACCATTATTTTTCAGACAAATATGTATGGTTAGAGGTTTGTAGGCTATACCAGTTTATAAAGCAGTTATTATAATATTATGTGACCATAATATTCAGCAGGAATATTGAGTAGTCCCAGAAGATTCGCTATTTTTATCTTTTTAATTTCTACTTATATAAAAATGTCAATAAAATAACTATTTTATAGGGATTTATAAGTAGCAGTATTTAAAATGTTAAATACTCTAGTATGTTCCAAACCTAGCATGTAGTGATAACTCCATAAATGGGCCCTTTAATTGCCTTTGGTAGAAATTCACCTTACTATTTTAGATTTAGCAATTCCAATTAAGTGTATAGAGCATTTTAGATGATTAAATTATTGGAGGTACTGTAAATGCTTTATTTAAGAACCATTGCTGGTGATAGAACTTGAAATAAATTATCTTTACCTGAACTCTATGCTACATCTAACAAATATATGGCTTTTTTTCATCCTTGACTCTGATACTGCTGTTGTTTTGGAAGGGAAACTAGTATGCCAGGTTCATATACAGTATCAGGAACTCTAATAATGCCACCTGAACGAAACTTTATAAAGGATGAGATAAGATAAATTCAGATTAGAAAGGACAATGCAGATTTTTAACAAAGAGGAAAAATAATTTGTGATATAACCTGGTTTTAGGATACAGAGATGTCTGTGTCTTGAAAGGGAAGCAAAAATGGTTCTGCAGTTGATGAATTATGAGGATTGGACAGATCAGGTCACACAAAGTCATCTACAAAATCCCATTATGGTTTTGCATATATATGTAACTATGGAAAATATCTTTCTTTCAGTTCAAGGTGAGTATTCCTATACACAGGAGAAGGAAACTTCAAGGCTAGTCTAGAGTACATTCTTTGGGGTCTTAATACACTTGATGGCAAAGAAAATGGTTGTCACAGAATCATAGAATTGTTTGTGTTGGAAGGGACCTTAAAGATAACCTGGTTCACCCCACCTTCTCATGACCAGTGACACCTTCCACTAGATCAGGCTGCCCAAAGCACCATCCAATCTGTCTTCCAGGAGGGAACATCCATGACTTTGCTGGGCAACCTGTTCCAGTGTCTCAGCAACCTCATAGTACAGACGTTATTTCTAATAACTAATCTAAACTACCTTCTTTCAGTTTGAAACTGTTACCCCTCATCGTATCACTGCACTCCCTGATAAAAAAGTCCTTCCTCACCTGTCCTGTAAGGCCCTTTTAAGTACTGAAAGGCTGCAATAAGGTCTCTCTGAAGCCTTCTCTTCTCCAGGCTGAACAATCCTAACTCTCTCAGTGCATCTTCAAAGATGTTCCAGACCCTGATTATCTTCCTAGCCCTCTTCTGAACCCACTTGAGCAAGTTCATGTATTTCTTGCACTGATGATTCCAGAGCTGGACACAGCACTCCATGTAAAGTCTCATGAGAACAAGAACAGAGTAGAGGTAGAATCACTTTCCATTACCTGCTGGCTACACTTCTTTTGGGGCAACCCAGAATGTTTCTGGGCTGCAAGCACCCATTGCCAGATCATATTAATTTTTTTCAGCCACAAATATATTTGAGTCCTTCTTGGCAGGGCTATGCTCAATTCACTCATCACCTAGTCTGTATTTGAGCTTGGGATTGCCTGGACCCAGATCCTGCCTCTTCTATTTCCACTTTCATCCTCTGTTTTTAATTTTTTTTTTTTTTAATCTGTGCTTATTCCATCAGAATAAAAAATCAGGACCTGCCAGGGCAGGCTGGGTATCTCTGCAGACCAGCTGGTGCTCCCTGGCTGCCTTCTCCCTAGTGTAACAAGTCTCTTTCTGGGTCTCTTCCTTGTGCTACTTTCCTCTCTGGATTCTTCCATCAGTAGAAAAGAGGAGTGGCTTTCCAGAGCTGTCCTGCTACATTGTGCTGGTGAGAAGAATTCTTTGCTCACAGATAACACAAAATGTACTCATAAGTCATGTTAGAAGCTTAAGAGGAGATACAATTGGACTTAAAAGTTTCTAAGGGTATATATCTGTATATTCTAAAAATAATTAATCAAAGATACTTTAGGGTTTGGATATTTTTATTATGTATAATGGTTTTCAGGTAGATACAAGCAATATATTTTAAAAGAAACAAAAATAATTTATAATTTGGATTAATTTTGTGGAAAAAAAACATCTAAACCAATTTTGGCCAAGGCTGTGCTGACAGTGCTTCCCCAGGTGGAGTTAGCATGTTTGTAATTAAATTTGAACCCCAGTTAAATTGTATTTTCTATGATGTGCCTGTTACTGTTCTTCATGAAAAATGCATCTTTTATTTCCTCTGCAGAGCAAAGTAAACACAACATACAAATTTACAGTGAGACTTGTCAACAAACACATGAGATCATGTCTCAGCATAAACTTTCCATTGCATTCACTTTACTGCTAGTGCAATAAAATTGTCATCAGATCAGATGGGGTTTTATACCACATTAGCTATAATGTAATGCCATTAAACTGGAAGCATATCCATATTCCACTATTCTTTACTAATGAGTTATGAAAATTAGAAAGTTATGCATAGCATTATGCTACGGCTTTCATATTACAACAGATAAACAATTACTTAGGGTAGTTTTTGGCATATAATTAATTTCTGATTACAAGACTGGTTTGCAATGTGAAGAATAATATGTTCAATTGTTCAAATAGCTTAATTAAGATATATATGGGGGAAAACAGGGGAAAAGTGCAAACACTAGTTCCCCAATTTTGTTTGGGAAAAAACCCAGAAGGCAAAATCTATAAGTAAAATAAATCCTTTGCGTACTCCAATATAAGGGAGGATCAAAGTAGATAACAGAATTGCATTAATTTTTAAAAAGAAAGCTTCAAAACACCACCAATTTCCAGGGAGTTCAATTTAGGGGTCCACAGTTCAGAAATTCAAGAGTCAGCAGAGCTCAAATCTACCTTGGAAATGAGAATACTCAGTCCTTGCCCAGTTTGCTCTTCTTACATATACAGATAGGACACAAGAGTGTAAAAAGTGGCTTCCTTGGCCAACATGGTATGTGTTCAGGCATAAAGATGATCCTGGGGGGGAGATAAAATATTTTTTCATTGTTCTTTCTTATAATTTCTGACATTAGACTTTTCCATTCTTTTGATTACCTTCTCATTTGCAATTGTTTAATATTGCACAATGTATTGCGTGGTATCTACATACACAATACAATGTACTCTATATGTAGCATATGGAATACACCATGGAATAAAAACCAAACAGGATATTCATCTATGTTGCATTTCATTTTGATAACAAGTACAAAAGTTTATTATTTAATATTTATATTCCACTGATACTCAGTCATCTGCCAAGACCGAATTGATGGTTGTATTATATAGATTTGATCCTTGTCCCCCTAAAACCTTAAGATGTCTTCCAGTTTTCATATATGCAAGTCACCATGAAAACATAGAGATGTCTTCTACTTTTCATATATGCCAAGTCTGAAAATACATCTAGTAGTGGATAGGTGAACTGAACAGACTTTATCTTATCTGAGCCTTCTGTTTTTAATTTCTCATGGTCTGTTCTGTTCTATGTAGGTTCACTAGACATGCTATGTGACTGATGTCTTCCACAATTAGTGTTTATATATAATTAGATGCAGTGCTGACGAGGACTCTGTTGTTTTCTATAGTTTCAGAGAAAGGCCTTTTCCTTCTTCTTTGTCACTGATCCGTTAAAACCATTGCATCATGTTCAGCTGGTGACTGGGACTATTACACCATTGCTTTGTATATCAGTAGCTTCACCTTTTGGAATGATTTGTATTTTACAGATCCAGTAGGTAGTTCATAGGTGAATCCTCACTGGAAATGTAAACAATTCTAAGGCAACGCTTCTGTAAAAGTGTCTGGCTCAACTGCTTTATCCTGCAAGTGTAATATTTAGTGCTTGATTACCAATGAAGTTTAATTACAAATTATATTGCTAATAGTTTGGGTTATATTGTCCTCTAGTGGCTCATATAGATAACAGCCCTGCTGACAGACTCCTTTTGCCATGTATTCTAAATCCTGCCATACTGTTTTCTTACAAGTCATATTCACTACTGATTCAACTGCCAAATGAAATTATAGATCACAGAATTGCTTTGGTTGGAAAAGACCTTTAAGATCATTGAGTCCAATCATTATCTAACTTTAACATCTAACTAAACCATGTTTGCTTCTTAATAACACTGTATCAGTACAGCAATATCTCTCTATAACTGCATATTGTCTGCTTAAGGAATATATATTTTAAATAGTTCAAAATAACAATAAAGAGTTGTGAGAAGTTACTGTGTTTAATCATCAAATATATTCTGCTTACTGACAGTAACAAAGAATAAACTCAGCATAGATTTTTTTTTTTTTAATTAGGTTGAAGATTAGTTCCCTTCCACAAAATGCATAGAGATCTCCTAGGCAGATCCTATGAAGGAAAACAGAACAGCTCTTTAGCATGTCCTGTGGCTACTCAGTCGTAAACATAGATAAGGCCAAGCTTTTGTCCTCTATTGTGGCAGCATCACCTTTCATTGGAAGCAGAGAATGCACTGGAGCATTTCACAGCTGGTGGACATTTGCCGGTATCATGCAGATGTTTGCAAATAGAAGGCACCTGGGCACGTGTGACAGAACTCACATTTAATGTACCTTTGGAAAGACACTACCATATTATCTAATGCGCCGAGTTTGTTTTGCCTTAGTGGCAGAGCAGTAGGATTGCTCCAGCAGAGTCTTTGGCCCCAGCACAGCAGGCAGTGCTGCAGCAGGTGTGGCAGAAGGGATGCTCTTCTCTTTTCATATTCTTTGGTCAAATGCCACCAGTAATGATGAGTGGAGGCTTCTGCCTGCATAAGAGAAGGAAAAACGCTATAAATGCTTGTGTTTGTAACTCTGAGGTTATGTAGGAGAAGGTGGTAATGTGATTTCCATCTTCTTAAAGAAATGATGGTGTGCCCCAGAAGGATGATACCTCATGTCTTCTTTTGCTCTTTGTGATAAAAGGAAAGACAAAGAAGTACTCTGACTGTACAGGATTAATGTGAGAGGACTTTCAAAGTACTATGCTTTGTGCTCTTCTAGGGAAAAAACATGTCAGGATTCAGTAAAAAGTCTTTGTTCTATTTCTGGCCACTTATTTTCTTCCTCCCTTTTCAGAGACTCCTTCCTTTCAACCAGCAGAGTGACTGTGTGCGTTGGATGGATGTCAGCCTATTGCTATTGATTCCCTGGGCTGATCATCCTCCAAACATTAAGAGAGTTGCAGAGTAGGATAATTATAGTTGACACAGTGGAGTCATGCATTTGGTACTGTCCATGTGCTTAGACTTGCACATATGCCCACACCTAGGATGTTCTAATAATTGCCACAGCTGAGAATGTGCTGACAGAAACAAAATGTATAAAAGCAGCTCTGAGGTATGAAATGCCTTGATCTCATGAAACTGTTCGCAGTGCCATTCTCACAATTCACTCACAGGTTTAATAAGCAGTGATGGATGCAGGAATATTTGCAGACAGTTACTTTTATCTAGAGTTCTCTGACTCTTCTGCCACTGGGGATCTTCTAAACCAAAGGCATGCCTTTAGTTAAGAATTCCTGTAGTGTCTTTTTTTTCCTTCTTAATTCACTGCCAGGAGGGGAAGGTATGAGTTTAATTTTTTCTTAACAAAAAGGCTTTATTTTTAAAAGAGCTTTTGTAACTCTTGCATCAAGATTTTTTTCCCCCCCATACTTTGCAATGCTATTATCCAGGGGTTTACAATTGTTTATTTAACTTAAGTGCTAAGCAAAGTTGTGTTTATTGTCAATTCAGAATGTGTGGTTTTGTACTGTTTAGAGCTGACTGTGATTTCTTTTGTTATGTTTTTTTTTTTAACATTTAACATCAGCAGGTAGCTATCAGGCCATTAATTGCCCTCTCTCCACACTGAAATATTTTACAGAAATCCACTGGTGCTTCCCAGATGTGCTCTTTTTGACACCCAATAGTGAGGAGGCATCATTAAGATTCCCTCCATCAGCTGTTATGGCAATGCTTAGGTTCTTCCTGCAGGCAAGGAGAAGATGTGACTGATTAAGCTTGTTTCTATTTATCAGGAAAATGCAGACTTCTCTGCAGAAGTGAGGGGGAGGTTGCTCATATTGACCACATCGATCGCAATTCTCTTCCAGCTGCATGTTAACTCCATCTTCCCATGGAGTGTTTTATGTCTGAGTCAAACTCACTTAGAGATGGAATCCAGTGGAAGCAATATTTGGTAAAATTGATGCCTTGTGACCTGTCTCCTAAGGCTGTCTGGGAACTGTATATTCCAAAGGGAAAATAAAAGTGTTGACCTTGCATGTTCTCAGACTTCTGGTTGCATCCTGCTCTGCACAGCAATGCATTTGTCAGGTTTTTTATGAGCCTGGCAAGTCCCCCCTCCCCTATCTGTGTGTCTCTAAATGTATGCAGATATTCACATGTGAATGCACCTTGCTCAGTAACGAATCTCTACAGAACAGAATACTTTAGTTATTGTTTTTCTGTATGGATGTAGAAAGCATGCTTCTGTGGAAAACAGGTGATTATTTTATTTAAATCCAACTGTATTATAGAGCAATATAACTAAGGAGATGGTAAAGCCTTGCTGGCTTCTCTGTTTCAATAAACATCTAACTGTTTTAATCAAGCTTCCTTATCAGATGTTCTAATTACCGCCTTACCAGCACATGCTTGAAATTACTGCATGGCCTCAGATTAAAAGGCAGTATTGTGTTGATTTGAACAGCTAAATCTTTTCTATTTCAGGAATAATTCTTTGTTTGGCTTTTTCTGAAATGCCCATGCATGAACAGTAATATACTTTCATTTTCTCTCATCAGAATAATGAAATGGTGGAACTACAAAGGATACGAATGAAAGATGAAATCCGAGAGTACAAGTTTCGAGAGGCAAGACTCTTGCAGGACTACACTGAGCTTGAAGAAGAAAATATCACTTTACAGAAACTGGTGTCCACACTGAAACAAAATCAAGTAAGCAGCAAAGGATTCTAGGCACTATGCTGAAAAACTACACCATTTTTGCAAATTTCCATAATGTGATTCCACAGAGCACTTTGATAGAAGTTTCTTAATATGTTGTGGGTTTTTTTTTTTGGTTGGGTTTTTGCAAAATGCTTACTCTAAAACTGTGTTATTGGCCACTTTGATGTATGAGGAGATAACTCAGTTTTAGGAAGATCTTGTGAAATATCTCTTTGCAGAACTTTGTAATAGCAGAACAATTATTAAAATAGATCAAATTGCACATTTTTGCTTCCTGCTTTTCACCTCCTCCCTCCCTGTATGCTGAACTTAATGTTCAGTAATAAAGTTCAGCCTTTCACTTCCCTTCAGTTTGTTTCTTGCATTTCCTTTTCTGAAGCAGAGAAAAGAGGAAACAATCTGTTTCCCACTCTCCCTTTTTTCTGCTCCCTGTGTTTTCCTGTATCAGTGTTGCCGTCTTCTCAGCCATGCTAACTTGCAAGTTTGTCAAGCTTTAGAAACAGGCAAAGAGATGTCAGATGTTCCTAGTTTGTTTTTATCTTTTTCCTCATTACAGAGATTTGCAGCTGATGGCAGACAAACACATTGTAATTTTCCCTGTAGCACTGAATGCACCCCAAGGAATCACTCCATTGCATCCAGACAGAAGTAGTCATTGGGTTTGTTCTCTCCCATTTACAAAAGCACAGCTTCCTTTGCTGTTTTATATACATACTGTTGAGGAAGCAATCAAAAACACAGTTGTCATTTAAATTGAACAAACAAAATTTGTTATATTTTCAGAAGAGTTAACTTGCAGTGATCGATATTTAAGTGTCCAGGCTGAATGATGTAATACAT
The DNA here is from genome assembly GCA_013396835.1 of Psilopogon haemacephalus. NCBI lineage: Eukaryota > Metazoa > Chordata > Aves > Piciformes > Megalaimidae > Psilopogon > Psilopogon haemacephalus. The sequence continues at coordinate 290,470 of VWZI01005995.1, forward strand.
TCTGCCTTTTACATGCTGTCCTGGCCAGTGTAACAAGGTACTCCATAACTCTGCTTCTGTAACTGCTAGCAGATGGTAACTGCACTGTGTTATAGCCCCTGGCTTATGTCCTAACCTGCTGCTTGGTTCAGTTAGGGCTTTTATCAAACAGTAAAGACTGTCACAGTTTCTAATAGCAGCGTCAGAGTTATTTACCAGCCCAGCAAATTCCCTGTTTCATTCATATGTTTTTCCCTTGACAGCCAAATAGGAGGCATTTGCACACTATCAGGAATTTAAGGACACTCATAGTGTCCCTCAGAAGAAAATTTGTTTGCAAGTGTTTATATTTGTCATAATATTTCATTCTTAATTAAATCAAATGCTAGCAGTCTGTGTGGAGAAATAGTATTTTCACATTTTGAATGATTTTAAAAATCAGTGATTTTGAATTGCTTATCCATGCACTTGTGATTCCTAAAGTCACTTTGATCTACAAAGTAAAATTTCAAGAGCATTTTATACTTTAATACTTCAGCTTATAAAACCATGTTAGAAGCCTTAGTGCTAAACTGTCATTATTTGGTTTGGGATATTTTAATAGCTTTTGTGAGAAAAAAATCTGTGAAATGGTAACAACATAGATAATATAGTTGTCTGGTTTTCATGTAGATTAAAAATTGTCAAAGGGCTGGTGAGTTTTTGAATGTCCTTAAGATATAAACAATGTTACTTGATAGGATTTAATAACTTTTCAGATGGGCCTGCCCCTCCAGTCAGAAAATATATCAAGTTCCTAAATGTAGATTAAAAAATATAATCATTTTCCTTTTCTGTTTAAGAATTCCCAGTATGAATACCTCTATTAAAACACTGCACCTCAATGTGGGGTGGGGAGCTTGTCCTCTGAGAAGGAGAAAGGCCAGTGAGTCCCTCCAAGCCTGGCAGGGTTGTACAAGGTTGCTGGAGGACATGCTTCAGGCAGCACTGTCTGAGCAACAGGTTGCCAAGTGCTACTATGCAACATTCATCCCATGAAACACTGTTTATCCTCATAAATTACTCAGAAAGGATGTCATATTTTTTCATTCTCACATGCTGAAAGAGTGAGCTGTGGAATATTTAGCAGAGCAAGCTTCACTTCCATTTTCTGTGCAGCCAGTTCTCTGCATCTGCAGGCAGTATCTGCTATTTCAAATGGTAGTTTCTGTAACACCTATTTCAATAAGGCTGATAAATGGCAGGTTTTCATGACTCAAGTTTTAGTATTATGAATGTTCTCTGTCTTGTCTAATTCAGGTTGAATATGAAGGCTTAAAGCATGAGATTAAAAGATTTGAGGAGGAGACAGTGTTGCTTAATAGTCAGCTAGAAGATGCCATTCGACTGAAGGAGATTGCTGAGCATCAGCTGGAGGAAGCTCTGGAAACATTAAAAAATGAAAGGGAGCAAAAGAACAATCTGAGGAAGGAACTCTCCCAGTATATCAACCTCAGTGATAGTATGTATAATAACCATATTAATATATCAGTAGATGGATTGAAGTTTGCAGAGGATGGGGGCGAGCCCAACAATGATGACAAAATGAATGGACATATCCACGGGCCTCTTGTGAAGCTCAATGGTGACTACCGAACTCCTGCAGGTAGGAAAGGAGAATCTCTGCACCCTGTCTCTGACCTCTTCAGTGAGCTCAACATTTCAGAAATACAGAAACTGAAGCAGCAGCTCATGCAGGTAAGAGCTGAATTGAATCTCTTGTAGTGTTTAGACATGCATCCTACAGAACCCCAGTGATATACGTGACCACATACGTCCTGTTCTCAGACTTCTTTCAGATTTTGCTAGAAACACCTCTAGGAAACAGAAAATCTGTCTGTAAAAAGTCAGTGTGATCTGAAAGCAGATATTTATCAGGAAGAGGAGGAAAGGACCTCATTGCTGCAGTTGCAGATGTCTAGATTCTTTCTTCCCGGGTCTTGCAAGTGGCATGAAGTACTTTCCAGTACGACCAAAGCTATTTGGAAAAAAAACTCACTAAAATACAGACTGATTTGACTGTGCTCTCTTGCAAGCCAGAGGGAGTTTGCCATTAAATTCAGTTTGAACAAAGTTTGGCATACCGTCAAAAGAGAACAAAAGGAGAGGAGAGCTCCTCTTAGTAACTGTGCACTCAGAGAGCATGTGGTGTAGGAGATGTCACAGAGTGCTGTTGTCCATGCTGGCAGTCCCAGTGGATGTGCAGGCTCCAGGGGGTGCCTTGGGGACCATACAGCAAATGTTCTCTATTCATCCAAGACCAGCCTAGGCAGAACCAGAATAGGAACCTGGGATGCAAGCCAGATCAAAACTCAAGCTGCCAGCCCCAAAGCTGACGTCAAATTAGGTGTACAATGCCACACAGAGCAAGAGTTCCACTGCCCAAGCTGTTGAGCATCATCTCTGCCACAAAAGCTTGAAAAGTTTTGGCACTGTGAAGGAAACATCCAGCATTTTCTAGCTACAGGCTTCCCAAAAAGTGCCTTCTACAGAGAGTAAATGTCAGTCCTTTCCTGCTTAAAATGTAGAAGGTAATTTGGAAATAGAGCAAACCCAATTTTCAGTGCTTTCTGGAAAACAGTAAATCCCTACATGGTCTGTCCTATATTTGCTGAAAAGTTAATTGTTTTATTTACTTCATTGCCAAACTCACCATGGGAAGTCTCGATCTGAACTGTGACATGGCAAACACTGACAACACCTAGGGCTTTGCACAAGTAACTTTGATGCAAGACATAGGTAATTTCAGTGGAAAGACTTGAAATTTAGAAATTGCTTTACGTGAAAAATCCTGTCAAACTTTGCCAGTAATGAAAAGGTAAACAGTGCATATCTTGTGTAGCTATGCATGTGTATGTATACTCTTATGTATAGAATAGATGCACATATATATTATACATTTATCTCAGAAATGCTATGTTAAAAATTAGGAGGCATAGATTCAGTACAAATGCTTTGGAATGTTCAGATTTTAAAATACAGTGTAATGATTTCAACCATAACTTAGAATGAAGTTTATGCAATATAAATTTGGAGTAAACACTTCTTGAATTTTTTTTTAAAATGTTTTGGGTATGTTTTGCCTTGATTTTATTAAATTAAATATTGAGTTTGATGAATCAGCAAACTTCTACTTGAAAGATACTGCAACTGTTTATACAGTCTCCGATTTAAAAATGATTTTACGCATCTTAAACAAAGAGGCAGCCTTCTGATGGTCACTAGTGAGGAACTCAGAGCCCTAGAAAATAAATATAATTACTTTTTGGTCACAATGTTTTTCAGTGCTGGGCCCCAGCACCCTCACACTGACTGTCTCCACCACTGCTTGGCATTCTAATACTGTTAAAAGGTTTTAGCTTTAATAAGAAAGGCTACACCTATCTGAAAACCTGATTTTCTTATATACTGAAAACGCTTGTAGCAAAATGCTGACGTGAACATTTTATAGTGATAATCTTCCCTGTTGAGTTTTATCAACTCACCATGACTTGTACAAATTAAATATGAAAAATTCCTTAAAAATATTTCCCCATAGTAGTTCGAATATTTAATGACAAATGGTCTTATGCAAAACTGGATTTTTTTTCCTCCTTTACAGTATCTTTGCCATGTGGTGTTCATTCAACTGTATCTCAGTATTTGGTATGTGCTCCTCTTGTTTTTTCTGAAGCAGCTGTATTATGACAGAGTTGTTGAAGGAGCTGATCTCTTGGGAACTATATTTGTGTCTATGGGATATAAGGCTGCTTTTTTGAGTGAAGCAAGCTTCACACTTGCCATTTTGCATGTGTGGCAATTTTTTTTCACTCCTCAATCTCAAAACAAAGCCTTCTCTAAAATAGTCAATATGATACATAGAATTCCTTCTGCCTCTTTAAGATGCTGCTGCTCCACAATCTATGCTGGTGGTCAGGAGAAATTTAATTGTAACTGTTCTCTTTCCATGTTTTAAATCCACTGGGTAACAAATGTCTTGCTGAAAATTCTGGTATTCTCAGATTTCCTTGGAAAAGCTCAAACCTTATTGCTCTTCCTTTTCTTTGTTGTCCAGAAGAAAGAATTCTCTATCTCATCTTTAAAGCCTAAGACTTCTAGGAAAAAAGTGTTTAACATTGTCTAGAACAAAAAATATAGTTACTGTACTTGGAAACAGCAGCATCATTCATATATAGAGGGCTGAGTTGGAACTATGTTTTTTTCCCCATAAAAGTAGGAGCATGTATTTATAACTAAATAGAAGCAGGTAGGTTAATTTGTAATTACTGGACCAGAATGTGCAAAATTCAGTAGGCCTAGATACTTAATTATTTCTACTCTCCACAATGGCTTATGGGTTTTAAAAGTTGCTTGTTTGGTTGGTTGTTTGTTCGTGGGGTTTCCTCCCCCAACCAGAAAGAATCCTATTTGGAAGAACTTCTGTTTCCAAGACTCATTTATGTTCAGAGTGGAAATTATAATAAAGATCCCAATTAGCTCTGTTACAGTTTTCATTCTGGCAGGACTGATGAAGTCTAATTTAAGCAGACGCTAAAACATTGTGCCTCTTTCACATCAAGTTGTTTTCTTGAAGGAAAGGCCTTCTGGCTGTAAGCTCTATTTTTGTTTTTATATGAGTGCAATCTACAGTTAATTACCTATTCTGATGTGAACTTGCCCACAGTGGATCCATACACCTTAAAAAGTCAACTGCCTTTTGTGTGTAATGTATGGATATTTACTTACCCATATGAGGTTTTTATTCTTATTGTAGCTCACCTTATCAGCCTGAAGGAAGAAATACTTTCATATCTGATGAGAGTAACACAATACCTCAGCCCGTTACACCAGGTGTAACAAACAGAGTTATGTTGAAAGTTTTTGGGGCAGCAGACCTGGGGCAAAATGCTTGATGGAAAAAAGATGGAGGAAATCTTGTGAAGAGACTTCTGGTGGGTCAGTCTCTGAGGCTACTCAGGTCAGGTCTGACTGAGAAATCTGTGGAAAGTGGTTACATTGGCTGATAGTGTGAGACAACAGCAGGAGAATCAGGAGAACGCTATCAAATGGAAAAAAGTACCAATAATCTCATAGTACTCAGCTGTCCTCTTCTGCACAGAATATGAAGTGCCTAAAATGGAGCACCCTATATCTAAGAAGACAGCATTTTCCTGAGTCATAAAATAAAGATGAAGTGTGGCCCTGAGTTTTTGTAGTTTGGCTCTGGGTTGTGGAGTTCGTTTTTGTTTGTTTGTTTTGTTTTTTTCTATGTTTGTTTTTAATAAGTCACTTGTACAAAAGGAATCTAGGCTGATTTTTTTTAGATGTTTTTAACATGACTTCCATTTTTTATTCTTGCCATTTTTGCCTGCAGTCAATTTCAGGCTCTAATATTTTGAAAGCCTGTGTGTAAAAAGCAGAATACCATCATATGCTTTAGTGGCTTAATACTTCCTAACAGCCACCAGTGCCCAAATGCATTGTTATGATAAAATAGGAGTCTGAAGCACTGCTTGGCAGTTTTTGTGAGATGGAATTAATGCCTTCTTGGTCTCTAAAAGGCTTTTCTTTTCATTCAGTAAGATCTGTGGTGGCTGATTTGACTATCTTCCAAATACTACATGGGGGAATACTGATTAAGGAACAAAAGTTATTTTTTAAAGAGTTCTTCAGAACTGACAACTTCAGAACTTACTCTGAAATAGTCATTCAGCTGCTCATAAAGGCAATGCTGAGTGTGCTGTTTGCACTGCATGTGTAAACTCAGGGCTAAAATACTGCAACCAAGTGAAAGAAAGTGCAGGAGACCTGGCAGGCTCAAAAAGTCATGAAAGCAAGAAGGATCATACCTCCTTGTGCCCTCCTCTACTTCACAAATCACAAATCAAACAGGACAAAGGCATATAAGAAGTTGGACTATTACACCTACAATGTGAAATTGGGAGTGTTTTAGAGTTGTTAGCATGAGCACCAAATACCTGAGCAGATCAATCTTTTTCTTGTGTAGTGGGTTTGCAGTGACCTGCCCCCCCCACCTTTTTAAACCCCGGCTAAAACTCAGAAAAACACACTGGAAGTTAATAAATGAAGCTTTATATTTACAACAATGCAAATATACAAGCAAATATTTACAAGATATAACAGATATTTACAGAAATATACAGTAAAAAAGGTAATAAACACACCACACCCCTCCCGGAGACCAAAATCCCCAGAAGAGGGTCATCAAACCCCCCTACCACCTTTCCCAGCTTTATCTCACCACCTCTTGATGCTGCAGGTAAGCTGAAGATCAGAGAGATTAATGGTAGGAGAAAGGGTTAGTAGGTTTAGTGATTTTACTCCAAATTCAGCCAGCAAGCCTGAGAGACAAAAGAAAAAGCTGCTGGAGCCAGCACGGAACCAGAGCAGACTGGCCCCACAAGCCGACTGGCTATCTGGATGTTCTTAGAACATTTCTTAAAACAATATTTTTTTCTCTGTTTCAGTGAAACTTGGTGAAGTGACACTGTGTTGTTTAACTCTCTCTCTGCCAATAGTCTAATTTCTCACTCAAATTCTCCAATTAGCTCAAACCAACACATCTTGTTCACTTGTTTTAAGATGCCTAGCATCCACATTTCTCCATGTCTATTCAGAAAAGAATTTACGAGGTCAGAGCCATTTATGCCACAAACCCTGCTTTTTCTGTCTTGTCCTTAAAAGGATTTACAGTTCCACACTGGAGATGGGGAATTGTGGGAGGTTGCATGTGCTTAATCTCTTGATCTGCATTATTCCTGCACAGCAGGTTATTTAGTCTAATCCATGGAAAAGTACACAGCCATTTCTTTACTGTATTTGAATTCAGTGATCAAGCCTTAATGACAGTTTTCAACAATCCAAAGATGTAAATAAATATTGTGAAGGGTTGGTAGAGATACTCAAGGGAAATGTAAATTGAAACTCCATTGAGAAATGAGTATGTACCAGTGGAATAGCTTAAAGCTGACGGTGACACAGTTCATATGCTCATGGAATATATGCTGTAATAAACTGTGTATTATTACTCTAACCAGCTAGGCACTTAGTATTTGGGCCACGTGGTGGGCCATGTGACACTGCAAATTGTATAACTTCATAACCCCTAAGAATTACATCCATCTCTGTGACAATTTTGTGGTCTAGGAGTATATGACTAAAATGTCTTGGAAGCCCTCAAATTGCCCATGCAGGATGGGGGAGTGGAATTGATGAATTTGTTTTCAGGCTTGGTAGTCAGCACAGAAAGAATGAGATGCTGGGTCTCTTACTTTGACTTTGTTGCAGGTGGAGAGAGAGAAGGCCATTCTCCTGGCCAACCTGCAGGAGTCTCAGACACAGTTGGAGCACACCAAGGGAGCCCTAACTGAGCAACATGAACGAGTCCACAGGCTCACAGAGCATGTCAATGCTATGAGGGGGTTGCAGAGCAACAAGGAGCTGAAAGCTGAGCTTGACTGTGAGAAGGGCCGAGACCCCAGTGAGGAAGCACATGACTATGAAGTAGACATCAATGGCTTGGAGATCCTAGAATGTAAATACAAAGTAGCTGTTACTGAGGTTATAGACCTTAAAGCAGAAATCAAAGCCTTAAAGGAGAAATATAATAAATACGTGGAAAACTACACTGAAGAGAAGGCCAAGTATGAGAGCAGAATCCAGACATATGACGAGCAGGTGACAAGCCTGGAGAAGTCAACCAAGGAGAGCCAGGAAAAAATGGTCCACATAGAAAAGGAACTGCAAAGGATGACAAGCATAGCAAATGAAAACCATAACACCCTCAACACCGCCCAAGATGAGCTGGTGACATTTAGTGAAGAGCTGGCTCAGCTCTACCATCATGTCTGCCTGTGCAACAATGAGACACCAAACAGAGTCATGTTGGACTATTACAGGCAAAGCAGAGTTACCCGCAGTGGGAGCCTGAAAGGACCAGATGACCCTCGAGGTCTCCTTTCCCCACGGCTTGCCAGAAGAGGGGTGGCATCACCTGTAGAAGCCAGAACCCCAACTGAGCAGGTGACAAAAGAGGCCACAGAGCCTGGCAAGGAACAGAGCCCAACAAAAACACCTACCATTTCTCCTGTCATCACAGCCCCTCCTTCCTCCCCTGTGTCTGATACCAGTGACATCCGCAAAGAGCCAATGAACATCTACAACCTCAATGCCATAATAAGGGACCAAATCAAGCACTTGCAGAAGGCTGTTGATCGGTCGCTGCAGCTGTCACGCCAGCGTGCTGCAGCTCGGGAGCTGGCTCCCATGATTGATAAAGACAAGGAGGCCTTAATGGAAGAGATACTGAAACTGAAATCACTCCTGAGTACAAAGCGGGAACAGATTGCAACCCTGAGAGCAGTGCTGAAAGCCAACAAGCAGGTAAGTTACTATTAAAGCAGTCAGTCAGGAACGTCTGTTATTTACACAGGTCACTTACAAGCTTTCCCAGGAGTACTTCAGAGAAGAGATTTTATTCACAGGTTACTTAGCCTTTCATTCAATCATGGTGAGGGCAGACCTCTCTTCCCTTCCTCCTTGCTTCCTTTTAACTCTTTTAGCCCTACTTTTCTCATCACCCATCATTCACCAAGGGCAAAAGTAGAAAAGCCTTTCCTCTGGAGCAAGGCAAAAGCAGAGGGGCAGTGTTAAAATTCTCAATATTCAACTAATTTGAAATTACAGTTTCAAGTTGAATTGATTGTTCATTCTGTAGCTGCATTTCTAGAGTAATGATGATTTTTAAACTGCAGTAATTTTTAAATATACATTGTGTCGTTTACAGTATTTCACCCTTCCCAATACAACACATTAAATATTAATTCAAGTAATTAAATGCCATCTCTAGCTGAGCAATAATAGCTCTGAGCAATTATTTGTGGATTTTCCATGTAATTAAGATGTAATTTGAGGCATATGGATTTGAATTAAAAATTAAATATTTTTTGCATTAGCATAGAGCTATCATTTAATACTACCAGAAAATCTAGTTCAAGCTTGATCTTTTATTGCTGTCAGAGATAAAGCATCAGTCCAAAGAGTGCTCACTGAAATGGGAAAGATGGATTTGCTGAGTAAGAAGGTGCTATTAATTAATTTTTTTTAAATTGGATAACAGCTTAGAATTTTTTAACTGTACAACTGGGTATAGAATCTTTCATAACTGTTTATGCGAACCAAGTATCGACATCCTTAAACTTTCAGGTTAAAAGACATAATAATATGAAAAGGAAGGGGAAATTTAAACTTTGTGGGCAGGAGGACAGGGACAAGTTTTATTACGGTAGTACTCATGCCAGCCTCAACTGATGGGTGTAGCTCAGGATCAGAAAAGCATACAATGAGTCAAGATTCATCCCCTTGAGTTCTTCACCTTCAAAACAATAAGATTTAAGCAGCAATTGGCTGGGGATATTGTTGAAAGTTTTGTGGGTTTCATTTCAGATGAGCCTACAGAGCACATCTGGTTTGAATATTCACATGTGCTCCAGAACTGCAGGAGACTGAATTCTGATTTATTAAAAACCCTTCTCAAGCCCTGACAAAGTGGTCTTTAATACGAAACTAGGTGTTTTCATCACTTACATAGCATGGCAAGACACTGCTGGTGCCCTAGGTATCAGGGGAGAGCTGCAGCAGGCCCCTGTGAGAGGAAAGCCTGACGCTACCGGGTACTGGACACTGCTTCCTCCTCAGGCTCCACCGGGTCCACATCACATCTCGTTGTGCATTGCAGCAGTACTATTACAATTTGTCAACACTATATAGAGACACTTCAGGTAAAGCTTTTTTTTTGCTTGGAGTAATATGGGAAAGCAAGATGAGCACGACAAAACGCACAGTAAAAATGGTAGTATCTGCCCTTCCTAGAGCATGCCGCCATTCAGATCCGGGAGAAAGTACCAGAAACCGAAAGTGACTCCTGAGTTTGCTCCGATTTCGGGCTGTATTTCACTGGTGAAGTCACTCCCTTCTGCAGGGAAACACGAGTGTCCTCTAGTGGCCACAGGAGGCATTGCAGCACCTGATTAAGCCGAAGGTGTAACATTTTGCTGGCAGCACTCTTTGCCACAGTGCCCTTCTTTACTCAGGTACACAGGGGGAAATGGCTCATCGGAAGAGGAAAAAAAGCAAATGGAGTTTCTGCCTCCATTCTGCCTCCATATACTTGAGTTGTGTTTTCTTCTCTTCATAGAGCCTTACCCAACTGGAGGACAGCCCTGAAGTAGTCTCTGTTTCTGTCCCTTCCTGTTGCAATGGGCACATGAACTTTTAAAATCTTTAACAGCATACAGGGGTTGGAAGGCACCCAAGAAGATCATCGAGTCCAACCCTCCTGCCAGAGCAGGACCATACAATCTAGCACAGATCACAGAGAAACACATCCAGACAGACCTTGAAAGTCTCCAGAGAAGGAGACTCCACAACATCTCTGCGGAGCCTCTGCCAGTGCTCTGTGACCCTTACAGTAAAGAAATTCCCTCTTGTGTTGAGGTGAAACCTCTTGTGCTGCAAATACATACAATGAATTTCTTTTGGAACCTGACAAACTGTTGCCTAGTTTAAAGTGTTTGCCAACATGTGATGGTATTTCTTTTCATTCTAGCTGTATTTTCTTTCAAAATGTTTTTAAAAAAGCATTTACTGTTAGGCTGAGTAACAAACAGACCACACAAAACTCAACATGAGATAGAGAGCAAGATTTGCTCTAAGAATCTGCTAACCTAAGCCTGGAAAAATGAATTATTAAATCAGTTGCTTAAGACAGCAAGACACATATGTCTTGCTAGCTTGTTTGCTTATCTTGGCTTGATTTACTTATCTGTTTATGGAATCACAGAATGCCAGGTTGGAAGGGACCTCAAGAATTCTCTGGCCCAACCTTTCTAAGTGGTAGTGTAGTTTAAGTGACAGGGCCCAGCACCCTGTCAAACTGAGTTTTACAAGTGACTAATGTAGTGGAATCCAATACTTGGGAGATTATTCCAATGTCTAACAGTTCTTGTGAAAAATATTTTCTTCTGGATTCCAGATGGAATCTCCCCAAAAGTAACTTGTACCTCACTGGCCCTTTATTTTCCATGTGATTCCTCATAGAAAGGGAGTCTCCATTGTCCCAGTTTCTACCTCTTATGTACTGGCATGTGGTAGTAAGGTCTCCTCTAATCTTTCTCTTCTCAGGGCTGAAACAAATTCAGTTCTCAAAGCCTTTCCTCATATGGCAGTCCTCTGATTATTCTCATGGCCCTTCTCTGGATACTTTCCAGTGTGTCCACATCCTTTTTGCACAGTGAGCACCAAAACAGCATCCAGTACTCCAGGTGTGATCTGACACACACTGAGTAGAGTGAGGCAATGACTTCTTTTTCTGTGCTGGTAATGCCCCTTTTAATGCAGCCCAGTATCATATTGTCCTTCTTTGCTGCAGCAGCACACTGTTCACTTTTGCTGAACTTGTTATCCACCAAGACTCTCAGGTGTCTTTCCACAGGATTGCTCTCCAGATATTTTGTTACGCTTACCTGGTGTGTGGAGAGTGACCAGGCACTTCCAATAGGTTTTGTAATTTATGCTTCGTTATCTATAAGTTGTTTTATGGAAAACTCTTAACAGGAAAAAAAAAAATAGTTCAAAGACTTGACATAGTTCTTCCTCTGTTACCTTTATTCTCTAAATAAGTTATATGTCTAAGTTATTTTTCCTCTTGTAGTGTTACATGTCCATCTAACTTACACTGACATGCAGACTAAATTGTATGCAATATGTCCCATGGAAGAGACAAAGAGTGATGGGGACACATTGCTGCTGGGGAGATTCTCACATTGGACAGCAGAAGAAAATTTGTCAGCATGAGAACTGTTGGACATTGGAATCATCTCCGAAGGGAAGCAGTGGAGTCTCCTGCACCGGATGGTTTTGAGACTCAGCTTGACCATGTGCTAGGCCAGCTTGAGCAAACTAACCTAGGTGATCCTGCCATGGCAGGGAGGTTGGACTCGATTTCTGGATGTCCCTTCCAACCTCTAAAGTTCTGTGATTCTGTGACTGTTGTCTAGAAAGGTTGGACCAGATGATCCTTGGGGCCCCTTCCAACCTGGCACTCTGTGATCCCACTACTGAAACAAGTTATTTATTTATTTATTTATTTTTAAGTCTAGCATTAGGTGACAGATATCTTTAACTCATTTTTGTTTCTAAACAAAGGAAACACTACATTAGTTATGTATTCAAATATGAGATGTGATAGTGTGGTGGTTTAGCAGTTAGCTGTGTCCCCCCCCCACACACACTTTGATATAACCCAGGCTAGGGCTCAGACATCTGGAAGTTGATAAATGAAGCTTTATATTTACAGCTATGAACTACGTATAAGCAGATATTTATAACATATAACAGCTATTTATAAATATACACAGTGAAATGGTAATACAGAAACACCACACCTCTCTCAGAGATCAAAATCCCTAAGAGGGGTTTCTAACCACCCCTACCACCTTTCCCCCTTCCCCAATCTTATCTCACCATCTGTTGATGCAGCAGGTAGGCAAAGGTAGATCAGCCAGGGGGGTTAGCAGTAGAAAAGAAGTTAGTGGCATTATTAAGAATCAGCTACAAAAGGCAGGGAAAAGGAGCCATGCAAGAGGCGGCCACAGCCCAGAGAGATCTGAAGCAGTCTACGCTATTGATATTTGGGTTACAACTCTTAAACCAATCCTTTTTTTCTTTCTCAGTAGAGCTCTGAGTGGAGCTGATCTGTTTTCCTCTCTCAGCCTATAGCCTATTTTATAATCCAAATCCTCCAATTGGTTCAAACCAGCACAGATAGCTTAAGGGACACAGGGCTGTGACATCTGAATTTCTGCCTTAGGAGCAAAGCAGAACTCTGAGCTATAGAGTTTACTTGTGCTCTCATAAATTGCTTCTGTGTGATTAGTGACCTGAAAATTTTAAAATACATCTGATTTAGTCATATCTGTTAAATAGGCACTTTTCCTCTGATGCAGTATATTCTAAGTTTCCCTTAAAAATATAGTTTTATTAAATGTAGTTAATCCATCTTCTCCATGTTAATTTCTGAATCTACTTTTTTTCTCATGGCTGAAAACAGATAGGAAGCTGATAATGTCATGGCTGAAAACAGATAGGAAGCTGATAATGTCTGCTTTATCTTGCCAAAGTGTAGGATGCTGTCTGCCATCCTTACATTATACCAAAGCACACAGCAAGGTTGAGAAAAGCTGCATTTATTTGAATTTATCTCTAAGTGCTTGATTTTTTAAAATGTTCATTGCTGATGATTTTGGCTTTGGCATGGAAAACCCAACTATTTAAAGTGGCAGGGAGTGACTAGTGATTAAAAAAAAAAATCTCAATGCAAATTCATGTGAAAGTGGAGAGGGCGTTATCGGTGAGTGTATAATTAGGGAAAAAAAATTTAATGCTGCCATTTCTAACTGCTATTTCCCCAGAGACAGGGACAGAGATAGGATTTTAGTAGGAGATGCTGGCCTGTCTTTCTATTATGAGACACTGTTAGTGGGAAATGTGTTGAGTTTCAGAAAACTGAGTTTAAAGCAGGCTTCTAGCTTTTGGACATTACCATCTTTTGTCATGTTCCCTGGCTGGTTGCTTTAAGCTAATGTTCTAGATGTCTCTGCTCTGCTAATGGTTCAAGAACCCGCAGGACCAACAGGATCTGTTGTGTATAAGCAAATTGTAAGAAATGCTGCAAATTTATGCATTATGTGAAGTGAATAAAAAACCATATTCCCCCTGTGAGCAAATGTAAAATGCAGCCTTTTTTTCTTTTATCTCACTCAACAGCAATGTTTTTAAACGTCTCATAGCAGCAGTATGTATAAAGCCTTTATAAGACTACGGACTTCAAATAACTTCAAAATGATACTAAATTTCATAGGTAAAGTAGAAGGTTCAATTCTTATAAAAATAAAACAAATGTAACTTAAAAAAGACGTAGGACTGGAGAATAAAGAAATCTGATGGAGAAAATTGAAAAAAAAAAAAAGAAAAAAAAGAAAAAAAAAGGTGATTACAAAGCCTTACATTCCTGTTAAGTGAAAATTGTAATTTATATGCAGGTTTTTTGTTCTTCTTTTTTTTTGTAGTAGTTAAATCTGCCAAAATAATGGTGGTTTGCACAACAACATGCATTGCCAGTGCCAGCCATCGGTTCCTGTCAGTTTTCTCACATAAGTAAAGCTTCAATTGACAGGAAGCACTATGAGAAATACATTAGTTCCCACTTTGGCTACAGAGGTTGAGTCTCACATGCTATGTGTCCTGTTTGCAAAGTGATGGGACACATCTAATTGTTTATTGAAGCTCAGACAACACTGTAGCAGCTCCTTAAGTTGTACTAACATCTGCACAGTTTTGCAGAGACATTTGAGGAGTCAGATTATTGCCACTGCATTGATATTTGCTTTAACCTTCCAAATGGTTTCTTGTTTTCCTGATTTTATGCACTACAATCTAAAACATTAAAAGGTTCAGTGCAGTGGGACTCAGGTATAGCTTCTTTCACTGTGTGAATGAAGAAAGAAATCAAAAGTAAAATCAAACATAGCATCTTAGCTATTATCAGATATTTGTCCTATAAGCATATATCCTTGTTTGCATTTTCAGACAGCTGAAGTGGCACTAGCCAATTTGAAGAACAAATACGAAAATGAAAAAGCAATGGTGACTGAAACCATGACCAAGCTGCGGAATGAACTAAAGGCTTTGAAGGAAGATGCAGCAACCTTCTCATCCTTGAGAGCAATGTTTGCAACCAGGTAAGGTTTCACTGTCTGGCTCAACACAGTAAAAGCAAATATGTGTGTGCTAAATGAGAACAGACTTGGCTGTGTATGTTGGGTTCTTAAGAGAAGTGACAGAAATTGTTTTCTACAAGGCCAGAGGTTTGCTGGATGAAGGGAAATGAGTATTAGACTGCACTCTGTGCAAAATCTGCAAGCTTTCAAGTGCTACTGAAATGCGTGTCCTGGAATACAAAGCTGGCGAACAGCAATGTCAATACAACCTTGAGTAAAGTGTTACAAATGCCAATACATCCTCCAATATATTTGCATTCAGAGGGCTTTTTAAAGTAGAAATCAAACAGTAGATTTATATGTTTGGTTTTCACATTCACAAGTATGTCGCGATTCTGTCATGTAAAGCTGTTGTATGGTTAATTATGATCTTTGGAATCCTGTATTTTCATTATCACAAGATTTATTACTTACCACTGGTAAAATGCATTTCATCAACCAGCCTATGCTGTAATCCAGCACTAATAATTCTGCAGTTTCCTGCTACAGCATGAACACTTATTTTCTCTTGCTGTGATAATGAATTTGTTATCTTCTCCATCACATGATAGAAGTTTCACTTATCTTCTGTAAGACAGTTCCTCCTGGCAGGATAGTAATTAATCAAATCTCATGTTTCTTCCTCCCACATGTACTTCAGAGGAGCTTTTGTGTTTAGCTGCTTTTTAAGAGGTTACCTAAATACGTTTGTTTGTTTGTTTGTTTTTAATTTAAAAAAAAAAATCAAATGTTTTCATAAATAAAGTCTCAATTCTGAAATTAAGGAAAGGCAATGAGTATCTTCAGGAAATTATTCTGCTATATCAAGGCTTTTTTCCCTGCTATGTTCAACAACACAATGCAAAAGTTTTTGCTTCTGCTTTAGTCTATAAGTGATAAGATGTTTTCATGCCTCACACCAACATCTCTTCAGTGCCTCCTGTGGTATAAATGTGGATGCCATCTCAACTCTCCAAGGCTGTTAAGGTCCTTCATTGCTTAATGAGAGTGGCAGCAGAAGCCCGCAGAGGTGGGAACGGAGGAAAGGGGACATTTACATGCCATAACATTGGTGCTGTATACAAATTCAACACAGGTTCATTGTCAGAAGAGTTCCTTAGTGGAAATGAAGAAACAAATCAGCAGATGGTGTGAACCAAGGTAGCTCCATTGATTTCCTTAGCATCTAGAGATTTTTGTCAAGAAAGGAAAGTTATGTTTTTGTATCAGAAATGCTTGTGTCCATCTTTATTTGAAAGCTCATTACTCAGGAAAAGCTCATTAAGAGAAGCATTGCCAGCAGGGCAAGGGAGGTGATTCTCCCCCTTTGCTCTTGTCAGACCCCACCTGGAGTACTGTGTGCAGTTCTGGAGCCCCCAGCACAGGAAGGACATGGAACTGTTGGAGGGAGTCCAGAGGGAGGGCCACGAAGATGATCAGAGGGCTGGAGCACCTCTGCTATGAGGACAGGCTGAGAGAGTTGGGGCTTTTCAGCCTGGAGAAGAGAAGGCTTTGAGGAGACCTTATAGTAGCCTTCCAATATCTGAAGGGGGCCTACAGGAGGGCTGGGGAGGGACTATTCACAAGGTCTTATAATGACAGGATGAGGGCTAATGTGTTTAAACTGGCAGAGGGGAGATTGAAATGGGATGTCAGGAGGAAGTTCTTCACAGTGAGGGTGGTGAGACACTGGCANCTGGATGATATTTGAGGTCTCTTCCAACCTAAACCATTCTATGATTCTCTCTAGGAGACACATGAATGTGCTAACTCTGAAAGACCATCTGGGAGGCTACTAACTCAGAGTAGAGGAGTGGCATCATAAGTATAAAGCAAGCAACAGTCTTGCATGGGTTGTCCGGGGAGATGGAGGAAGATCCATCCCTGGAGATCTTTAAGGTCAGGCTGGATAGGTCTCTGAGAAACCTCATCTAGTGTGAGGTGTCCCTGCCCATGGCAATGGGGTTGGAACTAGGTGATTCTTGAAGTCCCTTCAAGCCCTGACAATTCTATGATTCTATGGAGCATAAATCATCACCCTATGAGGTGAAACAAGTTTGCAAAGGATTAGAAGTTGTTGCTAAAGAGAATGTCAGGTTGTTAGTGTACCGAGTTCAGTTTATCCTATTTGGGCATCCTCAGTGCACACCTCTGTTAGGTTTAAGGTTGGTGGGAGACAGCAGTGTCTCCTCTGTGAGAATTAAATGATGCCATTCATTTAGGTGTCTTTTCTAGGTGTCTTTTATGTAGGATACAATGAAGCTTCTGTTTCACTTCTAGGAACTGTAAGGGGAATCTGGGTGACTTGCTGAGTTAAGAGATTTCCACTCTTAAAGGTCTAATGTTAGAAGAGATAAAGCACACCCAAAACATCTACTACTGTTCATAGACTCCACGCACTAATGTCTAAACATGCAGTTCATGGCCTATGGAATATGTCTCTGCCCTGAAGTTTTAAGTTTTGCTCAGTATTTTCTGAGCACAGTCACAAAAAGTAATTCACTGCAAGGTCTTGAACATTAGTGTGATCCTATAGATTTCTGTCATGAAATATCCTTTTTTCTTCCTTACCTGGGAATATAATGACCTGTATAATTAAATCAATCTTCCTAAATGTTCAAATCATAGACTTTGAATAGTCAAGTTGGAATAGCATTTAAGTTACAGAGAGTTGATATACTATAGATGTCTATTGAAGAAATCTTTGAAAATACAAGACTGTAAAATACTCCATGCAACAACAGTAAAAGCAAAAGCAACCTTCAGCATGAAAAAATGATTGTTTAATCTCCTGCTGAATAAAACAGTGGTTTCCATGGTTTTACTGCATCACATGGTATTTGATCCTGAATTTGTACTGTATGAAGAACATCTCTCTGACAGCAGAATTATATTACAGATCTGAAAATTGTTTTATAATACTGTTTGATAGAGAAATATCCTTTTATCTTTCCTTAGCCATCTTTTTCTCTTCATCTGACCTGCAAGTGGATGATCTTTCTGGTGCTGAATCATACAGTTTCTTCCTTAAATGCACTGAAAAAAATCACACTACCATGCAAGGGGAGCACAGCACACCTGTTTCTGGTCTAAGCAGCAAGCCGACACTTTTCCCCAAAGCTCTCATATGCAGAAAGCAGGAACTATCCTTTTTCTATATTTCCTCCCACCCACCACTCCAATGCTTGTGCTTTGTCAATTAATTAAAGTCCTTCTTAATTTCTTCTCACTCTCAAATGTCTTTCTGTTCTGCTTGTACTTCTGCTTATACTGTTTTTCCTCTTGGGACTTTTTTCCTCAATCCAAATCTGTGGTTCTTATCTCTACAACTTCCTCCTTCCTTCTTCATTAGCCTTGTGATCCCTTTCTGAATTTACTTCAAAACTGTCACGAATATGTTCTCAACATACTTCAAACTCCCTTTCTCCCAAACACCTCTCAGCAGAAAGAAAAATAAAAAGAAAACAAGAGCATATAAACCCTTCTTTTCTGTGGGATGTATGGAGTTGATAGAACAGAGCTGAAATTCTGCCTTTAGTTTGTTTCTAGTCACCCTGCAGCAGAAAAATTGGTGAGGGCCTTTCTGACCCCTTCTGTCATTTCCCCTCACTCCAATCTTGAGTTACTGACCCAGGGTGGGAGGTGTGGGGCAGCTGTGTGAAGCAGTAGGGCTGGTAGCCAGGGCTCATCCAGAGGGCAAATGAAAAGTAAGTAGAGTAGGAGTTGCTCTGGGAGAGGAAAGGAAGAGAAGTTTTGTACTGAAGAAGAAAAGGAAATAGTTCTAAAGCAGGATCCTTAAAGGACCAAGTCCCTACACATTCTTGCTTTTCCAGATGAAGCAAGAGATACAGCAGACACTACTTGTGATATTGCCACAGTCTTGACATTACATGCACTGATTTTATTAACTCTATCCATCAAGACATTTTTTGGGTGATTAGTATTTGAAGAAAATTGTGCTGAAGAAATGGACGAGGAAGTTTGTACAGATCCTGGAGCTATCCTGAATGAACTAACATTTACAAGCAAAAGAGATTCATGCTTAGGCAGTTAGAGCAGAGACCTGTCTCTGTCAGTCTCTGGGTTTTAGCTCGTGCTCTTGCCTAAATTAGAGATAAACCTCACCTCAATATTTGGTTTGCATTCCTAGGCAAGAAAAATAAATGGAACTAGAATTCCTTTAAACTCCTATATAAGCTTCTTGGACCAGTTTATACAGTATAAGTGTCTGCCTGCTTCCATTAGAAGACAAGAGAAATGATAAATTGGTGAAATCTTGACTTCAGCTCTGACAAATCATAGACCAACAGAGAGAAAGTTATCATTTATTTAATGATCACTTGCAGCTTACACCTGTCCTGGGGAAGGGAAAAGCTGGGCTCTGGCTCAGGATGATATAATCTAACTTTTGTTATTCTCTATCGTTTGAGTACATCTTAAAGATTTGTTCAGAGAGCTGCTGCTTTCTGGAGCCCTGCCTGGTCCACAATCATCTGGGCTGTGCCAGAAGCCATCTCTCTTAGGAGCCCTTAACCTTTTTTCTTTCCTAATACACTGTGAGACTTCGTGAATGTTTATAAAATGTGTGAGCTAAAGGCAATATGGATGTGTGGAATGCTTTTTTTCTTTTTTAATTGGAAACATTTCTTTTCATCCCACTCTTTCATGTAGTAGGGAGTATTTCAGTGAAGGGAAATGCCATGGCTGCAGACAGCAGCTACCTCCCACTGCATGAAATAACCTTCACTGCTGCAGACTTCAACAAGATCTGAGCTATTAACTCAGCAGTTTCTGAAGTTAATTATGGCCTTTAAATTTTCTGAACACTTTTTCTAAAAAAAAATCAACAAAAAAGCGCTTTAGCAACAAAACACAGAGACAATGGACCATGTGTTGGTGAAAAAGAATAGGAAACTGTGAGTTGTGGTGCAGGTCAGATGACTGGAACCAGTCAAACACTGTGGTGAACTGCCAAGAATGTGGGATTGCTATTACAGGGTGACATCTAAGCAGGGTGTATAATTAATCAGAACAGTTGGAAAATGCTGTATGAATGAGATGGTTTTTTTTTTTCAAGTATGACACCAAATAACAGAATCTAGTATATCCAAGTCTCCTAGGGCCAGCATGTTACAGTTTATAGCAGATAATGAAAAGCAAATTTATCTGTGTCTGCTTTAGTAATATCTACCTTCATGGAGCTTGGTTGTGCTTTTTTTTTTTTACTTTTAAAGTGCTCAGTTTTACTATTTTACAATGCAGATGCCTAAATACTAAGAACAGATCCTAAGGCCTGAGGAAAAGCAATAGTCTTCCAAATCCAAAATTGGCTTATGGGCATACTAAAGCAAAGCAGTCCAGATGTCGCAGGTGTTACTTTATTAAAGTTTTCAACAGAAAATACATTTGGAAAACAAAATGTGTCCTAGACAAAGAAGAAAAATGGTCAAAATAAGAGAAATGGACACAGGATCCATCTTGCAGACTGGTTGCAAGAATGAGTCTTTAAAACTCTGATAACAGACAATACAATAATTCCCACTTTGAATTAGTTTAATCTTCAGAATCCTGATTTTGTTGTAATGTCTCTGTCAAAGAAACTGGCTCAGTCTTCAATAGACATCTCATGACTTGGAGCAGAAATGGGTGTGCAAGTTGGCTTCATGCCAAGCAAGGTTCCAGAAATATCCCTCTTCCTCAAGGCACAAAGAGAGATGGTCATGTTTATTAAGATCCTGTAGAAGAAAGATAATATTGAAGCTGTAGGTAAAACTATGTCATCTTTATTTTAGTAATATTTTGCTGAGGTGGATAGTACTATCTTTGGAAAATACGATTATCTAGTTAGTAGACATTCTTATCCATGCTGAGATACTGTCAGAATTGGCACCCAAAATTTTTAGTTGTGGTCTAACCTGGAGGAAATCCCAAACCTCCCTTCCAATTGCTTATTGTCTGCATTAGAAACCTGTAACACTGTCTGATATCATAGGTTCTCCTGTTGACTAGAAAATGTTGACATTCAGATGTCCAAATGTATTCAAATTGGGAATGGAAGAATTCAGGTGGTCTGCTTCCAGATTAGATTCAGCAAAATCTTGGCTCTGAATCCCCCCCTGCAAATGAAGCTCAGGGATGTGGTCATCAGTAGTGCCGGGTCTTGGACTGGTTCCTCTGATTTCTGCCTTGTTTGTTTTCCCAGGTGTGATGAGTATGTCACACAGCTGGATGAGATGCAAAGGCAGCTAGCAGCTGCAGAGGATGAGAAGAAGACCCTAAACTCTCTGTTGCGCATGGCTATCCAGCAAAAACTTGCCCTTACCCAGCGACTGGAGGATTTAGAGTTTGATCATGAGCAGTCCCGACGCAGCAAAGGCAAGCTTGGAAAGAGCAAGATCGGCAGCCCTAAAGTAAGTGAGGAGGCATCAGCCACCGTGCCAAGCATAGACACTTTCCTCCTGCATAGTCAGGGCCCACAGCAACCAAACTTACTGGTCAGCAGTGGCACTCAGAGGAAAAGGTATGCATGCAGTGATCTGTACAGTACAGTGCAGAGGCCAGACTTTCATTAAAGCTGTTCACTGAATTGTAGTAATTTATAATACTTATTTTTCCTATTTCATCTGGGGAGAAGGAGGTGGGGAGGATATGAATATGAAATTCAAAGCCTGGCAACATATGGTTCTGATCCACCTACTTACTGTGTTATTTCCTTCTCCTTAATGTGTTTTGAAATATATTCTGTCTGTGTCTCGGTGCATTTTGTATGTCTTTAATATCAGTGTGTATATATTTTCTTTAACACGTTTTCCTCAAGGTTTTCCATAATGAGCATCTGAAATAAAAAAGGATTGTGCCCTATTAGCATTTCAGTGCTTAACATAAAAGAAACTGCATCTCTTTGTTAAGCTCTGGTGCTCACTTGTTCTTCATCAGTGGAAAAAGAATATGGATGTGTTCACTCAATCAATTTTTCTACATGAGAGCAAGCAACCTCTTGAAGGGGTGCAGCTGCCATTCATAACCTAATGCAAATACTGAGCTGCTCAAGCACTGAGTTCTCATCTTGTCTTGTGGCTGCGCTGCCAAAGCTCTATAGGTGTGGGGATCTCCATTGTTCTGAAGATGAAGAGTACTCTTTGTTAAAGAAATCCTAGATAACCATTCTCTTTTTCTTGTATGCTCTAGTCACAACGCAAAATGAAGAAAGCATTCAGGGAGCCTTGTACATGTCAGCTCTAGGATGCTGAGATGTAACTCCAACTCATCTCCACTTCCTTTAATACAAACCAGGGTTTCCAATGCAGGCGAGGTGCCATGCTGTGGAAAAGGTGTGGGGTGGCAACACTAGCTGGTTTTTACCTGTTGAGCAGATTAACATGATGTTGTCATTCCTGAGGCTTTGAAAGGTAATTAAAGTAAAACTCTTTTGTTTCCATATGTATTTTTCTTGGATCTCCTGCAAGACTATTCTCACCTTCCCTTTGTGATCAGAGCCATCCCAGGACTTCAGGGACCTACCTCCAGAAATTATTAAGAGCCCCCCCTCATCCTGCCTCCACAGAATCATATCTTCTGAGGGGCCCCCCTTCTATGAGTGAATTCATCCATGGGCACCGTCTCAGCAAGGAAAAAAGGTTAACCGTGGCCATACCAGGTAAACATTTTTTCCTTGGGTGCATGTGGTGCTCAGTGGTTAGCAGAGTGGGAGACCTTCCCAGCACTGCAGATGCAATCTAATTTGGGTCTGTTCTTGAAACCTGAAAAGCAAAATGTCTCCTCCTATGTCACCTCTGGCAGGAGATGACATTCTGCCAACAGTGGCCCAAACTAGTTCCAGATGCAATGGGGAAAGTCCAGCTGTAGTAGAGATGGATGCAGTGCTGCTGACATCCACAGAGGCTGCACCCCTTTGCCTGGTGGTGCTTACTCTGGTAAATGTAGGTGTTGGTAGTTCCCATGGAAAACACAAATCCAACAGGACAGAATCAGAAGTGTGAGGTCAAGTGAGAGAATGATAGGTAGTGTGCAGAAGCCTACACAGCATCTGGCTTACACTCACCCTGGAGCATTCAGTCAGGTTTTTCTAAAGAGTAAAGTTAGACTCACAGAAGGTTTAGTTTATGTAAATTGAGTCATTAAGTTTATCTTTGCAGGAAGCTTTTCCTCTTCATTGCCTGCCAAAATGTAGTATCTGCTTCAAACAAGGTATAGAAAGAAAGTGCAAATTGGAATGCCATTTCAAATATTGTGACATCTCTCTTCTCCTGACAGACAAGCTAATAATTACTTTTATTCTGTGCCTGAGTGGAATCTTTAGCCTCTAAATCTGGTCACTCTTTTCTGTTAGTACATCTTTTAATTCTTTGCTTTCAAATCTGTTATACGCAAAAAAAAAAAAAAAAAAAAAAAAAAAAAAAAAAAAANTGCTCTAGAAAGCTGAGCAGTACCCTGTAGTGTTGTATCTCTCAGTGCCAGCAGTATCACAGCCACCCTTGGGTAGTGCCATGTAAGTAACACCCCCTCAGAGGATAAGTGTACAACTGCAGAGTCTAAATAAGACATTTGCCTAAGTGTTGCAGGAATTAAAATGTAGGGAAGGGGAAAGAAGCAGACTTTAAAATGTGTGAAATAAATGATTTCAGCAATTTCTTTGTATTCTGTTGACTAAGGAAGGCCTCCTGCTTGTATTCTACCCCATTGACAGGAATCAGTTCCCTAAACACCAGCAGTGTCTCTTTGAATCTTTCCTTTTCAGTCTACAACAGAATAAGGATTACTTTCTTTCTAGTGGACACTTATATCTCTTTAGGGAACTGGATTTTGCATTTTCTGCGTAGCCACATTTCCCAGTTTGGAAATGTGAGGATCTAGGCCCCAAAATGCAACCTTCTTACATAAATCTTGCAAGGCTTTTCCAATTATAATTGTAGTTGTACGTCCCATGTACAATTTTCAAGAGTGCCAGGCCGAGAAGAGCCAGATTTCAAGCTGAGGACTGGATGACCTTTATATGAGGAATCCTGACTGTATATTATAAATGCAGTTTAGTGGTTGGAAGAGTATTGATTTAAAAAAGAACTGCTCAATAGATAGGTAAACACAATTTATTATATTGCAAAATTGTTAGTGAAATGTTAAATTAAGTGATCTTTGAATTAGAGATTCTGGATCATGAATGTCTTTATTTCCCTTTTTTAATTACCAACATCTGATATCTCACAGGTCATGACAAATTCCTGGACCACAGATTGAGAAACACTGACAGTCTGTAACTTTTTGCAGTAACAGAACCAAAGGATGAAGCAGCCTGAAAAATAGAATTTCACAGAAAATGATGTTCAGTCTCTTACCTGACACTTTAGGCACATCTCTACATATTCAGAGTGTAAATAGGTAACAGTGTTACTGATTTATGTTACAATTGTTCTCATGAATCTACAACAATCCCAGCTTTCCCAATGCATTTGTCAGAATTTTATGCCATCATGTGGCCTTAGTCTGAGCCTGTGAGACCAACAGATCCAAACCCTCTCTGGAGATATTAAAAACCCATCTGGATGTGTTCTTGTGTGATCTAGTATATGTGATCCTGCTCTGCAGCGGGGTTGGGCTGGATGAGCTTTTGAGGTCCCTTCCAGCCCCTGACTTTCTGTGATTTTTCTGAGCACACAAATTCCAGTATTAGCAAGGCACAAATTAGAATCAAACTGAGGTTTAGGTAAGGGGCTTTTCAGCATTATTCTTGCTGGTTTCTGGAAGATTTCTTACTGCTGTTAACAAATCAAAGGAATGATGCACCAGGCAGAATTTTTTTCCTCCATCTAATTATCTGTTTCTTGGAAGTAAGGAACAGTGAAGGCTGTTATTTTGCTGCTTCTATAGAGAATATTTTAAAGTTTCTGTCCTTGGATGGTTTGTGTAGTCAAGCAACCCTTCCAGAAACACAGCAACTCACACCTGCTTCTTCATCAGAAATTATGTGAAAGAACAGCATCCAAACTTGAACACTATGGAGCAAAGTATAGTTTGGCTTGTGGCTGTGTCTTCAAAAGAGGAGGAGAGATGAAGCCTACATTAAATGCAATTGTTTGGGCTTGTTTGTTTGCTTTTCTTTTTGCTTGATTGAGGGTTTTTGTTTGTTTGTCTTTTTAATTAGTGAACTATTATCTTCACACTATTACTTCACCCATATGACAGGCAGCCTTCCCTATCCTTTGATTAGCTCCCCTCTGTGTTATGGGGGCTGGGAGGCTGAAACTGGGAATGTATATGATGGAAAGCATTAGACAAATTAACTGAAACTGGCAGAGGGATAATCCAGGCAAGCTTCCTTCCCAGTGCTTCCCATGCAGTAGGCAGGCTGGGCCTGTCTTCTTCTTGCACTTCTGTCTGGACTTAATGCTTGACAGAAGAGGCTATGTTCACTGTGCCCTGGCCCCAGATTTGACAACTGCCAGCTATCTGGTAGAGGAAACCTGAGATTACTTTTTGCTGCCTTCTTCAGGGAAGGACTGTGACAGGAAGACTCACTGGTGAAGACCACGGGAATTGAAGACCTCTCAAGAAAGAGATTGTCATTTTCTACTTGGTGTCCATTTCTCTGCCCTTAACTTTGAATCAGCATGCATGTCCCTCTGGCATTGAGCTGTGGCAGTATAACTTCACATGGGCTTTCTAACTGAAGTAATAGCTCCTTACTGCTCTGGATAAAATACCACTCAGTCCATTTCCAAAGTAACATGTTCTGTTTCCTCTAGGTAGCAGTATGCATTTAGTTTTTTCAGTGTTTCTTATTTTCTTCTGTTATTTTCTACCACTTTTACACTTTAAAATCCTTATTCTTCTGATAGAGCCAGGTGGTATGTGCCTGACTCAAATCCAGCCCACTTTTTGCATGTGGCTGTTCTCATAACTGCATGAAGTCAGGGGCATACAGATGGCCTGAGGCTGATTTTACAGTGTGTAACATTGTATTAGAAATAACCTTTCTTTTGCAGTTGCATTCAAACCCTTTGAATATGAAATCACTAGATGACTCTTAATATCTCACTGTCCCAAATATGGATTCTTTTACCTTCTTCAAAGAAAGAATAAGACACAAAGGATTTGCTGTTGGTGCCTTATACTGCTCTGCTCTGTCACTTGTTCTAGCATGAAAATTCTAAAAGCTAACCTACAGTGTCTGTAGGTAGAAACTATTTCTTAAAGGTAACAAATTTATAATGAAAAAACTCAGCATCTCAGAAAGGAGGTCCTAAAAAGGCTCTCAATTAAGTTTTTAAGCTTGAAATCAGGGGCGATTAAGTTTTTTAGTTTGAAATCAAGGAGGATTGCTTAAGAGGTGTCTGTTAATTACTGTTTCTATTGGAAGTGGTTTGGCCTATGAAGAATAAGTTAAAAACATGGAACGACTTGATCTGTTTAATGTGGCACAAGCACAATTTAACAATACAAGGAGCAGAGCGGGGTGGTTCTTAGCACTTAAGGGCTTGTGATAGGCCATGTCAGGTGACGATGAACCTCTCCTGGCATATCTCCTGGCATAATTTTATTATTTCTGGATTTTGAGATATTTTTTAAGTG
The DNA here is from genome assembly GCA_013396835.1 of Psilopogon haemacephalus. NCBI lineage: Eukaryota > Metazoa > Chordata > Aves > Piciformes > Megalaimidae > Psilopogon > Psilopogon haemacephalus. Next base: position 316,890 of record VWZI01005995.1, read on the forward strand.
CAGCGTTCAGGAGAGGAGTTTCAGAAATATTTCTTATAAGAATATTCTCTGTGTAATCAGATGCTCACATTTCTTCTATTTTTCTTAAGATAATGTGAGGTAAGTTTCTTGGTTTCAGATTCTGCTTTTTGCTCTTTTTAATCATTTAGGCAGTACGAAGGTACATCTCCAAAAGTAGTATTATGGGTAGAAGCCCTTTGTAGGAAATGAAGCTATTTACCCTCCTCTTTCAGAGGAAAGGATTGGGATATAACTGAGAGGCTCAAGCTGAAACTGCTCTCCACACTGGAGGCTCTCTGCAAAGATGAGCCTTCACATCTTACAACACTGAAAAGGTTGTGTGGTGAAAACAGTTTAAATTCAAGGTTATGCACATTTTTTGTTTGTTTAGGAGTATTTTGCCAAAAATATTTCCTGCTTTTGTTTTGATTCTTAAATACCAATGTCAGAAAGCTCCTCATGGATTCTAAGCCTTGCTACTATATATATCACTTCAGTACCTTAAATGCTTTTTTAATGCACATCTCAATTTTGGAACAGAAGTAGTGTTAGCAAGATGTACATAGAGGAAAGCACAGCTTCTTCTACAAATGACTGAGGAAAAATTCTTTGAAGAACATGATCAGCTCAGACTTGAATTTTGCTTGGAGAGTGCTTTGCAGGTCTTCATGATTTCTCAGGTCATCCAGTGAACAGTTTAAAATATTTCTTGCTTCTTCTTTGTGAAGGGATTTTATAAATTAAAGGCAAGAAAAGTCAACATGACTAGGACCTAGATACCTTCTACTATGCTGATTTTGTACCATTAAAAAAAACTGTTTAATGAACAGTATGCATTTATCTGTACTTTGAGTAAATTTTTTCTGGAAAAGCAGGGTAGACAATTAACTGAGACACCTCTACTAAAATATGCAGCCAAGTAATATTTAACTAGTCAAACTAGTCTGCCCTGAATTGTTCAGTCATGTAAGTTTGATTTGCTTCATGCAAACAATGCAAAGCTGCTGGGGCATGATAGTTCTTCAGAACGATTATTTTTAAAGAATCCAACAACCCACAACTTTGTGCTGACAACTCAGATTTAGTCTGAGTCTCAATTGCCCTTTGCCTCATTAGAGCTTTAGGATGATTCTTCTGAGAACTCGGCTATGAGTATATTACATTTTTATCTACCAAGAATGTGCTTGTGTTGATGGTGATCTTGTACCTGCAAGATGTTTCTGAGCATGTGTAATCAGGCAGGCTATTGCTTATCACAAGTCTTATGCAGTATTGGTCTAATCCATCTCTGCTCTCTTTGAGAAATAGGTTTAATGTGGTTTAGAAGGATTTTTTAAAACAAGGTTTAGTTTGTTTGTTTTTTTTAATCTATACATGATGCTCTTCACAAAAAGGATAATTCAATCAATATTAACTTATTATCTGTGTTCACCTTTTTGTTCTGCATTGTTAAAATTTCTATGGGTTTTGTAAACATGCCATATTTGTGTATATATGTATTAATTGTTCAATGAGTAGTATAAGTACATATATATACAGATATATGTATATATCTTCCTGCTCTTGGGGCCATGTCCTGCATCTGATATGCTCATTTAACTAAGCTTAATGAGCATTGCATATTTATGCCATTTCAAGCATGGTGCATTGTCTTTGTTGAGGCCATTTGAATTCAAAGAACAATATCCTTGCCAAGGACATTGGTTGGCTGTAACTGATGAAGAACTCAGCTGACTAAACGTACTTTTACCTCTTGGTGCCACTGTGAACAGGACCTTTTTGCTCTGTGCTCTTCCTTCCTTGCAGCTTTCTAGTTATCACTGATGAGACCAGAATCACACATTTCATGCTGATCAATATAATTTAGCTGTTATGGCATGAATTCACTGCAGTTCTACGTTTTATTTAATTTCCATTTGTATCTTTCACTACATAAAGAAGTCTGAAACAAAACCTGCATTTAATAGATGCCTCAGTCTGTTTGTCAAAAGCCTAAAGAAAAAAAAAGGAAATTGCAGTGACATCCATGCCTTAATGTTGTATATTTTCATTAAAAGGCTATTGACATTTTTTTATTTGTATTTAAGCTATTAAGTCATTGCTGGTTGGAATGATTAATATTAGCATCATTTGTTGAAGTTCTTCAGTAAAATCTTATTATGCTTCTGGTTGATTCTAACTAAACAGGTATGCAGGTTGCACATCATATTTTTAAAGGTGTGTTACTGGATATTTGTTGCTTTCTATGAGAATTTTGGCCTTTGGAACTCAGTCTTATGAATTAACTAAAATAGCTACTGAAATATCTTAACAATGTTGGTAACAAAATTCATCTATTTTTCTTCTGTTATGACAAGATTTAATGTGGTTTCATGACTTTTTGATTTTTACCATAAAATATACCAGATATTAAATACTGTGCTTCTCATCTCGTAAAATAGGCTAAGCTGAAGTAAGTCTCTGTTTAAATTGAGCATGATGATATTTTAGCTCTCTAATACATTTCCTTGGGATGTTGTGATATATGGAGTAAACTGACCAGCAATTCTTTAATCAAGACTAGTATACCTGATTGTAAGTATCTCTCTGTCTGCATTTTTTAGGCCTATGAAACTTTACAATTGTACCTTATGTTTTTTCTTCCAAAGCCTACTAAAGTTATGGTTTTCACTGACTTCAAATTTTGGACTAGGTCCATCTTTACTGATAAAATAGTGCAAGCATTTTTGGTTTGAATATATTTGTGGCCACCTGAACTTTGTCATTGACACTTAATATTTCCATGAAAGATGAGTAATCGACAAGACAGAAGTGTGATGATTTTTGAGACCTTTCTTTTCCTCTTGAAATTTTTTAAATGTCTGTGTCTTTTAGTGAGTATTTCATGAATCATCAGACCTTTATGAATGTGCTGTTTATGAACTGTATATAAAAGAAGGGAACTGAATATATATTTTCATCTTCTGCCATTTCCATTTCTGCTATTTACTAACCCGTTATACAGCTTCTCATTAGATTTAATGAGGAATTATTTAAAGCATTCACAGACACCATTTGAGAAATAACATAAACATGTAATGACATAGAAATTGTGAAAAATACTACAGAGCTGACAAGAAACTTATTAATCTTCTTAGTCTGTAACTGGAGAAAATTGCATTTCACTCATTTTGTTAATGCCTTGGTATTATTGTCCCTGCCTATGGCTGGGGGTTGGAACTAGATGATCTTTAAGGTCCCATCCAACCTAAACCATTCTATGATTATTTATTTTAAAAATATTGTTCTTACTATGAGCTACAGCAAATGGCAAGGCTGGGTTATATCTTTATCACTATACTTTGAGCTAGCTGAAACACATGGACCGATGGGGGAACAGCACTCTAGTTTGGGAGTAATTCAACTCTAAAAAGAAAGTATAAATCAAGTCATGCAGAATCAGGAAATAAGGGAAAAACTCAATCTATATAGCATATCCGTTGTGTAGATGAAAGAACTCAGTAGAATACAGCCAAGAAACTTGACATGTTTTGGAGAACCACTAAATCAGTGACCTACTAAACCATCTGTCTGTGTCAAGTAGTGCATGAAGTTGTTAGTGATGCTCCATGAGTTAGTTTGTGGAAACTGCCATGGCAGATAGCATTTCCTGAATGCTATAAGAAAATAGGAATTAAATCCCCTACCTCTTCTAATAAGCCATGCTAATCTTACTCCTGAGAAGCATTTAATAGAAGGTTCCCCACTAGGTTTACTCAGTCCTGACCTTATTCTCCAGGTAGAGACCTGAGAGGAGGAGGAGGAGCAGTGGGAGGCCTGCATCAGGAGCTTGGGAATGTCAAAACAGTGAAATATTCCTGGGCCAATATTTCAAGAAAAAGAACAGACATGTGGACATGACAGTAGATGAAGATTTTAGATGCATCCTACTGCTGACCTATTGCATCTTAGCACAATATATAGATACTGCTGATGCCTCCAACTCAGTTATTGTTTAAATATTTTTTGAGAAGGCTAAGTAATAAGCAGTGGAGTAATTCATGATTGTTGAAATTCCTCCAATCCACAATACTCTAAGGCATCAAGTTTCTCTGAAGAGCAAGCTTAAGATATGAGTCAGTTTTGCAAGACAACACAGAAATTTCATAGCAGATCAGCTTTACCATGAAGTAAGCCAAAAGTGATACTTGGTTGATTAATTTGTCTCTCTTTTATTCAATTTAATGGAAAGAGAGGTAAAATTTGGACAAAGAGGAAACTCAGAGATCCTGGATACTGGAAAATATCTGTGCAGGAGTTAGATGCTTCTGGTGAAAGCTGCCTCTGTGCTAGCTGTGCCAAAATGGGGCTGGCTTTCATGGAGCTGCACCATCAGTTCTCCCCATGCTGCTCCTAGTTCAGGGCAACCTGAGTCAGTTCTGACCTGAAAGAACGGGGCTTAAAAAGTCCAGATGGAGTCTGTGTGGTTGTGGAAAGGCAGAACTGTAGCTGGTTTACAGTTGGTGGGTTGACCAACTGAGGCTGTGCATAGGGCAAAATTAACTGTTATTTCTAGACCCAAACTGACCCTGGAAGCAGAAAGAGAGGAACTCTTCTAATCTTTGACCTCTACCATTGTTCATGCTTTTTTTCCCAAAGGTAAGCCACAGCTGTCCTCTCACAAGCTGTTCTTTGCCATAGCCATTACCACTTAAAGTTCTTCTTGGCCTTGAGCAAGGTTGAAGTTTTATTGGCATCCACTAGAATAATAGAAATAAATTAGAAGTGAAACCAGATAGTCAAATGATAATATAAACTTATGTATTTATCACCCCTGTGTATAAACAGTTCGGGGACTTTTCTCATCCTGTCAGATTACAGTTTGAAAGCATCTCTACAAATCTCAACCTGGCAAGGTGGGCAAGCATTTGAGTGCTCTCTGCCCCATTCTTCCTGACATCTCACATTTGTCTTTTGGTTTGGGAAATTTTCCTTGTTTCCCACCTTTGAGCAGAGAAGAATGATTTGTCTTTGTAGGACTTGATATGTGGTGTGACGCATTTCTGCTTGTGCACAACTAGAAGGCTACTAATTAGTTATTTGCCTAATAATTTTGACTCACACTATTAACTCTTCATTCTTTCCCATTTAATTGATATCTTGGGGGAAGAAAATAATTGTTTACCATGTAAATGGAGACAGCTTCTCTTTTCAAGTTAATTGTCAGTAAGATCTTCGTAGACACAGTATCACATTTCTCAAACCTTATGGAGCAAGTTCAGCTGACATTGCATAGCATGACACAATGTGAGATAGATCAAAAACTTTTAGGACTGGAGTGGTCAGTGGAATGTTAGGAAATTTTGTTTTAAAACACTGAAAAAGCCTCAGTCTCACATTTTGTCATAAGCATTTTCTTTTATCAAGAACAGATTTTCCCCAATGTTTTTCGTGTCAGAAAGGCCAAATACTTAACATAACCTGTAAGGAGCATTTGTTTATTTTGTTGTTTGACTTTCAGTTTTACTCTTCAGATAAAAAAGAATAAAACTCTCTATTGATTAATTGAACTAGATGCAGTAAAAAGTATATTATTTATCAGTTACTCCTAATGCTTATCTTGAGATTCTTATTAGTCTTGGATTTTGACAGCACTGTGTTGAGATTAATAATTTACTGAGTTTTGAAATGTGCTGATACATCCTATTTCAGTATGCTGGGCCTTGAGCAGGTGGGACTGGACACTATCACTGAGGACATTGCTGATGTCAACAGAAGGCACCCCCATCTTTCAGACAGTAATAACTCAGTTAAACAGGCCTGTGTTGATTAGAGTCATCCAGTTCACAGACTGGAGGGCAGAGCACACCTTGCTGACATGAGAGAAATGCTTTGGGTTTTGTGGCTGAGTGAAAAAGAAGCACAGGAAATGTTCTTGGCAGACAATTCATAGCAGCACATTCAATCCTCATGTGAGCAGATGTAGCTTCTCTGAGCTTGGTATTTTTAATGCTCTTACATCCGGAGCTGATTAGCCTGATTAGGACTAAGCATTAGATTCCAAAGAAAAATCAGCACAGGCTAATCTGTGAAAGAGGAAATCTCTGATACACTTAGACCACTGTTGCCATTGCTTTAAAATCTTAAGAACTGAAAAATTGGAAGAGGCCTGATGTATATCACAAGTCAAACCTCTACACTTCAACACAGAGTGATGAACATTGATACCACCATAGGACTATCTACAGACTCAAGTCCTGCTGAACTCAGAGAAAAACTGGTATATTAGTAGCTGCATGCAATAGCTCCTCTTTGCCTTTTGTGGTTGAAATGATCACTGCGCTGAGTTTCTTGATTATATGTTCATAGAATCACAGAAAGGCTCCCACCCCTTGCTCCCAGCAATTTATTTTCTCACAGCAGCTGGAGATGATAGAAAATAAGCCAATCTGTAATTAATGACTTGATTAATCATTTTGCTGCTAGTGGTCTCACAAGACAGGCCAAAACTCTGTGTCACTTTCCCAAATGTCTTCTACAGAAAGAACAGATTGTCCTTTCATTCTGTAATTTGACTGATGCTCCCTGAGATTTGAGCAATATTGGCAACTGGCTTAGTCCAACATATTTTAGTTTCTCATTCAGTAAAAGAGAGCATGTCTATCTTGCCTTGTCTTTATGGCATGGGACACTGACCACAGAATCAATAAAGACATCTTTGAAACTTCTAACATTCAGCAGAGTATTCCAGAAAGCAACAAATTTCATATAGGCAGGAGTTCCTTAGCAGAACGACCGAATGCTGTCTGCTAGTTTTAATCTTTAAACACAATGTAACAAGAAATCATTTTATGATTGTCATGACATTAGACAATACCACTATAAAGCCTCCAAAATACTTGAAAGTATTAAATATAGAAGGAATAAAGCTAGCTCTGCCTCTGATACCTGGACACAAGTAGATAAGAGCTCCTCTGAATTTCAAATGCTTCTGTGTAAGCCATATGCATTATGCTTGCCTCTTTCCTAGAATAATCCTCAACATCATCACTTCTGGAGATATATGAGAACAATTCAGCCATTTAAAGTCATGTTGTTCACCAGATTTAGTACTGAGTGTGAGCCAGATTGTGTGGGCATTGCTGACACTAGGTAAAACTGTTGTTTCATATGAATCTGTGGGACTTGCATAATGCTTGCAGAATCTGGCTTGGAATTCATGCATTCTGCCAAATATAGCAGGTGAAGAGGCATCACAAAATCTTTGGAGGATATTTGAGGTAGCAGAATAGGAAATCAGGCATTTGCATTGTTCTGGGAAATCCTGTGAGAACAATTTCTTCTGTATTTATGGAACCTGTCTGCATCTTTTCATCACACAGAATCCTCTTCCATATTCCTTTCCACACTGATTACCTTTCATAAGCTGTCTGTAATGAATTTGCTTTGGACTTCTGCAAAACTATTTTAAATTATTTAATTTTTTTGACAGTAATTTCTGGTCTCTGCAGTTAGTTTGCTCTTCCCAGGCCCCTCTTCTTTCAGTTGAGCTTTGTGCTGAAATGACAAATTATTTTAGTCACTGCTCTACTGCACTGCGAACTCTTGCACTCCTCTGCTAAAAGATGTACTGAAGACTATAGTGACCATCCTGCTAAATGTGGGAATGGCACAGTATCCTTTCTCATTCCACTTCTCCTTCCTGATGCAATGATGGCAGCACAGTTTTCTGATACCCATGTACTCGAAAATAGATCCAAAATCCTCTCCTTGTGGCTCAAGCAGGAGGGAACTAGCAGTGTGGGTACTTGCTTCTACCCACTGGAGGTCAGCACAGATCTTCATAGGAAGTAAGGAGAACCGCTGTGGGCTCATATGAAAGAGATATGTTACAATTACAGATATGCAGTGTGTTGTACCTGATGTCTTCACCAAACTCTTCACAGCAAATTATTTGCACATTCTTCCATTTGATTGAGACAAATAATGGAAGTGGGCATTGGAAAACATCTGCACTGTAAAGGGAAATTATTACCAATGTTGAGCTTTAAACAAGTAACCAATTGGAAAAAAAAAAAATCCAATTCTTTCCAAGTACATGAAGCCTAGTTGTCTCATTTTTGAAGTCCGGGGGAAATTAACTCCTTTTCACTGAAGAATCAGAACAAGAACTGTGTTGAGGCAGTCAGAGAGGATGACAAGTCTGCAAACCCTGCTGGAGATGAAAAGTAATCTCCAGTAGTTTCCCAGATGATCAGAATTTCCCCTGTAGGTTTTAATATTCTAAAGGACTCTGATGACTGTCAGACTCTGTTTGACAGTCTGAATCACAGTGGAACGAAAGGCCAGAGTGCTGCAGGGAAAAGGAGCAAATCTTGAGATATATTAATGTTTGTAGAAACTGGTGAGCTAATGAGCAGGGTAACATTGTTCAACTACTTTCATCATGAAGTCCTGCAGACATGCTTATTGAGTTTAAAGCTGTTTTCATATTTCAAATGACACAGTAAAAATGCAGCAACAAATGATTGTTTGGCTTTACTGTTAATTATTAAATTAAGAACTAGAATACAGCTTTGCAAATGATTACTGTGGAAAGTGCTTTGGAAAAGAATTGATAAAATAATCTAGACAGAACAATAAAAAAATAATGTATCAAGTTCTCTCTTTTTCCTAAGAAAACAATCTTACATATACTATTTAGAAGTTGTGAGAACTTTCTTGAGAGCTTTTCCTTGAAGGCCATAATGAGACATCATCTGTAATTGTTGCTGTATGAATATAAGTTCTCTTGAGAAATTTTGAGCACCTTTATTGATAATTTTCTTTATATTAAATGTAAGCAAAATGACTCAATTGCCAACAGAATAATGAGAAGTACAATGACTCAATTGCCAACAGAATAATGAGAAGTACAAGGTTTAAACCCAGATCCTGAACACAGCCCATTATTGCTGTCTCTTTTAAAAAAAAATTGCCAATGCCAAAGGAAGACAGAGAAAAAAAAGTCTCTATTGCTTCTTTTGAAAAGCAAAAAAACCTGCAACAACTACTGTTATTGCTATTAAAAAAAAAAAAAGGTGTTTCTGTCAGATAAGGAACCAAGAACATATTCCTCACTAAATCTCTCCATCAGATGTGTAGCCTTTGTACTTCTGTTACTAACCCTTTGCTCTGTAATCTCTCTGTATATATGTCTAATTTATCAGTTTCTTGTAGATTGTCAGCAGCCTGCTGCCTCCATACCGCCACACGGCTCACAACTAGCCAGGGGGCCAGATTGCCAGACTGTCAGGTAAACTTAACTAACTCTCTTCTCTTTACACACAGCTGCATGCACGTCTACAACTCCTCTCCTCTTCTTGATAGAAAAGCTCTTTGCTACACTTCTTCACTAACAGCAAAATTTTAAATACTTGAGGAAAAGTGAAGTGATAATTTCTGCAGTGACAGTACAAACACAAATCACAGCATTCACTCACATTCGTGTAAACACATGGAAGAGAATGCAAAGCTGGATTTTCTGTTGCTTTTTTGGTCTTTTTATATAGGTAGTTTCTCGACAATGTCAAAATAGTAATGATTTTGTTGCTAGAAAAATGGAGGATATTTAATTTTAGGGGTATGTGTAGGCTTTTTCTTCTGTAAGTTGGTATGTTAAAGACATTTGTGAGGTTTTAGTAGACATTTTTCAAAAAGCTCTCCCTAACCTGGAAACTCAGATCCACCAGAGTCACTTCTTAATCTGCTTGATAAAACTAAAGTCCAACGTCCTTGCTCATAAGTGCTGCAAAAGCTAAACTGTGCTTTTGAGACAATGAGATACTCAAGGCATTAAAACAAACCAGAACACAGAAAGGTTACAGTAATTTTCCTTAACTACTCACAGTATATTCCATGCATATATTTACTTATACCTGTATTTTCATTTGAAACAGGTTACATTATTTTTAGACCACAGCCTAAGCCCTAGTGGCTAAGTTGAGCTATAGTCCTATATACAGTGAAGCTGTTTCCCATGCAATGCTGAACTTCATGCATGGGTCTGCAGTAATTCAAACTGTGGAATGAGCATGTCAGACTGCACATCAAGTACAGCTGAGCACTAGTGTAAGCCACAGGGGGTCTCTTGGTGGCCTTTGAGCAGCTGCTTCATTTGTGTCTGTCTTTTAGCCTCCAAAGTGGAAGTATTATTAACTGCATTACTATATATGGGTATTAAAAAAATTACTGAGAAGCTGATGAAAGCTCACTATAACTGATAAATGTAATTTAATGGTTTGGATTTGGTAGTTTTACAGCACAATAAATAAAGTTGCTAGTTCTGCTTAAAAATTCTTAAAATACCTGTAAAATGGTTGCTGCTCTATTTAAGATATTGCAACAGTTTGAAAATGGCACTAGGTGCTTTGGATACATGGAAATGTAATGCCAACAAGTCCTATTTTAACTTTATTTAACCTCATTCTTTTCCTTTGAGATCCATTCCTCCCTAAATGCTAAGAAGGAATTGTTTCTACATTTTAAAACATTATTCTCAGGATGGAAGACCTTCGTGGTCTACTGCTGCTATGCATTTTCTGTAAGCATTACCTTATTCTGCAAACAAACACACAGAGGAGGGGTAAAGTACAAAGAAAAATCTCAGAGTTTTCTGGTTTGTCTTTGTTTGTATCATTGTTAGATACAACCAGACCTGGAAGTGTTACTCAAGATGCTTTTCTTGCCATATTTCCAAATCGAAACCATAGCATGTGCAAAACACTAATGATAATTAAAGATATGGTTAATTTTTTTTTTTTTAAATCACATCAGTTATCCCACAAATAACACACGCCTCTATGTTTAGTTGCACCATTGACTTCCACATGACTATTGGTTTTACCATGATATTTATACTCTTGTGAAAAGCCCACGCTCTTTTGGCTATATTAACGTTATTGCTGCCTTTGTCTCAACCACAGAGCTGCGCAACCTTGTAAAGCAGTGAAGTATAATAAGAGATTTAATGCAAGTCAGCATGGTATCATAAGGTGCACTTTAAAGTAATTGAAGTAAAATTTTAAAGCATTTAAAGAATGAATTAAACTACTGAGGTTCAGGTTTTCTAAATTCAGCAGAGGAGGAAGACAGGAGCTTGTACTGCTCTTTCTTATCCTCCAATAGTCCCTCCTGTCATGACATAAATGCTTTAAGTCACATCTTCATGCTAAATGAGGGAGATTAAAGCTCTGCCCATCCCTGAAGTCACCCATTTTAACAGAGAGGTATGCTTGGTTTTTTGAGTCTTCAGCATTACTCTTGCTTTAATGTGACTTTTCAGTGGCATTTCTCCCAGGATTAAACAAGAGCTTATTAAGGCTTGTAATTCACACAGATAATTCCAGCATCCAGCAATATATCTAATCATGTTCAAACAAGTTAATATGCTCTACCACTGCACAGAGAGATTCACTCTGAACATCACCATCAAATACAGAGTTTTCCTTTATCTATTACCTATACTGAATTTAAAGTAAGACTTAAGTAACTCTGGATTTTCTAATAAATGTGATTCCAGTGCATAGGCTTTGTGAACCTCACTGGATAAGCTATGAACAGATTCAAGTCAAATAACATATCTAGTGCTGTCTACCTTTTTGCTTAAATCTGCATATTTCAGATAGAGCATGATATGATATAGAAAATCTGTAAGATATCTAAGACAATGGATGCAATAGTGCATTAAATTCTTCTTCTCCTTTCCATTCATCACCTTAATTTTGAGGTCTAGGAGTATGGGCAAGCAACCAAATCTAAAAATTACTGGACAGTGTTCACCTTTCCTGCTATCTGCACTTACTTTCCTGATGGACTGTATTGGACGAAAGTATTACCATCATCCAATATTATAAAGAGTGTGTCTGCCCTTGTATTGTATTCAAGTTTCCACTGAATAGAATGAAAAAACCCCACTTATTATCAGACACCAAACTTGCTTAAAATCAGACGGTAATACACAAAAATCGGCTGAATGAATAGATTCCCAAATATTACCCACTTTTAAAGAGAGGTTTACAAAAATGTCTGCTAAACCTGAATGTTTTAAAAGCACATTATCCTGTGGGGGGAAATGTAATAATGTTCTTGCTTATTCTCAATGTAATCATCAACAGTTTCAGGTTCTGTGTCTCTCTGTTGCTTTGTATTATTAATCTCACCTGCCATCCTCAACTGTCAATATGCTTGATAGTTCAACTCCAGGACCTGGCTGCCATGATCATTCTGATGTTTTTTATTCTTCCTCTCTCTCTCTCTCTCTCTCTCTCTCTCTCTCACACACACACACACACACACACACACAATTACTGTTAATTTTTATTAATTAATTGGATGTGTTGTGTTTCTGAAGAGAGGATGGTGTAACAACAAGAGTGTTAGGAAAAGATACAAATTGGCTGGTATTGCAAGTGATGGGAGTATATTTGTTGCTAAAAAGATGCCTTGTAAATATTTTTCTCTTCTTAATCGCCCTAATATTTATTACTGGTGGGAGAGCTAATGATGAAACTAAGTTTTATATTTCTTTGTGTGTGGAAATGTGCTTGTATTTCAAAGTGGGAAGCAACACAGAATTACCATGAATCTAAGCACAGCACTTTCTAGTCTAAGTATAGTCTGGGACAGTTTACATTAGAGTATATGTAGTCAGGGCTGACTTTGCACGGAAGGTCATGCCAAAACTTCATTATGGTTGTGTATATTTGTGTAGAGAAGGCTCCTATGTGTCTCAGAGAGGTCCTTTTTCAGGCCACTGATGTACATAACTAGTCTTAACTCTGGTCATTTTCTCATCAGTTCTCCTTCAGAGCATGAATATCTTGTGTTGCTTATCTTTAAAGCTCCCAAACTAAACAAAGTTTAGCAACTTACAAGCAAGGAAAAAGGCTTTAAAGTTTCTGCTCCTTTCTGGCAATAACAGAAGAATGAAACGGGGCAGCAAGGCAGGAGAGTGAAGCAGCAGGATAAAATGACCACCTCCTTGTTTTCTTCCCCATATTTGGTGGCCTTTCATTTCTCTGAAGGACTTGAGACTAGTGCTTTTCCTAAACCTATCTCGAAAATTTAGGAGATGCTGAAGTCAGGACCTGGCTTTTGATAAGTGCATAAGTTTGAGAGTAAATTCAGAGTTTTTGGGTCCATTTCCAGCTGCTTTTGGCAGACTCATTTGAGTGGAATAGGCAGAGATTTCACTCATTGCTCTTTAGATGCCGTTTCTGCATGGGATTGAATATGACAGAAGGATAGTTACAGTCATGAAAGAGTTACATAAAGAAGAGAGTTTTGGTGTCCTCCTAGAGTGTTTGATTAAATTACTCCAACTACAAAGCTTCAAGAAAATACCTTAGATTAAATATTTATTTCTTGGTGCTTAGGGTTAGATTAGATCTATATGTAAACTGAAGAGTCATAGCCCATAGGACTAAACACTTTGGAGATGACAGCTATTCAGACAGTTGAGCCCAACAGAAAGTTTGTGAGGTCCTGACCCTCTTTAACTGACTCTCATCAGGCATTTTGTGATCAGGAAACTCATCTTCAGGAGCACTAATATGAAACAGAATCTAACTTAAGACATGCAAGACTATGTTCTTAAGTTAAACCCAGAAGTGCGAGAACTGCAGCTCCTCATGAATAGTATGCCTGTGAATTCAGTCAGTCACCTGGGCTTCTCTGATTTGAAAACGTGGACGTTGCCATCTGCTTTCTTAATGGTCATAGGGGACACTTGTTCCTCTCTCCAAGCAAGCACAGTGTAATTTCTCTAAGTAAATGCTACGTGAGGAACTACAGACATTTTCAGTACCATGTCCAATGGCAGATTTCCAAATATCCCTGGCATTTCAAATGGATTCATTTCCAGCAACAGACTAATGGCATTCCTTCAGCCAACACTCCAATAGTCTGCACTGCAAAGATAGTATGTATCAGCATGGCTTCTAAAGAAGGAAAATGGAAAAGGCAAATTTTTTTAAGACAAGGACATATATGATTGTATTTCATCACATATCACACTGCTGAGCTTGGAATAACTTCAAGGCTGTAGAATCTTTCAAACATTAGGGAGGGAAAGCCCTTTTTCCAGGCACATTACAGAACTGTTCTTGTGTTGTGGTTTGTTTCTTTGTTTGTTTTCAGAAAATGCATTTACTTGCATTCTGGTTTGGTATCTAGTTTCGCCATACGCATTCCTTGAAATTTTTATGGCTGTTAATTAGCTTGGCATTGGCAAGATGAACTGAAGTTCATCCTTTTAAAACAGCACAAGCCACAGCTCAGGAATCATGCAAGTTGCACTTAAACTGTGTCCAGATTGCCTACTTTAGGGTAATGTAGACTGTTGAGCTCCCTTAAAAGAGCAAATCCGGTCATCAGGCACTTTTCTAGCAGAAATACCCAGGGACTCTGCACCAAGAACATGTTTGTTAGCTGACCCTTATCTTTGTGCTGCTACTGCTAGGCTGCTAATTCAGCCCCATGTGGTTTGCTGAAAACTGATCCTCACCTCTGCACTATTTGACCGTGATAGGAAGCACTACAAGTGCATATTTAGAGGCTTAAGGTTTGTGTGTTGTCTTATAAATTATATTAAAAAATCTGACAAATTACAAAAGTTTATGAAAGAATCAAATAAGACTTAGACAGTACAAAACAAAAAGAAAACAAACCACAAAGCACCCCACCCTTTGGAAACACTGATTACCAAAACATGTAATGATTATGTTTCCTGATGAGGAAGGTTACACTGCATTTGTACAACTGTGCACGTAAATAGGTCACATTGAGTAAGAGGTTATGTTTTCACAAAGTGAACAAACCTTGTTTCCTGACATATAGAAAATCTTTAATGCTCACATAAAGATGGCACCAGTTTTTTGCTCCCAAAATTTGTGTCCCGATTTCACACATGCATTCATTTCTCCACATGGCATTTTTCATCAGAGCATTGCAAACAGCAATGGTGCACATGAACTGGCAGGCAGGGTGTGAGTGCTACTTTGTGTATGCATCCAGGTGCCACTGAATGTGCATGCACTGTGGATTTTCTTCATGTATACTGTGTATCTCAGGATAGAGATTTTGAGATGAGGCTTCATCCCCTTTTGAAGTTCATTTCCAGTTGTGTACTATTTATGTGCATGTAAAATATTCTCTATGCATTTTAAGCACTTCTTCTCTTTTCTTTTTAATTTTCAGTCCTAATGCTCTTCCAGAAGAGCAGCCACATTCCAGCTCTCAGTGTGCCCCTCTCAGCTGTCTCTCTAAGCCTCCTCCTTACCCCTAATCTTCATATGCAACGTAAGAAAAAATGTAAACAGAGTGGAATTCATGCAACAAAGGTTGGGGTTGTTCCAGGCAAGCGGGTAGACAATCCTGCCTTGTTGCTGCATTGACAAGTCTGGATTCATAGCCTCTGCTCTGTCGACGGAGGGAAGGTTGAGAAGAAGAACGCAAAGCACAGAGCCCAACCAATCAAGAAAACTTTTTATGGTTCCTCTGATTGTATTCAAACTTTGTTATCACAACTAAAGTGTAGTGAAATCTAACATCTGACAAAAATGTTTCTTCAAGCTGCTTGGCTTTACCTCTGAAATAATGAGAGACTCAAGCCAGTATTTTAAAGAGTATGTTACAAAAATCCTACCCTCACATTCTCTAAGTTCAGCCATAGGAACCTGTTCAAAATTATTTTTGTCATTAAGGGTGTGATATTTATTTCTTACTTTATTTGCACCAGAAATTTGTGTTTTGAAAGTACAGTCTTTCTTCTTTTCTTTTTTCTTTTTTTTTTTCAATGAGAGTTGTATTTAATTGATTTTTAAAAAACAAGCAGAAATAGGTTAAGTGAAGAATGACTGTGTTAATATTTAGAAGAGGCTTGTTGCATTGGCTAACATATGGCCATTTTTTATTGCACAAAGATGTTGGAAATGAGTTGAATTGGAATGTTAACAATGACTGGATATTTTGCTGCTGCACTGATATTGTTTATGCACTTGGGTTTTTAAAAATTTCCTATTCTGCTAGCGTTTGGTTTTGTTGTAGTTCTTCACTGAAAGATAGATATTAAGCCTAAGAAGGAGATGAAAGGGTGATGTACTGATTTGTTTTCAGTTGTTTGCTTGCATTGTAATAATGTTTTTGCTTTCCAGACAAGTAGATGAATTGGTGCTGTTTTTTGGGGTTATTTCTACTTAGTATCTGAGAAAGATAATCTAAAGTAAAATGCTGTGTGCTAATTCAAACCATTCTTTCCTCCCGCTGCCACATTCAGGACACTAGCTCAAGGCCTTACTGTGAAAGGCTAGTATGAAGGGCAAATTTGTATGCGGTTTGTATGAAGCATTCTGTGATGAAAAAGAACTCATGCAGGTCGGATTAATGGTGTGGATCAAAGTTAACAGGACTTTAGTGCATATTTTCCTTGCCAAAAATCAACAGACACAGAACCTTAGCTCATGTCAGTTTATGACAAATACTCAGGTGATCTACACTACACAGACTATTGCAACAGTGCACAGTGTTCCTAGTTAAAGATTCTTTCCTGTAAAAGCTGAGGTTTTTCCTTATTTTTTCTTTTCTTTTTTTTTTTTTTTCCTTAAAAAGCAGTGAGTTTCAGAACAAAATCAAGGATAGAGAAATTTATTTTGCACAGTACCTGACAGCAAGAAAACTGGCTAAGTAGGGTGGTTGTGGTTCTATGGGGTTCCTATTTGGTCATTTGTTAGAAAAACATCCGCAGTACTGCCTGCCTGCCTTCCTGCCTTCTTGTTGGTAACTAGCAGACTTCTTGCTTTGTCAGGTGGCCTTAATTTATTTAAAGAAAGGCTTACATATTTCCACATCTTGATTCCTTCTTTGCAGCATACATATGGCATATAAGCAGGAAACACTGTATAGACTAAGGTACAGAGCAGCTGGGTGGGTGAGGGGAGGGAAGCTGCAGATGTGGTTGGAGTAGTTCTTTTGTATTCTCCCCAAATCTGAGAAAATGATTTCAATTTTCTGTTAGTGACAGTACTTACCAAACATTACACAAAACATCAGCAAAGGAAAGAATCAGTGACCACTCAGTGTGCCTAAGGAATCATTATTACCATAGTACCAGTAACAAAGGTGCTGTAAATAGAAATATTCTCTGTCATCCACAATGTATGTCATGTAACCTTGGCAAAGCAACTCAGTTATTGTAACAAAACATTCAGAGTCACAGGTAGAGAAAATAGGAACAAACTGATATCCAGTTCTGATCAGATCAAACAGACAACACTCAGCATTGTTTCTACTTCAATTTCCATGTTGTTTGCATGATTCTTCTCATGCACATTTGCATCTGTATCAATGTCATACTTGATTTATGTGTCGTTGTGTTACAGACAAGCCAAGTTCAGCCCTATCATAATGTGTGACACTGAGATTGGCTGCTATTTTGAATTTTGTTTAAAAAAAACAACATTTTGCCTGAGGCAAATGTTGCCTTCAAAAAGCATCTCATAATTCTTGGCCTTGTCAGACTAGTGTATGGGGGCCAGGTTTGCATCCCACGAAGACAGCTACTGTATATTCTTTTAGTATTTTTTTTTCCATACTTTGAATACAGTTACTGCAGGCTGCTTTTGAAATAGTTTTCCCTATTTTCATCTCCAAATAAAATGCATTTCCCCTGAATTTAAGTTAAGCAGATATTCAGTGAAATACATTTTCTTTCTATAGATATGAATATATTGAGGAAAAAAATATTGTATCAGAACAGTTGTTTAGAAATGTATTTGTTTCCAGGTGTGATTTGCAAAGCGTTTTTTGGAAATTGAAACATTGTACTGGTGTGTCCATGTGGATTAAGAGTTATGGAACAGCATCCAATGGTATAGAAGTTTTGGCCCCATTTTATAGGAATAAATGGGTTTATTAAAATTTTTATTCTCTTGAGCTTTAAATCCTTCATTTCTAAATTTTCAATTTACATTTTTTTATATGTAATAAAATGTTGGAAATGTTGGAAATGCAAAAGAACTAGAAACAAACCAACTTAAATGTAAAAATTATTGTAGCTATTGCATTGTAAGTGATAAAATCATGTAGGTCCCTGGGATGTCTCTCGGACAACATTTGTCAGTTAACTAGTATGAAATAAAATATATATCTTGAACTTGAGATAATAAGCTCTTCTTTATTACATAGTGATTGATTACATACAACTTTGTGAGAGATTTTTTTTAGAAAATATATGTGCAGACACAACCAGAAACAAAAGCCTGGGTTTTTTGGTTTTTTTTAAGGGTTGCAAAGTATATTTTTCCCATTTAAAATTAATTTATGATCTATTGACATATATTCTGATTTTTAAAGATTAAGAAAAAGTGAAATATTTATTTTGTAACAGTTAAGTATACACAGGAAGGCTGAAACATGTTCTACACAGTAAAATCAATTTCAATC
>VWZI01005995.1:335370-356839 GCA_013396835.1 Psilopogon haemacephalus
AAAATCAATTTCAATCCCAGTCTGAGTTTCATATCTGAAATGCTGCTTTTTTCTTCAGTGGCAGCCTTGAAATTTCTCTGATTTGGAATAGCCTGTTCCCTTCTGGGGCATATTGGTTTGGATATTGTTCCTGAATGTAGTGAAAATGTAGGAAAAAAAATACTCCTTGCTCACTGTCATGATCCACTTCTGAAAAAAAACAAAACCAGTTTATAGGAAATGTATGGGAGAAAAAGAAAAGAAAACCAAAACAAACAACCCTCACAATAACAACAACAATAACCCCCCTTCCNTTGTAAAAATGTAATTGTATGGAAAACATATTTGCTATCAGTCAGAAGATAAATGGAGGTTGTACAGAAAGAGGAAACATTACCATTTTTCATGTTAATCACATAGAATTTTCTGCCTTCCAAATGTAGGCAATAGTGATATTCTTTCTGATTGTCTGATTGACATGTTGACATCTCTGTGCTCTCTTCATCCACATTTTTCATAGTAAATCAATGTGATCATAGCTATAGAGTAGGATTAACAGAATGAAACTGTAATTGATGCTGCCAGTTTTAATGCCAGAATTACTTCCAGTTTATTCTTTACTTTTAAAAAATTGTAAGCTTGTTTAAGCCATTTGCCATATTTAAGTGCAAACGGAAAGATCATGTTATGTAATATAACCTCACTTACAAAGTGTAACCTCACTTATGAAGGCTGCTCATAACAGTTAATGTTGGAAATAAATTAAGTAAGCTGCTAGTAAAATATAAGCCAGCCCTTATTGTACTGGGAATGATACCTACAAGCCTGGGCCCTTGTTTTCATTCAGTGTGCAATGCCAAAGTCAGTAGCTGTAGCTGAATTGGTCATCATCATAAGGTATAGATTACATCAGCCCTTCTGAGGTCTGTTCTTTCTTTGGCAGAAGTTGCTATCCATTGAAGTTAGAATAATTTTTTTCTTTTGTACTGAAGAAGTCTTTGTTTTTGAACAGCAGGCGCTGATGTTTTATCTTTGAAGTATGATAATTGCTACAATTACCTCTTAAAAATTTCCAGTCACCACTTTTCTTAGGTTTTTTTTTTGTTTTTTTGTGCAGTGAGTCTGAAAGGGATATACTTTTCTAGCCATTGAGGGTTATTTTTAATATAATTAAGCATCCTCTGGAAAAGAAACAAAATTCCAATTGCCTTTCTCCTTCAGGAACAAACACATCTAAATATGCAACATAAAATGTGTGCATGATATTCTTAGCTTTCTGTAGCTTTTCCATAACTAAGCTAGAAAATTCTTATTTCTTGTGTGATTTGTATATTCCTCTTGCTGGAAAGGCAAGAGAGTCTGTATCTTTCATTCAGAGGTGCACAGCTTAAATCCTTATTAGTATTCTAATCTGTTTCCTGTGGAGTTCTTGAAAAAAAACCCTTGGTAAAATCTAATGGCAGCCAAGAGACTGACAAAAGGTAAAGGAGAAATCTTGTATTCCATAACTAGAGTTGAATACGTGGGCAGACTCTGGATGATATTGCCTTATTTAAAAAAAATGTCTTTCTATGGAGTTCTGCCTTTGTTTTGAATATCATGATTTGCTGTAAAAGAAAGAGTGGAGAAGAGTGTATTTTCTTTCCCTCTTCATTAGTAAACAGAGTGATTTAAAGAAGTTTTAAGTATACTAGCTTGCTAGCTCAATTTTTATTTTATCAGCTATGAAGAAGAAATAAGAGTAATCTAGCTTTTTTCTTTCCCCCCCCTGTTCACAGATAAGATTATGTGTGCTTTGCCAGTGGATAAATAAATCAATTTTATTAGTTATTGCCCTATTGATTTTCAGCCCTGTGGTCTGACTGTTAAAGGGTTAATTAACTTGATTCCTTGTAAACTATTAAAAAAAAAAGAGCGAAAACAGATGTTTTGTGACTTTTGTAATCTACTGAATGTTTCCATTTGCATGATTTTCTGTATCTAACAAACCATACAAATTGCTGTGTTCCTTTCAAAAGAGTTTTAACATTGGTGGAGTTTGTGAGAAACACAAAATTGTATAATGTATGTTTACTGATCTAATAACTCAGCTATTCCTATGTTGAATTGACATTATGTTGTCCTGCCTTCTTGGGGTTAAATGATAGAGTGTTTCTAGATGGTGAAGAATATAAAATTATATATGTTCATTTGCTAAAGACTGAATATTGGAAACTCTTCTTGTTGCTACTTTATGCTAAAAGAAAAAAAAAAAAAGTTAAATAATTCTTGTTTCCAAAATTGCATCATTTGTTTTTTAAAATTCAAGTAAGTCCCATGTTTACTCGTCCTTGTAGACAATCCTAGATTAATGCCTTGTGAGGGATTCATAAAGTCTGTGCTTTTACATGTGTAATATGATCATGCAGTCAAATGGTTGGGAAAAACACTCTAGTGCAGAACAAAATAATTAAAAAAAAAATAGTGATTCTTACATCTTTATGTTCCAATTAAAATTACAGTGTAATACATAACCGTTCCAGTGAATAAACTGGCCTTTTTTTTGTTCATTTAATGCCATGCCGTCTAGCGTATTTCTATTTACATCACTTTGCAGTATATTGGCTCGGTTTATACTTTTGCATTTTTCTAGTTCTTAAAGATCCTTAATTGTAAGTTTAAAAGCTATCTGACAGGAAAGTAAGAAGGCAAAGCGACATTACAGGAAAGGGGAATCAGAATTAAAACAAATATGCTTCCTCTGTTTTCTGAGACTAAAATAGTGATTCCTCATTATGTGTTTCTAACAGATTTGAGTAGTTTATGAAACGCAACAATATAAAGTTTCAGTAAAAAAATGCTTTATAAGATGCAAATATTTACCCTCAGGGGATGTGGAAGCAAAGAGCTGCAGTCAGCATAAAATTGCTTTGGGAGTCCTGTGTACAGTCTAGTGTACCATACCTGTTTTTGAAAGTAAGCAACACATTTTAGCCCTTGTGGAAAAGCCTTTCTCGACAGAAACATGGTCAAAATCAAGGACCCAGGGAATAAATCTTATGAGGAGCAGTGAAATGAGCTGGGCTTGTTTACTTTGGAGAAAAGGAAGCTGAGGGAAGACCTTATTGCTGTCAATAATTACCTGATAGGAGGCTGTAGCAAGGTGGATGTCTTCACAGTGAGGGTGGCGAGACACTGGCACAAGTTGCCCAGGGAGGTTGTGGCTGCTCCCTCCCTGGAGGTGTTGAAGGCCAGGCTAGATGAGGTCTTGAGTGACCTGATCTAGTGGGAGATGTCCCTGCCTATGGTGAGGGCTTGGAACTGGATGATCTTTGAGGTCTCTTCCAACCTAAACCGTTCTATGAGTCTATGATTCTCTTCTCCCAAGTAACAAACTTTTATGTAGGACAGAAGGAAATGGTCTTGAGTTGCACCAGAGGAGGATTAGCTTGGGTATTAGCAAAAAAAAAATCTTCACTGAAAGTGTGATCAAGCACTGGAACAGGCTGGCTGGGGAAGTGGTGGAGTCAACATACCTGGAGGAATTTGAAAGATTTGGTGCTGAAGGACATGCTTTAGTGCTTGGCAATGCTGGGGTAGTGGTTGGCTGGTTAAATGATCTTAAAAGTCTTTTCCGGCCTAAATGATTCTATGATTTTATGAAAATCCTCTCCCAGGAGCCAGTTCCTCAGTTGTCCAGGATCTTGGACTTGGCAGGCAGGTGGCCACTGCAGCACTTCTAGGTGAACCTTGCTGCTAACAGGGTGCATGAGGGATAGCAGAAGTCCAGCTTTCAGAAATGAGCCAGCAAGAGGCTGGAGGAAAGACTGCTCCTCTAAGCCTGCTGTACTGTTTGACTCAATGAGAACTGTTGTAGTGCTGTCCAGTTTTTGCTGGTGACGTGCTTTGGATAGTAAAGGATTTGTACATGATGACAGAAGTGCAGTTCAAGAGCTGTTACTTAAGTTCTTTCCACTTCTCACTTTTCTTCCTTTTTCTTATCTGACAAAGGAAGCTCTCCCACCTTATCTGTGTTCCTTGCAGAAGTACCTTTGGCAACAGTGTTGCAGTCATTTTAGCAGAAGTGTGACTGTTCAGGATAGAATTTTCCTACACTAGATGTTCCTTTGCTTCAGTTTAAATGAAAAGAGTTTCTGAGAATGAAAAAAAGTAAGAAAAAAGGGGAGAGCAGGCTTTTCTTCCTCAGCATATTTGTTTTCATTGCAGTTCCACAGAAGGTTGTCCCTTTTGTGAATGTTCTCATGGCAAAGTTGACTTAAGAAACCTCTGACCTATATTACTCCTTTCTCTTCCTGTGTTCTCCCTTCAGCTGGTCCTGTGCAGCTGAATTGGTAAGAGTAAGGTCACTGAAAAAGTCTGGGTTAAAAAAACCCAAAATGTTATCTTTTTTTTTTTTTTTTTTCCCGAAGAAAATGTCTGTGTAGTATTTCCCCTGAGAACCACCATTAGCCCTTGTTCTGGAGCAGGAGGCAATTTGTGGTTAATGAACCATGGCTTTCCTATAGAAATGCCTGGTCATAATGGAAAAGATCCCAAAGCTAAAGTTTACAGTGACTGCAGACAGAGCAGGTGACAGAATTGTGGTCATAACATGGAATGCCTCATGCATTTTGAAGATGTGACTGATGACTGCTTTCATGACCAGATTGTGTCTCAACTTCAGCCATGCAAAATCATAGAATCATAGAATGTTTTAGGTTGGAAGGGACCTCAAAGATCATCCAGTTCCAACCCCCTGCCATAGGCAAGGACACCTCACACTAGATCAGGTCACTCAAGGCCTCATCCAGCCTGGCCTTCAACACCTTCAGGGAGGGAGCAGCCACAGCCACAACCTCCCTGGGCAACTTGTGCCAGTGTCTCACCACCCTCACTGTAAAGAACTTCCTCATAACGTCCCATTTAAATCTCCTCTCTGCCAGTTTAAACCCATTACCCCTCATCCTGTCATTACAAGACCTTGTGAATAGTCCCTCCCCAGCCCTCCTGTAGGCCTCTGTCAAATACTGGAAGGCTACAATAAGGTCTCCTCAAAGCCTTCTCTTCTCCAGGCTGCAGAGCCCCAACTCTCAGCCTGTCCTCATAGCAGAGCTGCTCCAGCCTTCTGATCCACCTTCGTGGCCTCTTCTGGATTTACTCCAACAGTTCGATGTCCTTTTGTTGGAGGCTCCAGAACAGTACTACAGGTAAAGTCTGATGAGAGCAGAGTAAAGGGGCAGAATCCCCTCCTTTGCCCTGCTGGCCACACTTCTCTTAATGCAGCTCAGGACACAGTTGCTGTCTGGGCTGTGTGTGCACACTGCAGGCTCATGTTGAGGTTTTTGTCAACCCAGACCCCCAGGTCCTCTTCCTCAGGGCTGCTCTCAGCCATTCACCACCCAGCCTGGACTTGTGATTGGGATTGTGCTGACCCAGGTGCAGGACCTTACACTTGGCCTTGTTGAATTTCATGAGGTTGGCCTGGGCCCACCTCTGCAGCCTGTCCAGGTCCCTCTGGATAGCATCTGTGGCTCCTAACAAGTCGACTGTGCCACACAGCTTGGTGTCATCTGCAAACTTGCTGAGGGTGCACTGATTCCTCTGTCCATGTCACTGACAAAGATGTTAAACAGCACTGGTCCCAGCACTGACCCCTGAGGGACTCCATTTGTCACTGATCTCCAGGTGGACATTGTGCCATTGATCAGCACTCTCTGTGTGTGACCATCCAGCCAATTCCTTATCCAGCAGTGCTCCACCCATCAAGTCAGTGTTTTTCCAGTTTGGTGAGCAGGATGTCATGTGGTCCAGGTGGATGACATCAGTTGTCCTTCCGTTGTCCACTGCTGCTGTGACTTCATCATAAAAAGCCACCAAATTTGTCAGGCATGATTTCCCCTTGGTGAAGCCATTGCTGGTTACCATCAACCACCTCTGCTTTGTTTTCTGTTTGCTTTAGCAGAGCCTTCAGGAGGATCTGCTCCATGATCTTGCCAGGTACAGAGGTAAGACTGACTGGTCTGTAGTTCCCAGGGTCATCCTTTTTTCCTTTCTTGAAGATGGGTGTTATGTTTGCCCCTTTCCAGTCAGCAGGAACTTCACCAGTCTGCCATGACCTTTCAAATAATATGGGCAGTGGTTTAGTGATTTCATCTGCCAGTTCCCTCAAGACCGGTGGGTGGATCTTGTCAGGCCCCGTGGACTTGTGCACATTCAGATTCCTTAGGTGCTCACAAACACGATCTTCTATTATAGTGGGCAGATATTCCTTCTTCCAGTCCTTACTTTTGCCCTCTGGAACTTGGACATTGTGGTTGGAGCCCTTGCCATTGAAGACTGAGGCAAAGAATTCATTGTTCCAGGTTACCTGTCCTTGCTTCCACTCTCTGTAGGCTTTCTTCTTGAATCTAAGTGTGTCCAGGAGCTCTCTATTCATCCATGCAGGCCTCCTGGTATTCTTACCTTCCAAGGAGTTCTCTGAAGAGACTGAAGTCTGCTCTTCTGAAGTCCAGAGCAGTGAGTTTGCTGTGCACCATCCTTGATGCCTTGAGGATCTTAAACTCTACCATTTCATGGTCACTGCATCCTAGACTACCCTTCAGCTTCACTTCACTCACTAGCCTCTCCTTGTTGGTGAGGACTAGGTCCAGTATAGCACTTTTTCTTGTGTGTTCCTCTACCACTTGGAGGAGGAAGTTATCAATGCATTCTAGGAATCTTTTAGATTGCTGGTGCTCTGCTGCATTGTTCTTCCAACAGATATCAGGGTGGTTGAAGTCCCCCATGAGGACAACGGCCTGTGAGCATGAAACTTCTATTTATTTGTGGAGCTCCATGGATTCTAGTTTGTCATTGATGTAGAGGGCAACACTGCCTCCTCTTCTGCCCTGCCTGTCACTCCTGAAGAGTCTATACCCATGTATCCCTACGCTCCAATTATGAGATCCATCCTGCCATGTCTCCGTGATGCCAAGGATGTCATAACCCTGTAGACTTGCACACATTTGTAATTCTTCCTGTTTGTTCCCCATGGTCCTTGCATTAGTGTAGAGGCATTTCAGTTGTGCCTCTATTGGAGCTGACTTACCCACTGATTTTCCCTTACCCTGTTCTTTGGGCACTCTTTTCTCAGTCTGTATTTCAACCCTAGGGTCAGATCCCACCTGTTCACACTCAGGCACCTCTACCAGCCTATCTCTACCCCTCATGTCATCACTACCACATGGATTACCACATGATGTTTCCCTGTTGGCAGCTACTACCTGAAGGGGATCTGGCTCATCTCTGCAAGACTTTGTCCCCAGCATGCTTCTGGGAAGAAGGTTGAGAGGTCTTACTAATCCCCCATTTCTCCCACACTGGTCTGTCCTCCCATACCTTGCCACATGGAAGCCTGATGACTTTGTCTCCCTTCCCCTTCACATTCTATTTAAAGCCCTGTCAATTAGCCCTGCAATCTCCTCCACAAAGACCCTCTTCCCACCTTGAGAAAGCTGTCTCCTGTTTGGTGTCAACAACCCTGGTTCCTTGTAGATCATACCATTGTCAAAGAACTCAAATTTTTGGTGGTAACACCATCCATGGAGCCATGTATTAAAAGACTGCATTTGGCTGCTTAATCCAATGTCTGTGCCATCGGCTGGAATAACAGAAGAGAAGATGTAAATTTAGAACATATATATATGTGCACTGCGTATAAATACCAGCAATCTCAAAGTCGTACATTACTTAAAAAGGAAATGCCTCTGTGAAGCCACCACTGTTTTCAAAGGTTTTTATTATATTAGCTAAATGCAAAGTAGCTCTTTTTATCTTCATAACACTCTGTGCATATTAATTAATTCTCAAAACATCTTTGCAAAATGGATTCTGCTATCTCTCACCTACAGATAGACAAACTGAGACTGTTATGGGAAAACACCAACATTCAAAAAAGTGAGCCAAGTTTCTTTAGCTGTAACCTTTCACATCCTTGCGTACATTTATCCTGTACAAACTGGAATACCAAAGTGGTTTTAGATGTAGTAGCAAGGTGAGTTATTTAGTCCATGGCCAGAAGTTCCTCGCAGAACCTGCATTGTTCCGACACATCATCTGGTTCAGAGCTCATTGCCTATTTCTACAGTGCTTAGTCTTAACAGATTGTCGCTATAAATAGATGAGGTTTACATCCACTTTCTGATTTTAATTTCCTTAGACTTATGCCCTTCTTATGACTGTCTGCCAGGACTGTAAACAAAACAAAACAAAACAAAACAAAACAAACAAACAAAAAAAAAAAAGGCAATTTGACTCACTAGGCCCAAGATTAAAACATTGCCTAAACATGGGAAAACTTTTCTTTGACCAACATTAGCTCAGTAAAGTACGGATGTTCTTTTTCTGTTAGGAGAACTTGGATTTCCTTTTAGGGGGCTACATCCCTTTAAAGACTGTGTTCAAAATCATGAATATAAATCTGCAACTGAGCCTGCACTGAGGTTCTGAATTTTCAGACCCCTCCTTTATGCAGTCATGCTTAGTGCTATTTATGCTTCAATATAAAAGCACGTGTATTTCAGTACGGCAAAGTTAATGGCATTTCTGGTGCATAAAGTCTTGGGTGACTATTATAAGGCTTGCTTGAAGTACTGAATTCCAAAATTAGACAATGATCGATCTCTAGAGGTAAAAGTGCATTTTAAAAATTATAAATATAAATGGGATGCTATTTTTGAGATTCAGGATACAAGAGTAAGTTTGAGGGGAACAGGAGCAGCATTTATATACTTTCCACAGCCTTTGTTCCAAATAATCACATTTCAGCCCAGAATGATCCAAGGCAGTCTGGGATGTAGAACAGAATGAAGGAAAACAAGGGTGGGTGAAGGTAACTTAGAAGAGTTTGCAAATGCAGGAAAAGCTTTGAAGTCTCTCTGTTTTAAAGTCACTATAAATTATTGAGAGGCATGCTGAAGCTCCTGTGCACGTACCATATGCCTCATTGGAAGCAATCAAGTACCTGGCACCTTGGTTTTTACAGTAAGGGAAAGGATGTACTGCAATATTAAGACTGGTATATTCTCTTACAGAGCTGGAAGTAGTAATGATACCTTTTCATTATGTGTTTTATCAGCCAGTTGCTGTTCAAGTGTTGATTTGTTAAGGAGAACCAAAACATTTAGACAAGCGTTCATAAAGACAAAGGTTACTATTTGATATATGCAGCACCATAGCTGGAGAGCAGCTCATAGCAGCCACCATTTCCTTCCACATAAGCTGTCATCTTTTCCCCAGGAGTCACTACCAAATGTCACATCACCTAACCAGAAAAGGGAGAAGGTGGAGGGCCCAAAAAGGATGGTGGCTAGGATCTGGCTGCTGCCACCATTAGCATATGAGCACAGCCCACTGCCAGCTCCCCAGCAGTCCCTAGGAAAAGCACTTTCAGCATCTCGCTGGCACGTATCTTCCTCTCAGACCACAGTGAATTTGTGGAGTATATCATAAGCAGGTTTGACTAATTTAAACAATTTTCAACAGTGAATTTAACTTAATCTGGCAAAATTGCTAGGAAGACCATCAGTTCTGGTTGTGGGGTACACCTAAAAGAGTTGTCACTCTTGCCTTTGGGATCAAACCCCAGAAAAATATCTCAAATGAGGAACTAAAACTGTGGTTTTCAAACTTTTTCATGGCAGCTGTCAGTTTTCACTGAAGAGAGAAAGAAGAAATAGGAGAGTACCTTGAGCATAGCTTACTTTCTCTCTTTACTATCATGACCGTTTAGAAGTTTATTTTCACCTGTAGTTAACCCAAATCAAAGCTAACAGACTGTTGCTAATGGCATCTAAATGCCCAACATTAATTGGATAGTGGGAAGCATTTAATTAACCTGTGGTTATGATAATGAAGGATATTCTGACTTCTAAAAGCAATTGGTCTATGTTAAATTAATGCCATTTTGCAAGACTTACCTAACAAAACTGATTAAATAGCCATTACTCCCCTTAAGTATCAGTCCTTCAGTGAAACTAAGGGATATATGTCATAGGTTTATTTCAATGTGATTTCTGTAAGTTCCACTAATTTGCTTGCAATGGACAAAATTCTTCTGTGAGGAAGAAAAACAGGTAAAAAAAAAAATCAAAGGCATATGTAGCAGGAATGTTTCTTGCTTTAATTATCTAGTACTTTTCTTTGGGAGCTGCATGTTAGCATTTATCTGGTGATCTTCTGTCATAGTTCCCATAATTATCTTCGATAAGGCACAAAACAACAATATGGGGAAACATGAAGCAAAACACTGTTGCCTCTTGTACAGTCAAGCAAATCAGAACAGATCCGGGTGAAAAAAAAGTGCCATGAATTTTCTTCTGAGGGGTACCTGCTCGTCTGTTTTCGTTCTAGCAGTTAATAATGAGGATTTGCCTAACCTCCCTTGTAGTGCTTGTCACGGGTTGCTACTGATGTTTGACTCCTAATTCATGCTGTTGGCCCTGCAGCTCTTTCTCACTGAGAAGTAAAAGTGTTCCTAAGATATGGTGATTTCTAGACTGTTTGATGGGGAATAATGACAGAGCTGGATGCATTTTTGGTGAAAGCCAAATGTTATAAAATAATGTTAAAATTCAGTGTCTCCACCCTTTTCGGACGCTGGGTGCTGCATAGAGAACAAGCATCAGGCTTCAGTTGCTCTCATCTTTGTAAGCTGCTCCCTAGGCTAAGATGCCAGAGCCTTCAGTCTTAGGGTGAAAGTCATATTATATTTTTGAATGCTGGATTCTGTGTTTGTTTGCTGTTTTAACTGGGGTTATGTATCTGCTTCACATCTGCTTGCTTGCTCTGTGTACCTCTATTGTATACACTGCAGTTTCACTGTACATTGTAACTGCCATTGGAAGAGACTTTTCATCTGGAATGTGCATGTGGGTCTGAGGTTCTTCTCTAATTGGTATCCTACTCTATCTTTTGCTATATCAGTTCTTGTTCTTTATTATACTTCCTGGCTGGAAGAACTGGTTTGTGGGTTATACCATATGCAGTTCACAGAAGGATTGGAACTAGATGATCCTTGTGGTCCCTTCCAACCCTGACTGATTCTATGATTCTAAGAGTCAAAATGTGGGCTGTACACTAATTTAGGTAGAACTTGGCTTAGTTAGGTGTGTATTTAACTGTGGATATTCTAGATTTTAAGATGCATTTTAATTTTAGTTTTAATTTGAATTTTCATATCTAACAGGGAATGACATTTTTGTCAGACTTCAGAGAAGGTACTGTCCAAGTCATCTCTAAACAAACTCTCTAAACACTCTAACATTGGTAACATTTAGAAATATTGTACATGTATTTTCGTTAGATGCTGAGCTCATGCATCTTCTTTCTCAAGGTCCTGAAGGTTAATGCTCTAAAAATTTACCTAAAGATTTTCTGTGGGATACAGTTCAAGGTCATACATAGAGAAATTGAAGCTAGAGGCCCAAAAACTGAATCCAGGAAAAGATTTGTTGCATAACTGAGAAGAAAATAAAGTTGAGCTTCAGCAGAAAGAAAATTGACCAGAGGCAACAAGACAAATGGTCTCACTCAAAAAGTTAATCAAAAGCAAGTCTTCTGAAGGCTATTCCCTTTAGGAGAACAAAAAGTTAATACAAAGAGGTGCTACTAGAGTAGCAATGGTTTACATACAAAGTAAAGCATTTGTTTTCTCACAGACTAAATAAAGATTGCCTATAAAGTCCTGGTTTCCTCAATGCTTCTGGGCTCCAGCAGCATGAGTACTTTCACATGCAAGAAGTGCTTTCTTGAGGCTAAACCTTGTCAGCTGTCCTTGACTTCCTTTTACACATAGAACCTCTGTGTGGTTCTGTGGGGCTTCTGTGTTTCCACAAACAAATAGACTTAATTTCATCAGCTCTCCAGTACTGCATTTCTCAACACACCCACAGAAAGCCTTGAAGCCAGATGGCCCAGAAGTTGTCCACATTTGTAGAGGTTAGCTGTGGCTTACTGGTTATCTCAGTTACCATACAACAGAGGGCATGTAACTTCCTGCACTTCTCCTAAGATGGGAGGTACACTGCAAGGTTTTATTCAAGTAGTGTCATTTTCTGAACTTCATATATTTAAGCACTGACAGCAATAGTCTATGTTTAAGCATATTTTTATGTTCTCAGATCCCTTATCCAGTTATCACACTAAATTTTAATTGCCTATTTAATCTTGTTTTCCAAGATTACATCTATCTCTGACTTTTCACAGTTAGAATAACATCTTTTCTCTTGCTGACATTTCCAAAATACTTTTTTCTCTCTCCAGGAGGCAGAAGACAAGAGAGATTGAGAGCAGTGTGTAAAAGGGAGGAAGGGCATGCCAGAAAGGGCAGCCGGTTGTTAGCCTGTTAAAGCAGGCAGAACGGACCCCCTGCTGGCGTACAACGGTTCAGAGCCAGCTTGAACCAGCTGCTCCAGGTCTGTGCAGTAACTAACTGAGAGGCGAGACAATTAGCTACTCTGAGGAGCCCGTATTCCACTTCACTGTACAAATACACTACAATTACCATGAATTTACTCTGTGAGCTGCTTCTGCCACAGGCTGTCACCTCATTGCTTTAAATACATAGTGTACTTCAGAAGGATTTCCTCAAGAAAAACTGATCACCTGATGCCAAAGAGTTTCCAAGCTTCTCTTTTCTGAGGTGGCCTTTATTTTCCAGAGTGACTTTGTAGTAAGTTACTGCTCACTGATAACATCATGGAAAACAAAATTAGCATAGTTCCTACCTTTTAGTTGTGATCTGTAGGGTGTGTGCATTTGCTCTTGATTCCGTAGCTGTTTTTGTTTCGGGAGCACAGCTCTCTGTTTAACAAAGCAGGTACCAGGCTCAATAATAAATTCTAATTATGCCTAGCTGAAGATTGGAAATTGAGCAGTATTTGAGTTAATGTCAGTTAAATTATTGCTTATAAGAGAAATAGAGAAAACTCTATTTTCAATTTTATTTTCATTCCCACAAGCTAAGATTTTGTATTTACTACTGTACAGACAACTTGGACAACGTTCAACAAATCACTTCATCCTGTAATGCCTCATTTTCCTGACACATCAAGAGAGGCAAGTAATTCCTTCTTGGTGAAGTGCTTTGAGAATTATTAATGAGAGGTTCTCTGGCTCTCTTGCTCTCTCCGTGTTTAAATCAGTACTAGAGTTGGACTGAGTCCAGAGGAAGATTCAAGTACAACCAGTGTTCTGAAAGAAGATTTTTATCTAAATGACTTTATGACTGATCTTTGGTACACATCCATGAACTATGCATAGCTAAATTTTACAAGAATCTCTAGCTCATTGCATTAAAGTCAGCAGGTACTAGTGCTCTTCATAAATATATTCATCTCTCTATGCCAAACCCAGGTCAGGTGACTGAAGTCAGTGTTTTACCTCTTAAGTCACT
Organism: Psilopogon haemacephalus; assembly: GCA_013396835.1. Taxonomy (NCBI): domain Eukaryota; kingdom Metazoa; phylum Chordata; class Aves; order Piciformes; family Megalaimidae; genus Psilopogon; species Psilopogon haemacephalus. The sequence continues at coordinate 348,761 of VWZI01005995.1, forward strand.
GTTTTTTTTTGCAGTGTAAAACCTAGTATTTGCAACTGCAAGCACACAAATCCAAGTAACAAGGAGGTTGTAAGATACCATCCTTCTTCTAGAACAGCATGATTTTACAGAGACCAAAAGAATGAGATCTTTGGTATGTGGTGGCAGATGTCCCAGCTGCACCAGTTCCTGTCCATGCTCACTGCTGATCCGCTCTCTAACACAGAAAGCAGAACACTCACCTTCTTGACTTCTGCCTTATGATCCTTTGTGGCTGCATATGTGGTACCACCATGACCTCTCTGCCACTGTGCCTCCCATGGGTCAGACATAGCTGGTGCTTCACATAGGTAGGGGATTGGTCCCTTGACATCAGAATGTGTGCTCCTCTTGGGCCCTACATGCAAGAAAGCTTGCTGGAAAGGAAGCCTCAGCAGAAGCCTCACATGGTAGCACAGGACGCTAGAAGAAGGCGATACCCTGTCACGTGGTCCCCCCCATGCAGATGTTGTCATGACTTTGTAGATGCTGAAAAATGTATCCTTGGCCCTGGAGGGAACAAAGTTGCAAAGTCAGCAGCTTGACTGAGCAGCCCAGTTACTGAAAATGTAAGAGTGACGGTATGAGTCAAATGAAAGGCCTTTCTTGTACACTTCCCATTGCTGACAGTACCCCAAAAAAGACATGTGGTCAGGACAAATGCAGTGGGATACTCCCTCAGAATATTCTACCAAGCCCCCGTGAATTCGTTGACTTCCTGGGAACTAAAGGTCACTTAGACTATTACCAAAGGATGTGTAGCTGACTACTCCTTTTTTTGTAAGGAAACCCTCCAAGAGTGGCTGATGGCAAATGAGTAGCATGTCACAAAACAGGAGGTCATCTTTTAAAGAAGCCCTAAAACCTGGGGTTTCCAAGGCCCATGTAGCAGAATCACCATTTCATACCTGTTTTGCCTCTGTTTCACATCAAGCTCCTCAACACTTGCTATATATAAACGAACATATTTGCAGGTCTCATAGCAGCATAGTTATCTGATTGCCTTTTTCACTTAACATTGATTAAAATTTAGACGGCAACAGCTTTAGCCTGAATGAACCATTTAATCTGGATTTATTATTGCGGCTCCATTCCTGGCACCAAAACTCACTTGTAAGTGCTAGGACTCAGATACCTTCGAGAATTTTCTTGCTGGAAGAAGGGAACTGCATTACGGCCAATTTCCTTTACATACACTGATAAATCTTATAGGAATTAGGCCTCCCCGTTCAGAAAAATCATTTCAGAGGTGAGCAGAGAGAGGATGCAGCCTACGAGCACGACGCGGCTGTACGTGAGTGGGGCGCAGGGTGCACATCGGGCCGGGCCGGGCCAGAGCAGGGGCCGGGAAGGGTCAGCATCAGCCGGGTGGGAGCTGAGCAGGTGCGACACCCACCTCCCTGAGTGGGCAGCGGGGGAAACTTGGGCTGCGGGCGCCCGGCTCGGGGAAATTTTTGCAGGGTCCCTATGGCGGAAGGCTGGGGCTCGCTGTGCCGGCGGGGTGCCGCGCCCGACAGCCGCTGGGCAGGTAGTACAGGGCAGGGCGGATAGGAGGGAGGAGGCGTGCGGACAGGTGCTGGCTGGAGAGGGAAGGGGCGGGGAGAGGTCACAGCTGCGGTGCAGCGGGAGAGGAGGGGAGCGCTTCCCGCGGGGCTCTGGCCCCCCCGGAGCAGGAGGGGGACTGAGAACTCTGCGGCTTCTCTTTCACTGCCTTCCTCCGTCTCTCTCCCGCCTCGAGGATGAACGGAGCCGGGCGTGCGCGCTTCAGGCGGGGAGCCATTCGCAGGAAATCCAGCCCCGCCGCTGTCGCTGTCCTGGCCGCCGCCAATGCCGCCGCCAATGCCGCCGCCGTCGGAACAGGTGGAGCAGTGCTCACCTGTCCCGCGGGGCCCCCAGCCTCGAGGACGCTTTCAGGTAACGGCCTCGACGGTTCCCGCTGCCCTGGCCGCTCCCCCTCCGGGAGGACACCCGGCGGGCAGGCTCGGGGTCCGCTTGTCCCGAGGAGGTGCGGGTAAGGTAGCAGCGCCGCCCTGCCACGGATCACTTTCGTGTGGGCAGAGTCCTCTACGATCATTCTCTGCCTGCTCGCCTGGTTCGTGTCAACAAGTCTGTTTCTCCTTTTCAAAGCCAGGAGAAGGCTGCATCCATAAACTTTTGCTCTGTGTGCTCGTGAGGACTCGCGTGCGTGTCCCCCCTGGCGGCCGTGGCTGCTGCAGAGCCGCGTCCTGGAGGGGATAAGTTGGGCTGGGGTGAGAAACTATCGGAACCCTCGGAGCCGGGGGTGACAGCAGCTCGGCTCATACCCTTAGCCTCCGTCCCGTCTCGAAATGTTCATAAACTGTATTTTTGACAGCTTTTAGGCTGGCAGGAAAGCAGCTTTTCACCTCTTGCCTCTCACACGTGCCCATCCCTCTGTCCTCTTCAGCAACAAACCTATGCTGGACCTGTTTGACATGTTATGCTTCAGATGGCAGCTGCTGTGACATCGAATACAGTAATATTAAAAGAGGCAGTCATCTTAGTCTGGTTATCTGTGTTGCCTTGACCATGCTGTAAAAATAAGCTATCATAAAATCTAAACCAGAAAGTTCTGAGCAAGTGGCACCCCCATTTATATGTCCAAACTCAGAAACTGCTGTGACATGCTCTGCTCCTAATTGTAGTGTCAATAACTGCCTTGCTCGTGGATGTGGAAGCACAAAGTGGAAATGAAATTTCAGATCTCTGATGTGTGCATATTATATCATTGGAAGTGATGACATGTCAAATATGGACAGGATACTTTGCTTGGGGACTGACTTTTCATGAGTTCTTGGGCAAGAGGCCTGCTTAATTTTACAGGAATATGCACAGAAAAGAACAGGTTATTGCAACAATGTTCATAATTGGCTTTATTTTACCTTTAATGTGAAGTGGTTTTGGACAGGAACGGGAACTCACAATTTTTGTTAGTGGTGGGATTTATTTTTTCCCAAGGCTTTACTTGTATATTTATTTCAGGAAGAAGGAAGAGACAGCTGTTATTTGTAGTATGTAGAATTAATGGATTTCATTCTCCTCTAACAGAGGTAAGCTTACAACAGGGACCCTGTGTTTTCTGTTAGCTTCTAATTAAGTTTCATTAGGCTTCTGCAACTTAGACTCCTGGGTAACAGTTTCATATTCATGGACAGTCTTTTCTTGTTGCTTTTTCAAAACTGTGCATACACCAACTCCACTGGGTGACCTGCTTAGTAAACGTACATGCAGTGCATAGCTTTTCAGTGTGAGCATTCTTCTTTGTGGCTTTTGGATGGCAGAAAGGTCGTGGACTATAACAAGAACAATGTGCTACTTATCAAATGTGCCTGCANGGGGGAGAATTAGTGGTGATTTTAGGCTTTCCTTGTGTAGGAACATAATTATTAATATTTTTTGTTCATAATCCATTTTCTTGAAAAGGAGGTGAAGAAACCTTGTGTGTACAATTTCTTTTATTTAGTGGGGCTTTGGCTCCCTATCTGCTTCTTCTGAGGCCGATCGTATAGGTTTCAACAAGGCCAAGGGCTGTGCTTAGGCTGCAGCAACCACCTGGGGGTGAGTGACCAGAAAGCTGCTTGGCAGAGAGGGACCTGAAGGTGTTGATAGCTATCTGCATATGAAGCATTTCCAGTTTCCTGGGTGCCAAAGTATAAGAGGGACTATTGAGCTGCTGGAATGGTTCCAGAGAAGAGCAGCAAAGCTGGTGAAGGGTCTGGAGAGCAAGTCTTGTGAGAAGTGGCTGAGGGAGCTGGGCTTGTTTAGTCTGAAGAAAAGGCAGCCGAGGGGTGACTTTATTTCTCTCTACAGCTACCTGAAAGGAGGTTGTAGAGAAGTGGGTGTTGGTCTCTTCCCACAAGTCACAAATGACAGGACAAGAGGAAATGGCATCAAGTTACACCAGAGAAGGTTTAAGTTAGACATTAGGAAAAGCTTCCATAGTAAAAAGGTTCTTAAAGACTGGAACATCCTGCTCAGGGGAGTGGCTGAATCACCATCTCTGAATGTATTTAAAAGCTGTGTAAATATGGTGCTCAAGGATATGGTGCAGTGTAGTTAGATAATGATTTGTCTTGGTGATCTTAAAGGTCTTTTCCAACCATAGTGATTTTATGGTTCTGTTGGCAGAGGTCACAGCAGCCTGCACTCCTTCACTTTATAATCTTAGGGTAGCTTTGTAGCTCCTCTCTCTTGGTAGTCAGAAAGCAACTGCACTTCCTTCTAGTGCTGACGAAAGGTGATCAGACTGCCTTCATTCTCCAAGTATGAACTTTGATCCCTCAGGTGCAGCAAAGCTGAGCGTGTTTTTGGTTTTTGTTTTTTTTTTTTTTTTTTTTAATAAAAGTCAGATGGTTTAGGTGTTTTCACCTGAAACAGATGTTTTCTGTTTTACAAAATGCCATCTGAATTCTAAAGGGATTTTATAAAGCAGGAGTACGCATTTGACTTGCTTGAAAACCTTAGGGGAAAGGAGGAGTTAGCGTACCCTACACATCTGCAATCCTTCTCTCTGCCAAGTGTTGTGAAATGTGCCAACTGCTTACGTTACTGCTTGGGGACAGGACTCTGGCAGTTATCTCAGATCTGTATCTGGAATGCAGCTGGAGAAACTAGTTGTATTACATGAGCTATATTTGCTTATGAATGCATTAGAAAAACTGAATTATGCATATTGCAGACATACCAGAACACTTCTCAGACTAGTAAAATATGTGCTTAAAAGTGCAAAGACTTTATAAGACCTATTATAACACCTGTACACTCAATAGTTTCCTCACAGCATTTGATGTGGGCCTGGGGAAGTAGGGAATGTTACAAGTTTTCTATGCTGGAAGGCAGAAGATCTGGGAGTATCTCCATTCTTGGTGTTGTTTGAAACAATTTATAATACTGCATTGGGTTACTTATTTTCTGTTATAGCATCAGTCTTTTTTTGTACATTTCTGTCTAAGTGTCTGACTTCTAACAGAAAAATATTTCTCTCTTCATGCTATTGAATTTTGTTAATATCTAGGTTTCAAAAAGTTTGGTGTGTTTACCTATAGGACAAAGCAAAAATTATTTCCCATTAGAAGTTGATGTTATTTTAAAGGTTTGGATAAAAAAAATACTTGAATCTTCAGAGATGCTTTGAAATGGCTGGGAAATGTCACAGCTGGTATCTGGAGATAGTTTAGAGAAAAGCATTCAATGTATTAGTATATTTAATAATCTGGTTTTGAAGCAATAAGTACTGTGGATTTGGTGTCTTTTTTTTCTATTAAATTAGAATTCAGTGTTGATATTAATTTGAGCAAACCTTTCCTTCAAATGCATGTACGTTAACTGAAAATTAGCTATCTGCCAAGAAGCTTGTGTAGGCTACTGCTTGCTTGTGCAGCACCTTTCACAAGCCTTGAGTTCTGCAAGGTGTGAGTATAGTATGACTTTGATTCTGCAAAGGATTAAAATATCTTAAACATTTCCACTTAATCAAATTGATTTAGCTGTGAAGACAGCTTAGGAAACAAGAACATGGTAACTTGCTTTCATAGTAAGACATTTTTTTAAAGTGTCATCTGTACTGTTGTCTCAGTCCTCACTTTACATAGAATAGGTTAACTTATGTGGCATTCAAATCTTGCACTGTTTCCTTGGCTTTGTTCACTTAAGTGCAAATTTACACTCTTTCTGGTCTGTTTTCTTCATTTCTCTTTTCCCTAAATATATATCTGCTGGCATTGTACTGTATATTGGCAGTCTCAGACATTGCAGTATGCCTCTTAGGGAGCTGAGGTAATTTGCATTCAAGACAGCACTCACTGCAGCAAGGTGTCTGCAGATACTGACAGGGGGAGAAAAAGTAGTTCCCCGCTGCTACTGTTGTACCTCTAGCTGCTAAAAGGACCTGATTTTATGGAATTATTTTAACAAAAAATCATTCATCTTTTGAGTTTCCAACTTGCAGATGAGAAATAAATGAGACTCCAGTAGCATGCTGCTCTAGTCTAGGAAAAAGGAAGTCTTTATTGTTCAGGAGTTTATTAAGTTAGAAAGACAACTGTGCCCTGCCTGCTAGTTTTCTATGCTGGTGTGGGTTTGTTTCGTGGGATTTTTGGTGTTTTTTTGTTTTGTTTTTTTTTGTAAATGAAGTAACTTTGGACCCCCATTCTCCTTGCTCCTGGCTTTTTGTTACCTGCTGCATTTTGTTAACTGTTCTGCAGTGATTCAACATGTGATTGCTACACAGTGCACTCAGGGAAAACCTGTATGATGATTAGGGCTAATCTAAGCATTTCTTGGAATCTACAGGTTCATTAAGAGACCACTGCAAAAGACAACTAGTTGTCTTACATGCCTTTTTGGGAATTCAGGGGTTGCAATTTTTCTGAAGTTGAGAGAAAGTTTGAATATATAGGAAACTGCTTCTAAATATTCCTCTGCCTTCAAAAATGAGGGAAAGTAAAGTATAAAGAAATGCTTTCTGCAGGACCTGCACGAAAATACATTTTCCTGTTTGTTATTAGAGAGCTTCCTGTTTCTGTAGACCAAATTAGTCCCTTGTGCCTTCCGTTGAAGCAAATGTGTTGTGTGAAAGTGCCAGGAAATGGAACTTAGCTTCCTGAATATAATCCTACTGTTTTCTTACTTCTTTCTTCCTTTGTTTCTCCTCCAAATACTGAGGATCAAAATAATCCCTTTAAAGCAAATAAGAGATACTGTTTGGTTTATAGACTATCCAGGACTGAAGTCACTTATACATATATCTTGGGTTGACTTGAAATGTCTACTTAGCCCTTGCCTAATAATGCCCTTGTCTGCTTAACCCAATAATTGTTGTGACTTCCTTGTGATCTGGCTAATGATTTCCTTAGATTAGAATTTGTATTCCCTGGTTGACTTGCTAGTGACAACACACAAACGGTTTCAAGTAAGAGTTACAGTTTGACATGGATCTGATGAAAATAGTGTTAGTTTACTCCTTGCTGGATAGACTTTGCCCTAAGAGGGCAAAATTGCAGAGGTGCTGTTAAACGCCATTCCTGAAATTCTTTCAGGCATAGATGAAATTGGGAAAACATTAGCTTGTGCATGCAGTGTAAATCAATTTTGTTGTGCAAAATCACAGGACCAAGTTGCTTCTGCAGATAAATTAGTAGATGTAGTTGTGAGATTTCTGGATTTGAGAGGGGAATCTTGTTTAAGGAATGTGTTACTTTGGGGAAACCAGTAAAACACAAATATTGAGACAGGAAGCTGTTATTAAATTACAATAATTTAAAAAGCTGTGCTTTGCCTTTGGCTATGTTTTGATCCTTGTCTGTTGATATTTGTCTGCTTAATACTACAATTATCAAACTTTTCACCCACTTCTTAAATAATGGTAAGGGATATTTCCTCTCCCAGTATTTCAGTCAAAATTTCTGATCATAACAGGACTGTTTTTCAGTATGTCTTGAGTACAGTGTGATCTGTGCTAAAGCACTCCAGCTGCTACATCTTGCATTGTTATGTCTTAAAGCAGTATTAAGCATATACTGTATAAGACAAATTATATTCCCAGGATGAAAGATTTAACAGAAAGGAAAAATATTTATTTTCAAAATTTGCTTACTTTGTAAGATACTTGTGGGCTTTTCCTTCTAGTTCCAATAAAGCTGAGTGGCTGTTCTTCAAAACATTATTGTAAATTCAATGTTGAAATCAAATTACTGCCTGTGAATCACATAGCTCAGATACCTTTTTCTATGGTGGGGGGTAGGGTGGGAGAAAGGCTTTCTGTTGCAGTATGGGATATTGTAGATGTTTCCTGAATATAAAACATGTGAGGTTGAGTAGTTACACTTAAATGATCAGAATGATCCCTTCCCTCATGTCAAGTTTATGAATAAACTTTGCCCCCAGCTCTTGGTGGTCAAAACATTTACATCAAATGTGTAGTTGTTGACAGCTTGATATATTCAGGCTGCTATCAACAACCTCCTGTACTTTGGACGAGGGGAGCGATGTGGGTTCGATCTTGTAGTGGGTTTGCAGTGACCTGCCCCCCCACCTTTTAGAGCC
>VWZI01005997.1:165-57998 GCA_013396835.1 Psilopogon haemacephalus
TTTTATATAAAATTGGAAAAATTTTTTTAAAAAAAAAAGTGTTTTTTTTTTTTTTTTTTTTTTTTTTTTTTTTTTTTCCCCCAAAGTAACAAACATGAAAAGCTTCCTTCTTGGTCATAAATATGTATTTATCAATTCTGGAGCTCACTGCCTTAGGACTTTATAGATATTCAGACTGATTTTATTTTAATTTAGAACATTGTACTTTTGCCTTTACATGTCCTATAATACTCTTTGGCTTGCTTCTCTATGAGTTTTAGAATTTAAATACATGTTAGCTGCCAAAGCTGACATGAAATACCTTGCTGCATTTCTCATATCCTTACCTCTGCAGTCTCTGCAGTCTGGACAGAGTCCTGGAACTTGACCTCTGGCACTAAACACATGTAAAGGTCCTGTCAGCGTATAGTTTTAAAACATACTTATCTGGTAATTTTATTCAATGAATGGCATTTTCCACACATTAATACTAACACTTATGATGACAGCATCTCTCCTTAACCACCTGTCATACACATACTCTGTTAAAATATTGTTAATTTGTGTTTGCCTGTCTCAGAGCTGGTTCTGAGAGAGGAGTGCAAATTATTCTGAGGAACTGGTGCAACCAATGAAATTAATGGATATGTAAAGTAATTGATGGGGAAATGGTCAAATAGGTATTACAAGTAAAGAGGATGTGATGAGAAAAAGATGATACAAGACAAAATGAGAGACTAGTGAGCAACAACAGCTAAGGGTCTTAAGGAGGTGAGAGTGGACCAGCATTTTAATGGGATGCAGGAGGGACCCTTGAAACTTGAAGTAGAACAGGGATTGGTCAAGCCCAGAGTAAGGGACAGTGGGAAATCCATTGAAGGGGGCAGATAATCACCAATAGGACATAAGACTAGAGGACAGAGTCAAATGAGCAGGAAAGAAACAAACAAGCAAACAAACAAACAAAACAGAAACCAACAAAAGAATGCAGCTGTGTGCAAGTAGCTGTTAGGATAAAATATGTAAAACTCTTCAATATTTTTGGAGATCCTGGGCATAAGTCCAAAGAGAAAGTAATTATTGACAATTTTCAAACTCGGTGGAACCTTGAAATAATAAATAAATTTTTAAAGAGCTGTCAAGAGACACTCACATAGTAAGCCACTTGTTATTACAGGAACACCTGTAGTAAAGCTGAAATACAAAGGAAAAAGATGGAACATCTTCCTCTGTAATTTTGTGAGTCACTGTGAAGTGACTCAGTCATTGAGACCAAGGAAGTAGATCACATAAGAACAAAGAACAGAATGAAATTGGAATATTTCCTTTTGAGTTTATTTGTAACATCAGAATTATAGCGATCAACAAAAACATTTTATACACCTCACAGTATTTCAGTTCCATGACCTAGGAATTTAAGTAGTGTATTAAGAATTTATTTAGAATATAATTACAGGAAACAAACAACCTTTCCAGACAGTATTTTTTTGTGATAAAAATGTAGATGTATTTTATTTTGCTGTTAGCCTGTCTTTTGCTGGTTGCTTTTCTATTTTCTATTCCATGGTTTTGGAAATAGAAAAGTCTTCCTATATTGACACTGAGACTTCATGATTCCAAAACCACTGAAAGCCCAAGAAGGATTTCTAACCTGTGTATTTAGGCTAGTACCGCTTGCAGGTAACTTAAGAGTTCTTTAAAAAAAATTATGAAAATAGCCATAGTAATGAAAAAACATAAACCTAAAAAACCCAAAGGAATTAAGTATAGTGCAAATGTTTGCTTTTAGTTTCAGAAGGTGTTACACTTTCATATTTGCAGTATGACATAGCCTTTAAGGAAAATTGTCTATACTGCTGCCCAGCCAGGAGGAAGCTAATGGTCTCACAGGAGGTACACAACTTCTCTAGCTTTTGGCTAGAACTTTTGGATGCTCATGCTGAAGCCTGCTAAATCTATCCTAAATTTTAGTCTCTCTGGTATGATATCAAGGACAAGGCAACAACATTATGCTTCGTCTAATATCTGTTCATTTTGTTGTGCAATCATCCCAGCTGTCCTCCTCAGCCTCTTTGTTTTGTCATTCTGTTTTGGGTAATTAGAATTGTCTGCTGTGTTACTTGTCTGCCGAGTGTTTCTTTCAAAAGAGGAGTGTTCTCTAGCTTCTGGTAGATGATGATGTGCACAGAGCTTTCCATGTTTGCTAGGTAAGCTCCTACTCTCCTCTTATCTGCTGCATCTTCATTTCTATACAGTTTTCCAGCTCTCAGGAATGTCTTTTTGGTCCTATCTTTATCTAGCAATAATCACCAAAAGAGAAAACTCTAAAAATACATAGACTTCTGCATTGTGTGAATATGTCCTTCTGTACCTTTATTACATTCTATTACAGAATTTCTGAAATGGAAATGTTTTATTTGGCCATTCATTTATTTTGCTTTTCCTCACACAAATGATAATCCAAGCTGCTAGAATCTCCTTAAAGAACTGGCATGGTGCAGTGCAGACTTAGCTGTTGAAGCTGGTTAGGTCCATAATGTGAATATTCACATGGCTTTCAGAGCTGAGGAGACTATGAAGCCACATTTTATCTCTTTCCCAAAGTACTGCCCTAAGGAAATGGTTTTGTGTCCTAGGATTTATAAAATCAGTGTGAAAAGAAACATGACAGGTAGGTAGAACTACACCAAGCCAAGCCATTTTATTTAAATTTTGATCAACAACATTTTGGGAGCATTTTCCTGAATAACAGGAGGCTATTTCCATAAGAGAAGTCACTCCATTAGAAGTAAAAAATAACTGGTCACCTACTGTATTAATGCTTGTAGCTACTTCTTATTTCTAAAATCGTATCTCTTGCTGCCGCCTCCTGTTGTCACAGAGAGTGACTGGAATAGTTACCAATAGTATTGTGTTAGTTTCATAATAATGTATTTTATACAGACTTTAAACAAGGAGAGAGTACTTAGTATCTGATACAGTTCCTAAGCAAATACAGGAAATTTTGTGGGGGAGGTTAAACCAACATGCCAATCCTTAGCATTTTGGCTTTTAATTTGTCCCTAATTTGAAAGGAAAAATAGCATGTAAAGAATAGTGTAAGGAAATATAGTGGTTATCAAAATATTAAGACTAATACATCAGCCTATTTTTTTTCAGCTTTTAGTAAAATTGCTCCACTTTTGTAGACTCACAGATACCATATTTACTACATATATTGGATTCAAAGCCATGCTAAACACAAATAAGGAGAAAAATGTATGGTATTTTATTAGCTAAAAATTAATATGAAATCCCTTTCTTTTATTCTACTGCTGGCTTCTCTTCTATTCACTTTTTTAAAACTGCGAACAGTGTAAGGGAATAAAAAAGAAAGAAAAAAGTAATCTATTCTGAATACAACAAATGCAGGCAGTGGAGCTGACAGATTTTCTGATTAAATTTGGTACTGTTGTCATGCTAATTTGAGATTAAATCTTTAATATGATGTCACAAGTATCTTGTGTAAGGTCTCAGCTAAAACAATGTGTAGTTCAGATAAGCTGACTCTAATACAAATACATAGAAATGTTTAAAAGATGGCCAGGCAAATGGAAAAGAGGGCATGAAGAGACTGCTATATTCAGCCAAGCAAAGAAAAACTGGGAGGATATGGTTCTTGTCTATAACAGAAGACTTGTCTAACAGTGAACACTAGAGGAGGAGAATATAGTTATCCAATCTGATAACTTCAATCTATTTATTCTTCTATCAGTGTTAGCTAACTGTCATGGTTTCAGACTGGAAATGATTTTTAAAAACCAAAACAAAAAACCCCCAACCATGTATTCTCCAAATTTTTTAATGTAAAGATTTTCTTAAACAATCTTTTAAAGGGCAAACAGAAAGAGAATATTAATATATTTTTAAACAGACCCTAGTAGTGATAGTGAAATAATACTGTGGGTTTTTGGGGAGGCTTTTGGTTTGGTTTTTTTAATGACAAAGAATGAAATCCAGGATTCACTCCAGGTCTGCATCTCTGCCTTAATTTCCCAACTGTTACATGTCAGAGGAAAACGTATTTTTGGTGCCAGAAGAAAATTGGAGGAAAGGCAGCTGTCAGCCAAACAAGTTTTGGATTGTAGAACTCTTACTTCCAGATCAAGGTAATAACTTCTTTTTTTCCAGTTTCTCCATATGTCTGATTAATTATTGCATAAATGAAATATTCAGTGCACCAGTGAGTTGTTTTGGGCATGGACAGGAAATACAGGTCAGAAATATAGTAGTATCCTACAATATAATGTAATAACTGTCCTGCTCAGGTTTTCTTTTTGTCAGATTAATTTCTGTATCAGATTAAAATTTGGTTTCCATAGTCTTTGGAACATACCCTGGGTTGTTACATGCTTTGGTAATGTGATTTCCTTTTCCCCCCTCTAGTTCTTTCTCCTGGTTATTCTGATCAATAAATCCAGCATCTAAATAAAAATCTGGATTTTTGGCTATAGACTCTGTGACAAAGTGAACTGAAGAAGATATCTTTGGATATATTACATACTACAGCTACAATATCGGAATTGTTCAGATCATACAATTTTTTTTTTTTTGGTAAATAAATAATAGTGTATGCAGATAATTTCCACAAGGTGGGGATAAAGCCACATTTCATATCAAGAAGTTTGATTAGCACAGTTAGTTTATAGTTTGTAGTCCTTCATGAATCTTATGGAAGTAAAATTTCATCTTACAGTCCAGACTTTAAATAAAACATTCATGAAAACACAAAAGCTTTTGATAATGTACAATATAATAGAAGCTTGTTTTAATAACTTAAACAATATAACCCTAGTGGTTATTAAGCACTGGAGATGAGAAAGTTCAATTTAATATTTTTCACTTTGTTTGATCTAAAATTAATCTTAAGCTTCATTTGTCCAACGTTTTATTAGCCTGGATTTGAATTTTAACACTCTAGTTTTATTATTGAAATATACGATGGTTTATAAATGTAGAAGTTTATCTTGTAACACTAAATTAAAATAAGAATGGTTGTTACAGCTTAATATAAGAGAAAATAATATGCAAAGAATGAAGTACACAAAACAGATGAGATCAGAAAATTATTAAGTACAACAGGAATAAAAGGATTTATATCTTAATGACTTCTTTTATTGGAATGTTTTGCTTATTTTGGCTAGTATTCTTACTGCAGAAAAGACATTTCAGAACTTGCTCACTTGTTTAAATGATATTTTAAACACCTTTGGTTAGTTCTGAGAAAGTTAAGCATTGGCATAATCACGAGCTACAGAAAGCAGAAAACTCACAGTACTGGAAGAAGTGCACTAATCTATCACATTAACTGTGTGTTGTGGACCCTATCTAGAAGTGAAAGAAATATTGCAGACAATGCCTGAAATCAAAAAGCAGCCTATGCCACAATAAAATCAAGAAAGGCTCGCATGCATTTGCCTGTTTGCAAACTGTGCACACAAATTTCCAGGGTAGGTTGAATGTACGTAGCTGTGGTATGTTAGACCACTCTCTAAACAGACTCTTTTAGACATTCTACACAGGAAGAGCTTAAAGTTTTTGAGTAAAATTTACTGATTTGAAGATGCCTATCTCTACACATAATTTTGCAACATGGTACAAGGTATTGAATTTACAATGTAAGTACAATATAGCAATATCATTATACAGTTGGATCACAATACAAATGTGATTCCTATTGCCAGTGTCTATGCTCATGATGGTTGTATGGGGTCTCTCCCGGTGCTGAGAGAAGCACATAAATTTAGCCAGTATATACTTCCCCCTGAGTATATGGCTAGCTCAGGGGGGAGTATATTTCACACCTCTCTTGGCATAATCAATAGTTCATCAATAGAACTCTACCTGATGCTAGAATTACCAGCCACTATTTCACACTAGGATAATAGAGTAGGAAGGACATGTACTGACTGGTATAAGTACTTGTGACCAATTAAGTGACAATGAGATACAGCAGCCTGCATATGACTTACAGATTCTGAATCAGTGACTGAATCATCTGTTCATCTTACACTAATTAATCACGTATTACGTCCATTTCTATTGACTATTCTTTTATCTGGTTGCCAGGGACACACTCAAATTCCAATCATAAGCAGCACCACATGTTTAAATCAGGCCATATAGACTTACATATTCATTTGTTTTCATTTTTTTTCCTTATAACACTGCAAGTGTCTAGTGAATATTTTTAGCCCACAAGTGTCCTTTTCAGTATTTTATTCTGAAGTTGCTTATAAATTGCTTGTTCAATACTGAATCCCTAATGTGTCTCTAGTAGCTAGTATTCACACTTATCAGGACTGTGGTCATGATTTTATCTTGTGTGTTTGATTTTAAAAGCATTGCTCTTGAACTTCTCTACTGGACAATTCTATTGCTAAAAACTTGCATTAGTATACAATTTCTGCAATTCTTACTTAAAATGGAAGCTCATTGTAGATGGCAGAATACTTTTATTACCATTGAGACACAAATACTTTATCTGAAGCTATTTAATTGCAAACATTACTTAACACTTTTATTATCTGTTAGCAATTCCATTAACAGTATTGGGTCATTAACTTTGCTACAACAGACAAGTGCAATTTTGTTGTAATCAAGAAAGTAATAAAAGGGTAGTTTGTGCACTGTAGGACAATTTGCAACAGCTATAAAGTCTAATGAATTCTATTATTCACTCTTTTCTTTTAAAGGTTGATGATATCAAACATCTGGGAAGTGAGGTAGATAAGAAAATGGGCATTATGACCTAATATAGTATTTACAGTTTGCACTTAAGAGCTTAGAATGAAGGTGTAGAAAATAAGCAGATTCCGTTGAGTGATGTAGATATGATTCTGTGATGATGGTATTTTGAGTCTCAGAGGTATTTTAACAGGGTAACACACTGTAGTGAGTTACCCTGTTTCCCCCTAAACATGTAAGTAAGGGAAAAGTAACACACATTAAAAAAAACTCTGGGTTGAGATAAAGAATTGAGATAAATAGAATTTAATATAAAAGAGATAGTGCAATGCACAATAACCTTAGCCCATTTGCAGAAAAAGCACAGAAGAAAGCAACAGCTACTAGAACCTGGCACGCTAAACCCCTACTTCCCTGCCCCTCACACCATCACTACCACAGAAAAGAGCCAATGCCTCAAACCCAGAATCCAAAAGTAGCAACCAAAACAGGAGGCCTCTCATATTACTGAACTTCAAACCCCGTGATACTTTGCTCCAGCCAGCATTTTCATGACATGGTATGAATAGGAGCAGATTTAAACTCAGCCCATTGCACCTATTCTTCAGCACAATTGTGAGTCAGCCAAAATAACCTCAGCCAGATTTTATGTTGATTATTGTTACATCATGAGATCCCACTGCTAGGTTGTTAGGTTTATATGAAGAGAAGCCAAAAAGGAAATGATGGATTTATCCAAGATGGGCAGTCAGCTTTGTTTTCCCTCTGCATGTATCGGTGTTAGGCTTGGCACATATTCCCTAATGACAAGAAAGCTTGTTGAGGTTGTAAAATCCCACTATTCCCATCAGCTTTGCACCCAGACATTATAGTCCTTTGGGAACTTCACGTGATGAGTAAGATGTCAGCAAAATATTAGAGTGCAGGTCCTTATAAAGGCTTTTGTTACAGTAAATCTATACAGGACTGCTCTACAAGGACTTGTCAGTTTTAAGGTTGGAGAGAAGCTTTGTACTCTACACTATAGGGGTGCCTCTTATGAAGGGTGCAATAAGTTTTGAAATCTCTTAAACATATGTGTGTTTTGTGAAACGTACTCTCCCCTTTTGAAAATTTAATATTTTTCTTTTCTTCCTCTTTTTTTTTTCCTTGTTTCTTATTATTTTTCTTTCAAAGTGTTGTAAGTGAATTTAAGCCTTTTACTCACTCGTTAGTGAGGAAAAGACTGGATAAGTAAGGTGTATCCAAATGCAGGTTACCTTGAAGTTTCTAGATATGGTGCTAGTTCCCTTCTTTCAGAGTATGAGTAATCCAGTTCCTTACTCTTTCCTGCCTCCTTACTCCTGTCATTCATGACTGCAACAGGACCAGAAACCATACTTTCATATAAATCTTGCTTCTAGCTTTTAACACCTTACCAAGAAGATACTCCTTTGGTCTCATTCTGGTACTGTGAGGGGGAAAGTACTCCAGTACTGTGTCAAGTTTTGGTCACCACAGTTTAGGATGGACATTGAGGTGCGGAGCAGGTGCAGAGAAGTTCAATGAGGCTGGTGAGAGGTCTGGAAAACATGATCTATGAGGAGCAGCTGAAGGAATAGGGGTTGTTTAGTCTGGAGAAGGGGAGGCTGAGAGGGGACCTTATTGCCCTCTACAACTCCCTAAAAGGACATTGTGGTGAGGCTGGTGCTGGTCTCTTCTCCCAAATTACTAATGATAGGACAAGAGGAAACGGCCTCAAGTTGCATCAGGGGAGGTTTAGATTTATATGTTCGGAGGAAGTTTTTTACCGAGTGGGTGGTCAGGCTGCTCAGGGAAATGGTGGTGTCACCATCCCTGGAGGTGTTTAAGAAAAAAAGTGGATGTGGCACTTGAGGCTACGGTCTAGTGACTAAGGATGTTGGGAAGAAGGTTGGACTGTATGATCCTGGTGGTCCTTTCCAACCATAGCAATTCATAGTGATTAGATGTTGTGCTGAGGGATTTGGTTTAGTCAAGGACTTGTCAGTGTAAAACTAATGATTGGACTTGATGATCTTGAAGGTCTTTTCCAATCTAAGAAATTCTGTGACTGCCTGCATTATTTGCCCAGGCCTTTTGAGTAGCTTGGTTTGGAAAGCCAGGAGCTTCTAAACAATTGATTGATGGCATCTGGCAGTCAGCTGGCAGTAGCAATCTATTGTCTGGCAAACCAAAACAACATATGCACAATTACCATCAAACAACACTTTGCTGTGCTTGTGCCTGTTTACGTATGTCAGGAGGCTGGCTACATATGGGTGGTTTGAAAAAATTCCTGCACAAGGCTGTTCTGCAAAAGGTGGCCTTTTTCTGCCTTATCAAGCAATTCCAAATGAATTCCTTTTATCTGCTGGTGCATATCAGATTGGTGTCCTTAGGGAACCAAGATGCAACAGTGTTAATTTTCTAAATTTCAAAGTGCCTGAGGCGGTTGGTCTCATACCTCTGCCAGGAGTGACACCTTCTGGCATATGCCTTTGTGAAGATTGCCAGCAGATTTCTGAGGCATCTCCAAATGTAGTTAGACAAATTGCTCTATATTCATTCCAATTTGGATGATGTTTAAAGTAAATTAACAAAAACTAGCATAGCTGTAACTTGGTGAAAAGCATATATGACTTTTCATTCATTAACTTGTGACCTTCTAAATTTTAGCAGAAATAGAATAAACGGAGAAATTTAAGTTAAATTCCAGAATAAGAAGACTTTTTTTTGCTCTGTGGAAACACTGTAAAAACACAAAATACATGGTCCAGAGAGGCCATGTAGAATCTACATCATTGGACATATTCTGAGCAACCTGCTTCAGTGTTATCTTCTTTGAGCAGAAGCTTGAACAAGAAGACCTCCAGAGCCTTCAACAGTTTTGATTCTGTTGCTATGATTTGGTGTAATTTGCTAGTATATGTGTGCACTACTGATCACCTCAAGTAGGCAGCTAATAGAAACCGGATTATTCATAAACAAAAAGTTATTTTTTTTCCAAAGGTTATCAAGCCTGTGCTTTAACTTTACACTGCCTACTGGTATACTTTAATGATGTTAGCAGTAGAAAGACATTCTTAATACTGTCAATTTCTAGTCAATCAACTGCATGCTAGTAATACTTGAAAATTTGTAACTTCCTGCCAAGAATGAGGTTGAATTCCATGTTAGAACTAAAGAACAAATCTTACAATATTTTGGAGGTGGAACAGAACTACTGCATGTTTACCATGCTTCCTGCTGGCCTTGAAGAAGAAACCTGGCCCTCATGATCCATAAGATAAATACCGATTGTGACATATCTGGAAAGAAATACCTCATCGGTTAGTTTAGGGTTCTATCTGCTTCTTCCCGCAAGTATGACCTCTTGCTTACTGGACCCCAATGTAGTAAACAGGATTGAGCAGTTTTGCCTTGGACTCCATAGGAACAAACATAAGCATGAGCCTTTCTGCCTACCCATGTGTAGTGGTTTAGCAGTTACCTGCCCCCCCACCTTTATAAACCCCGGCTAAAACTCAGAAAACACTGGAAGTTGATAAATGAAGCTTTATATTTACAGCAATGCACAATATACAAGCAAATATTTACAAGATATAACAGATATTTACAAGATATATACAGTGAAAAGGTAATACAGGCACCACAGCCCTCCCAGAGACCAAAATCCCCAAGAGAGGGTAACCAAACCACCCCTACCACCTTTCCCCCCTTCCCCAGTCTTATCTCACCACCAGTTGATGCTGCAGATAAGATGAAGATCGGTCAGAGGGATTAGTAATAGGAAGGAGTTAGTAGTTTTACTCTGAATTAGCTAAAAGACAGAGAGACAAAAGAGAAGCGGCTGTAGTGCTGAACAGACAGAAACAGTCTGCTAATCTGGTTGTTTTGAGAACAGTTCTTAAAACAACTTTTTTTTTTTTTTTTTTTCTCAGTAAAACTCAGTGAAGGGACACCCTGTGTTTATCTCTCTCAGCCAGTAGTCTAATTTCTCACTCAAATTCTCCAATTAGCTCAAACCAACACACCATGCTTGGTAGTAACTATAAGCATCTGGTATTACCACTTCAAGAAGCATGCACTGTCTGCTAATTATGCCATAACTTCAGAAGGTGAAGATACATAGAAGAAACCTAGCAAAAAGTCAAATTACAGAACAGACTTGTTTCTGTTCTAGCTCAAATCAGGATACTCAAAAATTGTATTGCAGAAAGGAAAGTGAATTAGAATGGATACCTGATGAAAATTTTTGAGGATTGGAAATGGAAAACAAAAAAGTGTAGCTAGCCAGGCAACATAACTACCATCCATTACAAACAACAGAAGAACAAAAGAGAGTAAGAGCTTTCTGGAGATTATTAAAAAGGTTTTTTTCTGGACCTTTGGAAATTGCTTCTGAGGTTTAGTTTCTGTTTTCCTAATGTGGAAAATTTAAAGTCATCTATCAAATTTTGAAAGCTTCAAGTCTTTCAGATGTCACTCTCTCAATGTTATGTAGCCACTTTGACAGGAGATGGATTGTATGAAAATTTAATCAGTTAATCTTCCACTGACAGAAATGTGGAGCATCTAGAACAACTGCTTGTGAGTTAAAAAGACCAGGCACCACTGTCACAGGCAGTTGTCTTATACCAGCTCTTCATCAAAGTTGGCTTTTCTGTTCACACATGAAAGATTCCAGGAAACTCAATAGAAATTTTCATCATGTCGGTCACTGAACAATGACTGCTTATCAGCCCAGAGCAGCCACAAGATGTCATTGTGGGCTTACCAAGATAACCACTGTTAAGGTAGTAAAAATATAAATGAATAAATTTGAAACCACAGCTAATTTTCTATTTCATAAGTTAATTTATGATAAAAATTACAAAGGACTATTTTGTGATATACTTAAATATTTTGGAACACTTTCCCTAGTTTTTACCTGGTCATTTTGAAATAGAGAAAATGTAAATACGCAGGTTCTTTATATCAGCACTTCGACACTGCCAGCCTTTTGGAAGGCATTCATTGCTGGAGTAAAAGCTATTTGAGATTAGAAGAAACATATATGTTTTCCGTGGGAAAAAAAAAAAGAGTAAGAAAATGAAAGAAATGTTGTGAATGCTTAGGAGTTTTGAAATACTCTTTTCATGCAGTCTTGAATTTTAATTATTTCTTCTGGAAGGATTGTAACAAATAGAAAACTAGGATATGTTTTATATTTTACAGAGTTCTTGAAAGCAGAGATTTACATTCATCATGAGTTCCTCATGAATCTCAGAAAATAATAAAAACAATTTTTTATGACTGGTGTATGATATTCTCCCAAAATGTGACTGATAATGAAGATTACTTTTGATACAATATAATACATTTTTCAGATCTGATTGGATTTAGTTTAGATCTTGAGATCATTACTTATGAGTCAAAAGACTGGCATTGAAATTTGGAGTCTTTGACAGATAGTGATTAGCTCATTACATAATTTAGATGTAAAACATTTAAATTTAACATTTATATGCCTTGTCAGTTAGAAAATTTCCAATGACTTCATGCAGTGTTGAAGAATGTGAGGCATGCAGGGGGATTCAGGGAGTCACACTAACTAATGAGTCACTGAAGCACATGAAAAGCCAATAACCATGCATGTTGCAGAGAGCTAAGTGCCTTGTCCCATGACTCAGAAAAGTACCTTCACTCCCCTGAAACTCACACAAACCCACAGTGTGGGTTAGTCTTCTCTGAGGTGTTACAAAGGTGTTCACTATTAAAAAATACAAAGTAGTTAATGCTGGAGGAAGAAAACAACCAAACAAATGAAAAAGCATCTCATATAGAAACAGAACCTGGACAACACATAAACCCATAGTGATCTGTGCCCAAAATTCACAACTGGGTTCCAGAGAGGTAACAACTGTTTTTTGTCAAGGTTGCAGTATTGCTCTTCTGAGAATTTTGATTCTTTAAGAAATGACAATATTTCATAATTTTCTACTAAAAAATGAAAAATACAACTTTTTCTATTAAAAAAAATAATAAGTACACTATTAGGTTGTCTTTTTGATCTGGTACTGCAGACAATTACTCTAAATGGCCTGGTCCTTTTTCCTAATTTAGCCCAAGCTCTGTTAATTAATGACAGAGGCTTCCATTACATCTTAAAGACATTTGCAGTAATTGAATAACCCTCAGATTCTGTGATCCGATTCCCAGTACAATAATTAAGAAAAAAATTAAAGAAAATCTTTATTATTAAATGTAAGTTTGTTAGTTTTCTTTTTCCTCATTAAACAATTACAATTTTGTTCAGCATGTCTTAAACATTTTATGAACTTTAAACAGAATTGCTTTGGCTATGTGAAAAAGAAACATTATTGTAAAAGGAAAAACCCAAATTGTTTTTGTCTTATTTGCAGTAACACACTTCCCTTGGCATTGATAGGATTAAGATGTGGTTGTTGTTGTTCCTTCCTGAACATAGATATTATATCCAGAGAGTAACAAAGGATTTTAGCACTACAATATACAATACCTATTTCTCTTTTCAATATAAAAGTTGGTTTATGCATTTTGGACAAATATTTTGGGACAGCTAATGATTCTCAAGTGTGGCTGATCTCACCTTCCTTGCTAATTTGTAATAATCTGGCAATAAGACAAGGGGGAAAAAATGTAGATGAAAGTTATAGCCAGTTAGACTGCAAAATACATATATATTTTTATCATATATGGAACAGAAAGTAGCCATTGGATATTTTCTTTTTTTTTTTGGCTAGGCATCTTTTAGACTCCAGAGGATTAATTAATTTAGTTATTTTGTTCTTTTATTTTATTACTATGCCTAAATTTGTCAACAAGTTGGTACTTCACTGGGAGCACATCTGGGGTCTGTAGTCAAATCCTTGTTAAGGTTTGGGCTGGATGATAAGAATTTGTAAACCTATGAAGGCTCAGAAGATAGAAGAATAATGAAGTCAGCAGCAGAATGATTTTATGGAAAACTGTTCAGTAAAGATATCTGAGGAAACTGCAGGGGGAAGAATGCTCAAATAAGAGCTTCAAAGGGTCTGTTGTTGTGGCAGGCACTCCTGTTGCTAAAATGATGAGATGCAGAATAGTGGCAGACACCGATGTTTGTGCCACTTGAGATGCTTTAAGCAGCAGTGTTGAGAAAATTGTTGTGATGAAAAAACTGTCTCAACACAATCCTCCTCACTAGAAAAACATACTGTAACTGAAAAAGGCGGGTGGTGTTTTGTGAACTCTATTTCAATGTACAGACAACAAGTATAAAGCTAGTGATTTTTTACTAATAATTTGTATAAAGGAACCAGGAAAGGGCATTGCCAGAAAAAGGCTTTCTGAGAACCTGAACCACTGGTAACATAAGGAAAATAAGTAGTGGAGATGGGGTGGCTATCAGTATTGGAAGAAATAAAACAAGAATTCTGTTTTTATTTTTGATACATTATTCTATGCATTATCTGTGCAAAAATTACATCAAGTTAATTATAATTCCTCATCCATTACATAGGGACAGGAATATGCATTGCTGAGAAGATTTGATAATGACCTTCTGCTACTAAGAATTTTCCTTGCAATGCTGAGTAAGGTAAGGTTTCATAGGCCATGCAATAAATTATGTTTTGTATTACTTTTGTGGAAAAGATTTTGGCTGAGATGCATGGATTATGGTGAGAT
The DNA here is from genome assembly GCA_013396835.1 of Psilopogon haemacephalus. Classification (NCBI taxonomy): domain Eukaryota; kingdom Metazoa; phylum Chordata; class Aves; order Piciformes; family Megalaimidae; genus Psilopogon; species Psilopogon haemacephalus. The sequence continues at coordinate 14,560 of VWZI01005997.1, forward strand.
GTGAGACAGTTTATCTAGGCAAGGTCTTTATGAAATAATAAATAAATAATAAATAAAACCAGCAAACAGGAAGCTAGAGAGTAGAAAAATCATTAGCCTGACATGGCATGACCAAGCTTGTGATTATACAAAAAACACTGAATCAGTGCAACTGTTTAATAATCTTCTCGTTGAAAGAAAATACTTTCTGTCCCTTGATGGAAATTTCCATGACATATGTTTGCACCAAATGCCTGGATCAGTTATCCTCCTGACACTTCCTGTTGCAGAGCAGGGAGTTTGGAAGCTCTGTCTGCTAGAGTTCTGGCTTCTCATGTCTGATGAATATGTAAGGCACTGGAAGACCAGGGATACTCATGCTCAATTTTTCTCCAAAATTTTGCAAATGAGTCTCAGTTATATACAATTATATTCCTGATGGTAAGGAAATGTCCAGCTTTTTTTCTCTGCTACAAAATTAAACATTTTTCCCTTTCCTCTTCCCATCAAGTTCCTTCAAAATGGAAATTCTGATGTTCTGCAGGCTCTAATCACAAATTGTTGCTTGTGCAAGGAAGACCAGTTTGGATATATTATGGTGCAAGGAACTTGAAAAACAGTTTACATCTCTATTACTGAATTGCTCAGAGTATTTGAGGGAATGATTCAAAAAATGGTTTCAGTTCATCCTCTTTCTGATTTGATTTGATTTGACTTGATATGATCTGACACAAAAGCCTGTATAGAGTTGGAAGCATGATGAGACCTATATGTTGAATCAAAGCATTATGTTCTGTTACTAAGTATTGCATATTATGGGTATTGCTGATATTGGAATTATCATTATTTAAGTTTATTCCATACATCTAAAATTGATTTCAACCCAGTATGTTTCCTCTTCTTCTATGTAGAAAGGGTTTATTTTCTCTTTTTTACTTCCCCTCCTCCAAGTATGAGCTAATAAGTTTACCTAAGAAATATATCTATAGTGATATAGTTATATATGTCTATGCATATGTGTTACATACCCAAATAATGAAATTGTTATTGTCTGTATTTTAGCTTGTGTGGTACTTTTTCTCCATTCTGCTACAACTGTTTTCACCTAGGGGTACAGAACAGTATGAAGACCTAAGGTTTTTCTCTATATGACAAAGTCTGAGTAAAAATTAAGTTCAAACTCAAACAGGATTTTTCACCTTGAAGACCGTTTATAAAGATTGGTCAATTTGTGTAGTAGTTCCTTGACTTGATTTGTTAGTTCTGTTTTCCCTCCTATATTAAACTGATCAGTCAGACTTTCTCAGGTTAATGGCCTTTGTAATAAGAATGATGATTGAGACAACTCAATATTTTCAGCTATATTAGGTCAGCTCTGTGGAAAAAACTTTTCAAAAGAAACTCCATTTCTTACAAGTGAAACCTTCTCACTGTTACATGTACTTTCTATCAAAGTCAGAGCACCTTCCTGAAAAAACTTTCTTCTGTGAGAGAACTTCAGAGATTGTCTTCTTCTGTAAGTAATTTTGTAAATTTAACCTGTGATGTTCATATAGCATTCATAAAATCATAGATATTTTGTGTTATACCCCACTGTGGGAAGTAGAAACACTGTATTTATAAGAAGTGTGGATGGAATTAATATAATAGAATTTAAGAAAGTAATTATTTTCCTAATCGATGAGTTAGAGTAACAACAGCAAATAGTAATAGCATAAAATACTGTATGCATTATTTGGAATTATATAGCATTTTTTAAAAAGTTTTAACTAGAATACACAAGAGTTATTTTTTTAGTCAAGTATCAAGGCAACAATTTCAGTTTTCATTACTTTAATGGTAGAATTTTAGTTTCTCGTATCACATTTATTGAAGTCTGAAGTGAACAGCAGTATAAAGAAAGGGAGAAATGACTGCATTATGGATGGTAAGGAGGACAATCAGTTATGTAAGAACAGAGACATTTTGTTGGAAATACAGTAGTTAAGGTAAAATAATTTCCTGTGGAAATGGCCATTCTCTCTTTAACCCATTCTCAAAATACCTAAAGCTCATTTTCACCATTCCAGTGCTTTGCTCATGACCCCACTGTGTCCCTCACTTAGATAAGTTAGCACTAGTGATAGAAATATTATGCTAATCTCTAGTGACATTTACTATACATGTCTGTATATTTAATGTGAAAATTTATCTTCTGCAAAATAGGAATACTACTAATTTGTCTCTGTTCAAGAGCTTCCTTTCCAGTCCCATACCCAAAGCTTTATCTCTCTGAAGAAAATGCATGTAAAATGGAAGTCTTGGATCCTGGTTACACATCCCCATACTGGTTAGAATCTGAATCAGCCAATTTGTAGAAAACACACAGCAAAACGCAGGAACAGCAGCACAAACCAGCAATAAAATTATTTCCCCACACCCAACCATGCAGAAGTCAGCCAAGCAGAAAAAAACAATATCCCAAACCTGGAAGCCTCTCATGTTACAATCTGAACTTCAACCCACCATGATTCTTTGCTCCAGCCAGCACTTTGGTTTTGAAGCAAGCATGATGGCAGCATGGTAGTGAATATCATCAGAAAGTTAAATTCAGCCCATGAAAACAGTTCACATAGCCTCTTAGATAATTTTTTTTCTTCTTTTAGAAAGTTTTTATTCACTCAGAGATCAAAAAGAAAAAATAAGTACTACTGTGGTAGTTTGGGAGTTATCAGCCCCCTGCCCCCTGCTTTATATTTACAGCTTTGCACAATATACAAGCAGATATTTACAATATATTACAGATATTTACAGATATATATGGTAAAAAGGTAATACAGAAATACCAAACCCCTTCTAGAGATCAGAGTCCCCAAGAGGGGTTCCCAACCACCCTACCACCTTCCTGCCCCACCCCCCTCCTCTAATCTTATCCCAATATCTGTCTTATGTGCCAGATAAACAGGGAATATCATCCAGGGGGTCAGTAACAGGAACTGATTAGTTGAGTTACACAGAGTCAGCTAGAAAGGCAGGGAGAGGGACAGACCAGCAGCCCAGAGCTCAGACCCAAGCAACTCTGTCTTACCTATGTTTGGGTTCTTACTTTTGTAACAGTCAGCAAACCTATGAGTGAAGGAGACATCATCATCCATGTTTTCCTTTCTCAGCCCATAACCTAATTTCTCTTATTAAAACATTCCAATTAACCTCAAACCAGTACAACTACAAATAGAAATAACTATTTCGTCAGTGTTAAAAATGAATGTTGTGAAAATCCAAGTTTCATAACAATAAAAGAAGTATTACTGACTAAAGAGGAATTTTTGTCATTTGAGACATCTATGACTGCATATTTGATTTTAAAAGTGACAGGAAGTATGCATGGTACTCCAGCAACAATGACTGAGGCAAAGATAGAGTCATTTGAAAAGTGGAAATAGTGCAAATTAGCAGATTTAGGGCTGCAGCACCAAGAGTTCCTAATTCTTTCCTAAAGTTCTACACTTAAAAAGATCTTAAGTAAAAATAATCAGAAAATACACAGCCACAGGAAACATGAAAGAAATTGTCATGGTTTTATTTGATTGCGCTGCAGCTATTCGATACCATGATGCTGTCATGTCGGCCTCAAAATGAAAGCACTGACTGGAGCAAACAATTATGGGGCTTGAAGTTCAGATTGTAACATGAGAGGCTTCCTGGTCTAGTTCATGCCTTCATTTTCTGGGTTTGGGGGTGTGGTCACTTTTTGCTGAGTTTGGCTGGCAGTCGGGATGGGAGGAAGTGAGGAAGTAGGTTGTTGTCTTCTGCTGCTGCTTCTGCATTTTGCTGCCCTTTTCTGCAAGCAGGCCAATGTAATTGTGCGTTATATTAACTCATTTGTAGCAAACTCTTTTTATCTCAACTCCATCTCAATGCAGAGGGGATTTTTTGTGTTTTGCTTTCCCTCACTTCTTTGCTGGGGGGAAAGGAGACTGTGTTGTACCAGCACAAACAAAATCAGGAACTAAGCTAATTTGAAGTAACTGACATGAGGTAAAAAATCAGTAACTAAAAACGCTTGTGTTATTTTTTTAAAAAGAAAATGGGTCTCCGAGTTTCCCTAGAGTGATGAGGATTTTGCTAGTGTTTGAATGTGTACCTAGCAAATGGCAGCCCTAGTGTTCTCAGTTATGGAATAAGCAGAAAATACATTGAAAATGCACTGAGTGGAAAAAGAATAAAACAGAAAGAAGTGACTGGTCAGTCATGAATGAAATGAAGTTCTGTGCCTCTATGTAGTGGCCAATCTGCTGAACCACACAGTTTGCATTATATTATATTACATTGTTTAGAAGAAACATGTAAAAGGGTAGATTGACAAAATCAAAGACTCAAAAAACTAGTTGCATTATTGTATTAGCTCATCACCTATACTCTTTTCAATATAGCTTGCTAAATGGCTATGACCTGACACATATGAAAGAATTGGTCATTTTTCCCAATAAAGTATAATATATCAGCTGGTGGAAAACTGAGGAAAGCAACAGTAAGTAGCAAAGTAGTAATTTTCATGACTAGAGAAAGCTATTAAGGTGCATATAAAGCAGATGTGTAGGAAAAAAAAACAACTCTATGAGGCAAACAGGTGAGAGGATCAGTAAGATATTCTATTCAGTCTTCCACTGCATCTGTTTGCATACCTGGAAGAACCACACACACACACCCCGAAAAAAAAACAAAACCCCCCAAAACCAAAAACACCCCGCTATCATACTGAAAATTAACTACAAGCATTTGATGAATAAAAGGGAAGGTAATTTAGTCAGCACTGATAAAGTAAAGAATTAATATTTCCTCCAGTATTGCAATATCTGAATTAGCCAGAAATACTGCATTATACATGGAGATTAGACCAGAACTGAATTCAGCATGGAAATGGAGAAAGAAGCCATAGAATTTTAAGTAGTTTTGTGATACTCCAGCCTATGTGGCTGCTGTGAGGATTTGCTCTCCCTAATGAATAATGGATAGAGTATAATTTCTTTCAGGGGAATAATAGGCTAAAGAGAACTTTAAAGGGAGTTACAATTTACCTGTCTGAAGTGAAGCAAGATGAGAAAAAATGTTAGATACATTATTGTGAAATAAAATAGTATCAACCCTAGCAAAAGTAAATAGCAGATTATTTGTTTTCTTTGTTTCCACTTACTTTAAAATGTCTCATTTCTGAAAATACTGCATTATAAGTATGACATTTTCCATGTTAAAATAAAAACAGTTTGCACTTCATTAGATCAATAAATAAAAAAGATTAATGAAAAGGTGTCATAATAGGCCACAAAAGGCTAACTTCAGTATGCTACCTGCCAATAATACAAGAGAACAGTATATATACTTTGTGCGTTTTATTCCTGTTTGTTTTTTTTTCATTAACTTTCAAGTCAGAGGAGAGTTTTTTTGAATGTACCTGTTGCTGCATTTGACACCTGCAATTTTGTCTAGAATTAATGAATAGCATGTATTTCTGGAAAACTAACAGTGTCAGGAAAGTAGAATTGAGAAGAATCGATGTTTGTTGAGTTTAATGTGATTTTTAGTCATTTGTAAAGACCTGAAGTGACTTCATTGTCTATGTGTGTCACATAGCAGTACAGAAGGGAAAGCAATCAATAATAACAAGAGTTCTGTAAAGATTTCTGAAAATATTAGCATAATTACTGAATGGTCTAGAAAGTAGACTCCTTGTGTGGGAACAGCACAAATACTGCTGCTGAGTGAATTAGCATAACTAGTGTGTCTTGTACTTCAATATAAAAAAAAGTGACTTGTTTTGATTTTGTAACTGATGTGATAAGAAGAAAACATGCAGTACCTTGAAATATTATCAGAAATCTAAGGGAAATGAGGGATAAACCAAAACAGTTGTATACTCAAAAGCCATTGTTGTAAGTTATCGGTTTCTCTTAGCAGTTAGATAAATGTACAGCAGAAATAAATCACACGCACACAGATAAACATTCTATTTGGAAAACACCTCCAGGATCATCGAGTCCAACAGGATCATCAAGTGCAACCATTATTCCCACTCTACAAAGTCCACCTGTAAACCATATCCTCAAGCACCAAATGACTTTTATGCACATCCAGGGTTGGTGACTCAATTACCTCCCTGGTCAGCCCATTCCAATGCCTGACCACTTTCTCTGGGGAAAAAAAAAAAAAGTGTTTCCTAAGGACTGAACTTACCCAGTCACAGCTTAAGGCCATTCCCTCTTGCTCTATCACTATTTGCCTGCAAGAAAAGACCATCAGCAACCTCTCCACATCATTCTTTCAGGTAGCTATAGACAGCTATGAGGTTTTCCCTCAGCCTGCTCTTCTTCAAACTAAACAGCCCCAGCTCACTCAGTTGCTAAGATTTATCCCCAAAACTTGTTGGGAATGAGCTTAGAATTTGCTCTGTGATACTTGAATGAAGAGACAGAAGAAGAATCCAGATTATTTCACTGAGAAGCACTCTTTCAACTCCAAAGGGTTCAAGAGTAAATACTGTTTTGTTACCCAATCTCTGCACTCCAAGTCTGCACATTTGTAAAGTTTAATTTGTACTGCAAGTGATTTGATGATATTTGGTGATTGCTTAATATGTCAACATACCGTCATGACTGTGCTAAAATACCTATGAAGTCTGGTTCTTACACAATTTCAAGCACTTGTCAGCCTCGTAATCATATGATATCTGGGATTATGATATTATTGCAGAATCTTGGGTTCAGGAAAGTTGATCTATTGCTTACTTTACAAAAAAGCATTTCCTTGATTATCATTCCTATGTGTAATGTAGTTAAATTAGATGTGCAAAAATGAGCCTTACCATCTTTCCTTAATTGTATTTAAGTATAGAAAAACAAAAGACAACCGTCAGAATTTTTTTAAATGAGCATTAAAAAGCACTATTTTTAATGCAACATAATCACTCATTTCAATATGAAAACTAACCAACCAAAAAAAAAACCCACATAAAAAAAAAACCAAAAAAAACCCCCAAAAAAAGCCTCCCACCCCAAAACCCAACCAGTAGCTGCATGTGTTAGCACAGTCATATTTCAATGGATTGTAAGAAAGATTCTGTTGAATGACATTAAAGGACTCTTCCAGCATTTATCTATGGTCTTCAGTAGCAGCTTCAGGCAGAATCTTTATTTCCAGTTGCAGAGCTGTTCAGAGAAGTTTAATAGTTTTTAATTTGAAAATTAGCCTTTTGCTCTTTATTAAAAAAAAAAAAGAAGAGTTTTCTTAACCTAGTATATGCAGTGTGTTTTCTTCTCTTTTGCACAAAGTATTTATAATACTCAAATGATGATCAAAGGAAAAGCAGGGCTTAGATGTTATAATCATTTTTCTTCAGCTCTACACTTCTATGTTGGGGAGAAATGTAGCTTCTGCAGAGGAAGGGACAGGAGACAAACTAAAATGAAATTCTAAAGCATTGGTTCCTGTATATGCTGGAAGTGGTTCAGATCACTCCAGAAACATTCAGGGCTTTGTATGTGACTTTCAGAAATAGATATCTTAACTCAGTTTAGCCTGTCTTTTGTAAGAAAGAGTAAATTAATTTCTCCTCAGTAGAAGCTCTTGAGGCTGCAGTTATCATTTAGAAAATGCTAAAACAGTCACTTGATATTTATATTTATGCAGGTGCAGTGTAGAGATACCATATTTGTTCCATCTGTATATATGGGGGAAAAAAGAGGATTAAAATGAAATATGTATTTCCTTGCATTTACTGAAAAATAGCCAAAGGAGTAAAATTTCAGCTAGCATTGGGAAGACATATATTCTTCTTTATAGCTCAATAGCCTATTCATTTTAGCTCCTCATGGAGCAGAAATATGTCTGAGGTCAAGTAACAGTACTATGTGATATGTTGGCTTTCTATAATTTCACCTTGCATGCTGAAAGTGCTTTTCATAGATAACATTTAAACTTCAGTTCCTTAAAGAAAGTTACTGCTCCCCATAAAAAGCTAAGTGATTGTCTAATAAGTGGTTAATTAATCAACAGAAGACATAAGAAAATTTCATGAGTAGCTTAACGTTAATATGGGATGGTTGACCATATATACTAATGTAATTTTGGCATTATATTACTATAAAACAGTAGAATGAATTTTCTATAATTTAACTCCAAAACTGTCACACATAAGTGATTTATATGGCCTATGTATGAAATAATGAATTATATATACATCTATATATGTACACACATGTGCATGGGTATATTAACTCTTCATTAAGTGATTATTTTCAAAAACATAAAGAAAAAAAATCACAATATAACTCAAATTAATTGCAAAAAGATATACAGCATCTGAGATAAATTGTTATTCTTCAAAGTCTTGCTTTTTGAAAGACTGCATATTATCACTAAAGGAATATATTTTAAATGGTCACGTAAACATTCTAAAGATTTGTGTAGGAAAAAGCATTATTAAGCTGCATATAGCAGTTTTGAAATTAACTGGTAACATAATTACCTCTTAAGTCTATGAACTTCCTTATTTTTCCTTGATCTTATGGGATATTGGACAGGTGAATATTCCCAAAATCAAAGGTGTGCAATAAGAGTGATTTAGAAGTGATTTAGAGTAGCTAATTTTTACCACTTCTGTTAATATTTGACCTCAACTTGTGCTTTCTTGTTTGATTTTGTATGAGGAGAGACTGAGGGAGCTGGGGTTGCCTAGCCTGCACAAGAGGAGGCTCAAGAGTGACCACATTGCTGTCTACAACTACCTAAAGGGATGTTGTAGCCAGGTGGGATTGGTCTCTTCTCCCAGGCAACCAGCAACAGAATGAGGGGGGACAGTCTCAGGTTGAGCCGGGGGAGGTATAGGCTGGATATTAGGAGGAAGTTCTTCACAGAGAGAGTGATTTGCCATTGGAATGGGCTGCCCATCCCTGGAGGTGTTCAAGAAAAGACTGGACGCACTTAGTGCCATTGGCTAGGGATGGATGATAAGTTGGACTGGATGATCTTAGAGGTCTCTTCTAATCTGTCTTTATTCTATTCTATTCTATTCTATTCTATTCTATTCTATTCTATTCTATTCTATTCTATTCTATTCTATTCTATTTCTCTTCTACTGTCAGGCTACTGTACAAATGTCAGAATTGTTCATTGTCACAGTACCGTGTCTCTAGTAGAGGTATTTCATCAGGCTTGCTCTTATCCCATTATATCTATGTGTTACTTAGTTCACATAACCCTTTTCATATATGTATAGCTTAGTCATCTCTAAAATGGATATATCAGTCAAACACTGCAGAGGTGTAGTTTCAAGTTGAATTACTGACTGTGGCAATGCAATATATAACAGGCTAACATCTATGAATTTACTCTTAACCCATGCCAAATAAAAGAGCAGGAAAGGTGTTGCTTTGAGATCAATCTTGATCTCAATAGCCACCGAAACTGATGATACATTTTATGAGCTTGAAATTAATTCCCTCTAAAGTTAGAGTAAAACCATCACTGTTAGCAGTGATGTAATGTCAGGTAACTTGGTGCTTGCCAGACTTTGACAGTAACTGCACCTTATGAAGCATAATCACAGTCTATATTCATGACAAAGACTTTATAATGTTTATATAAACACGTTGAAGACATATTTGTCTGCAGTATTGGTCTGGAAATTTGTTTGTACAATGTGTAGGCTGCTGTTATAGCATTACTTTGTTCCAAATACCATGAGTGGGAACATTACTGCTGGGACTTATGAACTGTCTGTTCATAAGTGTTGGATCATTTTATGTGATCAGTGATAATAAGTTGTATCTGATGTACACAAATTAATATTCTTAGATAAATATTTCAGATTATTAATGTGTATGTATAAATAATTATGAATTTATAAATGAAATTAATAAAAGCTGTGATAATAACCCCCCACATCTTTAACACTTACCAGCTTTTTCAGCAGTATAAATACTTGTCTAGAGTTTTTTTTCAAACTGTTTTGTTTTAAAGTCCATTGAAATGTTATTTTATGTTTCAGTGCCAAAGAATAAGGTATTGTGGGAAGTAGGTGCAATTCTAAGTGCTTTAGTTTAAAAGTTGGGGTTTTTTTGGCTATATACTTCTTTCAGCTTCTATTTATTCCTAAAAATTTAAGCACACTATATCATCAGAAAACATATATTACAAACATACTTATACTGGAATGAATGCATTTTGTCTGCTTTTAAAACCAATCAAAATGGTAATTTCAAAATTTGTAGTGAATAATTTGAAGTCTTAGCATCATGCTTTACATTTATAACAATTTATAGCTTTTTCTGTTTAAGAACAACTCTAGGATTTTCCTAGCTTTCTATGGCCTTTTCATAACATGTTATTAATGTTCAATAAGAAATATGAAAATGTGTACCAGTTTAAGCCCAGTCTTCAATAGAGCATAGTGTCAGACTGCTGTTCTCACAGTAGTAGTTGTAGAAGTAGTTGCAATGCAACTATTTGGATCTATAGCAAATATTTTTTTCACCTCAAATGCAGCAAAGATTTACAGGAGTTTGTGTAAGTGGAAGCAACTCTTTTCTTCTGATTAGTTGAGCTGCTATCAGCATTCATATCATGTTCTGAATTTAAAAAAATCCATTTAGCAAGCAAACCAAATACTCAGGACTCCAGAGACAGCAATGTTGTTGATGTATAGTGTTCTGAATGATTGCTGCTCTTGGAAAACAGTGCACCACCATGCTTTAAACAATAAAATTGCAAATATAAAACAAGCATAACAGCACAAAATCAGGCTTATAATTCCTAGTCTTGCTTTCAGAATGCCATAATTTATTTTACATGTCTGGGCCTTTATTGCATGAATATTATTCAGCTAAGAGCTTAGACACAGGTAGAATCTGAAGTCTTTCAACCTGTGAGGCACAGCTCACTCTGTAAAATGAGAATATTGTATGGCCTTCCTCATTTAAGCATTTTCTGTGTTTCCTGTTTACGCATATTCCTCTTTATCTGTCTTGCATCTAGCTTAACCAGGCTTCATTTTCTCATAGGTATCTATGTGCTACAACAAGAAAAGAAAGTAGTCTTGACTTTCTAAGAAACAAATCTATTTCTTCATTTCATTAAAATGATATCAGGCTATTTTAAAATTGAGTATGAATGATGGTGCTCAAATCTTTGCTACAAACACAGAAAACACATCAGTTGCATAATCAATGGACAGTCGAAGAATTTGCTACAGACATGACACCCAACACCATATTAATTAATTTGGTTCAAAACATTAGCCAAAACCTGTTTTCACATCAGTCAGAAGTATTTGCAAATTTGAGTGGAAATTACTGAACTTTTTTGGATGAGCTTTTCCTCCCTTCCTTCCTTAAGGAAACAATTTTATTGAAAATGTATTCTAGTTACAGATTAAAAGAAAAACAAATATATCTGTTTTCTGGCATAGAGTCATAGAATGGTCTGGGTTGGAAGAGACCTCAAAGATCATCCAGTTCCAACCCCCCCACCATAGGCAGGGACATCTCCCACTAGATCAGGTCGCTCAAGACCTCATCCAGCCTGGCCTTCAATACATCCAGGGAGGGAGCAGCCACAACCTCCCTGGGCAACCTGTGCCAGTGCCTCACCACCCGCAAGACCTTGTCAACATTCCCTCCCCAGCCTTCCTGTAGGCCCCCTTCAGATACTGGAAGGCTTGGGATTGCAGTGACCCAGGTGCAGGACCTTACACTTGGCCTTGTTAAATTTCATGAAGTTAGCCTGAGCCCAGCTCTCCAGCCTGTCCAGGTCCCTCTGGATGGCATCCCTCCCCTCCAGCAAGTCAACTGTGCCACACAGCTTGGTGCCACCTGCAAACTTGCTGAGAGTGCACTCAATTTCTCTGTCCATGTCACTGACAAAGATGTTAAACAGCACTGGTCCCAGCACTGACCCCTGAGGGACGCCACTTGTCACTGGTCTCCAGGTGGACATTGTGCCCTTGATCACCACTCTCTGTGTGTGACCATCCAGCCAATTCCTTATCCAGCGAGTTGTCCACCGGTCAAGTCTGTGTTTTTCCAGCATGAATTAAAAAAAATTAAATCAATCTATTTTTGTATAAAGACTTTTTTTTTTCCTAGAAGTCAAAAAACAATTCTCTTAATTTTGAGCCAATTTTCTACTTGATCAGTGAAATGAAGAGTCAGCTTTTTGCATAGCGCCCTTCTTGCCAGGTGCTGAGCACCAGTGTGGTGCTAGGTACTATTCAAACAAAGCTGGTTTTGGTTCACTGCTGATAGCTGAGACAGTGTGTTGTAAAAATGGGAGGTGAACTTGGCTGTTTACTGAAAAATGTGACAGAGTGACTCCTAACAGGGATGTAGCTAACTTTATAAATGCGCCATATTTGCATCAGGAATTTTTAATATGCAGCATTTCAGATAAAATTTTGCTTATTTCTATGACTCGTGAATAAAAATTTATGGCCAGTTTATTTGTGGTCAACAAGAAACTGCTCTACCCTGTATAAAAAATGGTAAAAAGTGTGATTATCTAATTAAAGGCAGCTTATAGTACTGTGATTTTCTAGGAAAAACAGCTAGACAGGGATAGCTACCAGTGGCAATCCCTTTTAATTTTATTTAATAAGCTTTTAGTTATTGGATCAGGCCCAGTCTTACAAAACACTGGACTTTGCCAGATATGCTTCTTAGTCATAAAATAAAGACAGAAACTCTGGAACCTCCTTCCCACTTACAGTTTACTAATTAGTTGGTAAGCTACCAAGCAAATGTGATCTGCATACTAGTTGCAAAGCATTTTGTGTGCTGAATCAGGGCAATTAAAACTATCAAAGTTATATGTAAAACTGTATCAGTAATTTAGAAAAACAAGCAATAGAGCAATTCATCTAGATGAGCTGATGGTGGGAACAGCTAAGCATCACACTCTCAGGTTTCTTCTGGTTCAGATTTGGTATTACATTCAGCTACAACCAGCTGGTAAATACTTCTGGCACTGCTTATTTCAGTTAAATGACTTCTTAATTGACAACAGCTAATTGAAACAATCTTGGGATACCCCAGCACAGTCTTAACTACTTTACCTGAGATTGTAAAAGTCTATAACAACACTCCGCTGTCTGATATGTAGGGCTATTGTATAGCAAGTCGAGGAAGATTAACATATGGCTCAGAGACTGGTCCAGAGGAGAAGGGTCTCAGTTGATCATATTTTATAAGGTGAGCAGAGCAATCATCTTGGTGGATTGATTTCACCTAACAGGACAATCTTCCAGCTGGTGTGAATGATAAGAGCTGTGAGAAACATTTTTTCAGCCCCTAGTTTTAATGTGAGGGATAAGCTAGTCTTTCCAAAGTGTCATGTAAAATACACAGCTTGTCATTCCCTTACAGACTTTTAAAAGTGGTATGTGTTGGAAGATAAATCTTACTTGCTGTTTGTATTAACACCTTTTTATAGTTATTATTGGCTATTTTTAATCCCATGCAACAAGTTTGGGGAAAAGTGGTTGGACAGCTGCCAGGCAGAAAAAGACCCAGAGGTGTTGGCAAAAAGCCAGCCTGCAGTGTGCTCAGATGGCCAAGAAGACCAATGGTATCCTGGGCTGTATCGAAAATAAGGGAAGTGATAATGATATATGATAATGATACATGTTTTATCCTTCAGCAGTCAGCATTGGTAAGGCCATACCTTGATAATATGTTCAGTTCTGAAACCCTCTCTACAAGACATTGAGGTTCTATAGCATGTCCAAAGAAGGGCAATGAAGCTGGTGAAGGGTATAGAGTGTAAGTCTTATGAGAAGCTACTGAAGGAACTGAAGTTGCTTACCTGGGAGGAAAGGAGACTGAGGGGAGAGACCTTTTCTCTCTGCACAACCACTTGAAAGGAGGTTCTGAAGAGGTGTCAATCTTTTCTCCCAAGTAACAAGTGATAGGACAAGAGAAAATGGTCTTATGCTGTGCCAAAGAATGTTTAGATTGTATATCATCTTTGGAACTATAGCTGGCTTTTGGTCTCATCATGTTCATCATATATTATGTTTTACTTAGAGCTCTTGGCAACAAAAAGTGCTTAAACCAAGTAAGTACTGTCCTCCTGTATCAAAACTATTTTTTTTCCCATTTAGTTTTCTGTTATGCTTTAACTCAGGGTATCAATATCCAGCACATTTCACTGCATTATCCAGCTGTATCCATCAGCTCCTGTAATTTCAGAAGGAAACACCTCTATCAGTTTATTCAGCTTCACATTTAACTGTGGGTCTAAGGAAGAGAGCTAGATTGTTCAGAGTCTCCAACTAGCGCTATAACTGGATAAAAAAGAGCACTTCTGCAAAGTGAAACATCACTATATTTTTATTATTGTTTTACCTTTGCTTTCTTTCTCTTTGAAGACGTAGAATCAAGAAAAATGCAATCACCCTTCTAACTAGTACCTCTATCCTTTTTTGATACATCATTTAAATTTTACTACTAAGAGTAATGACTTTTAATAAATCTAGGCAGGTTTTAAAAGAAAACCATAAACTGTCTTTTCCTCAAAATAGATGTACCCTATTGTGCTTTAGTGCCTATTTTGTTGTTGGTTTTTTTTTTAATTATTTTGCTTTGGGGTTTTGGGGGTTTTTTTGTTTTTCTGTAACAGGGGCAAATTTGTGTAATTTTAGTTTAGGATATCTAATATTATGCTTCCACAGCTCTAACTACCTGGAAATTAAAAATGTTTCTATGAAAATCCTGACAAGTCTTTAGATAAGAAGGAGAGGGAGATTATTGCAGGGTGACTTGTAGTGTCTGTAGATTATATTCTCCCTCTGACCCTGAAAACTGTATGAATCCTTGCAGGTCCTGTCTGAGTATTAGCAGAGTGATTTGTTTTTAGGACTTAGATGCAGGTGTTGCCATGTTGTGGGATGTACAAGAGCAAAGCATCTTTCCCATCCAGCTCATACAAACTCTCAGTCTTAAAGAGTGAAGAAAGGATGCCTATTTTGTTTTGAGCAGCACCAAAGATGTGGTTAATTCAGAGCTGAATGAGTCCTTCTTGCCTGTTTTCAATAGGCTCTGGGTATGATCCTGCATAATTCTATATCAGATAAGCAGAGAGGCTGCTTTTTCTGTAACCCAGATTAATTTTTTTTTTAATTAATCCTGCTCATCAATCATTCTGGGAGATTAGTAAATTAATAAAAGGCTTTTCTCTTAGTAATGATATGTTTTATCTTCCAAGTTAATGATTTTCAGGAGCTGTGTGCCACAGGGATCTTTTTCTGACTAATCGTATATCATTCTTAGTAATATCAGCATGGCATAAGTGGGCACCCCAGTAGGGAATCTGAGTTTAATTCTGTTACTTGCAGTTGTACTGTTTGACTTAGTTTATAAAAACGTTCCTCTGCAATCTGTGTTGCTGTGGATTTCCCCTGCATTTACTGAGAAAAGGGAGGTGATTTATTTGTCTGGCACCTTGGCAGATTCCTTCCTGATGTGTTTAGGATTTTTTAGGAGGATTGATTCCAGTCTCTTTCAAATTACGTGGAATTGTCTTGGTTTCCAAAGTGTTTAGCAGTCCTTGCCCTTGTTTTATAACACAGGAGAGTGCACTTAAACATAAGGAAAAAACGTCTTTACTTTGAGGGTGACAGAGTACTGGAACAAGTTGCCAAGAGAGATTACAGAGTCTCCTTCTCTAGAGATATTCAAAACCTTCCTAGATGCGTTCCTGTGAAACCTGGTCTAGGCATATCTGTTCTAGAAGGGGGNTCTGACTTAGCAGGTTCTCTTCTGTCTGTGACAAGCAGAACTGAGGACATTTCTGTTCTCTTCATGCACTGGAAAGCAAAAATGCTCAATTTACTGTAGTATTTAGAACCTGACAGTTCTAAAATCGATTATTGAAAATTTAGAAGCATCTGATAATGCGAAGTTCTGTGAAATGTGAGAAATGTAATATTTACTGGTAGATGCATTGAGCAATTACTTAAGTACTGTTGCTTATTAGTAAGATGTCTATGTAGCTTCAAAAAGTGAGGGGAGAGGCAGCAGGGAGAGCCCACTAAGGAAAGGCATTGAATATTAGAGACAAAGTCTAAGCAGATCCTTTCCCTCAAAACACTGTCCTATATGGTACATTCTATAGCAGAAAATTACAACAGAACAGTTTTTGTGGCTGCCATAAACATTTTCTGTCAGTGTTCTGTGACATTGAAGATGTAAATCCTAACACCTGTAATGTCAGTGTTTGCGTCTCCTAGCAAAATACAATTCCTATAATGTAAATCATGGGAAGCTTTAGGAGAAAGGCAGAACATAGTAAGAAAGACATATGTGGGAATTAACTGTTTTATGAAGTAGTGGTAAAAGGAAAGTAGTGTTTACATGGTATGTTTGCATACAGTCTTGCACTGTTTCATTAATGCTTCCAGAAAATGAGATCTTGTTCTGCACAAATTCTTGTTCTGGACTGCTCTTATTTTTATTGTTTTCTTACAATGTTATTCCATTTCTCTACTATTTGAGACTGGATGGCCAGCTTTATTATTAATTCAGATATGCAAAAATTTTCAATGGCTATAAATAAAAAGATTAAGGATTTATAGAGCTGTATTTTATCTAAAGAAGCCCCTGATCCATAAATTAGCAAGTTAATCATTAAATTGACTGACATGTTTGTTGTCTTTGATTTCCTTAATGGAGAAAGAAAAAAAGGCAGAACAACTTCTAATCATAGCAGTTTGGAGTCTTTTAAAGCAAACAGCCTTCCTTGAGTACATATACAGTAACATTGGAGGCAGATTTTGATTCCAGAATGTCAAGGGATAGGTTTTGGCCAGACTTTGCAAGCTAATTTGATCCAGCTAGAGGTAGCAGGAGAATACAGACTCTGGCTTCACTTAGGTTGCTATATTAAAAGTTTCACTGAGTCTGGTACAGAATTACAATAACTATAAAAATAGGCACCAAGCAAGTTTTAAAAGCTTAATAGTGTTCTTATATTCTCAGGTGGATTAGCTATTAAAATGTATTGGGTTGCCAGCAGAATGTCTTGCATGTTTGTGTGCAGCAGATTAATTATAATAGAATTGTTGGTAAAGTAAGTAAATTCTCTCTTTTATTTTTTTTATTTGGAGAAATTCCCTAATATTAAAGTTGCTTCTTATTTTCCAGTAAGAAGGGGAAGAAATAGTCTGTCATGTGCCCAGTCTGTTGTGTTGGTTTAAGACTAGCTACCCTAAGCCCAAAAGCCCAATAAAAAATCAAAGCGATTTGGAAGTGAAAAAGGGTATAAAAACTTTTAACAATAAATAAAAGGGAGAGGGGTTTTGTTTTACAGAAGGTGGGAGAAAGGGAAAAACGAAAATCCAACAGTATGGAAGCGAGGGAAGGGATACCAAAAACCAGGGAGAAGGGGGGAAAGGAAAAAACACAACCACGGCAGGGGTGGGTTTTTAGTCCAAAAGCTGAGATTCAGTGGTTTGGTGGTGCTGAAGAAAAGCAGGATGCAGGAACAGTTCTTAAATGCAAAGAAATAGTCCCTGTTCCAGACGAGAGAAAAGGGTAATGGTGGTCTACACGAGGCAGGTTGTTGAGCACATGGATTGGCAGTGGAGGAACAGCAGGCAGAGCCTCCAGCAGCCACAGAGGAGGTGAAGGGGGAAGAGAGAGAGAGAGAGAGTGGGAGCTGGGTGTGTCTGTCCCCCNATCCTAGCAGGAAGTGGGAGTGTCTAACCATGACACATGGAAAAAGGGTCAAACCATCTCTTGTGAGGAGGGACCCACCTGGGAAAGGGTCAAACCATCTCTTGGGAAGAGGCAGGGGGTCCCAGGTGGGCTTAACCCTTTACATCTGTAAATCAACTTGGTATGAAAAAGGTTTACTATAAGATGTGTTTAAGAGTTCTGAAGATGCCAGGTGCCTCACAAGCTAATCAGATTTAGTGAAAACCTTTTAATGAAAATTCCTTTCCAGAGGAGAAGGATTTTCTACAGGAACAAACTAGTCTGTGAATTAGTATCAGCTGCTAACTTTGGGTAAAGACTTCCAAAATTAAAAAGAAAGAAAACAAGTGAAAACATGGTAGTTTCTACATTAATATTTTCATATATTTTCTATTTTAAAATTGCTTTTCAGTTCAGATTTATTTTAATTATTTTGAAGAGTAAAAATTCAATGGATATATTCTCTAAAATCTACAAATAATTTGATTTCTGTCAGTCACTGCTGACATTAAAAAATAATTTTGAGTTTTCTAGTCTAGTATATTAGTCTTCTTAAATTTCTGCTATTAATTCCTTGTATTTTATTCTTTTCCTTCCCAATAATTTTAATTTCAGCATGAAATAATTCTTCAATTTCTTTTTTTGCAAATTCAGGAAGAACAAAATGCAACCTTTTATTTCCTTTCCTGTTGGTAGTTGAAAAGTAGAGCTACAACCTCACTTTGGAATGGTCTATTTAAAGAAATGCTCTGCAAATTTTTGAGATAATTACCATGAGTGATATGTGGCCAAAAAAATGAAAAAAAACATTCAGTTATAAGAACATATTTTGTAAAGTAAATACTAAATAAGACAACTAGCAGCATGGGACATGGTTTTTTTTGGTGTTTTTTTTTTTTATTTTTCAGAAAACTGAGCATACTTTCATGCTTATGATTTACATAGTGTTAACAGTCACGGACAACTTCTAGTCCATGTAGATCTGTCATGCAATGTTCAATTAATTCATTTGAGATAGTAAACTTCAGCAGAGACTATTTTAATCTGACTCTGTTGTATTACCATAATTAATAGTAACAGCTTAACCACATAGCTATACAGACATTTGAAACAGAATTATGGAGGATTCAAGAGAGTAATATTTTTTGGGCAAAAAAAGTGGAAAGGAACAGGAATTAAATGTTTGAATAGTAGTGTAGAAGTGTGAGAGGCAATTTAACCTTTGAAAAACTTGTCTATATATATATGCATTAATACACACTTGCCTCTGATTAATTGTCTCATATATATGTGTGTGCATAAGCAGTACTCAAATTCATCACTATAAGGAAATAAAACTTGATTCAGAATAATGCTGAGGGTGAGGAAGGGAAAGAGATAGATAGAGAGAGAGATAGAGAGAGATGCTTTTTGCCTGGAAACCAAGTAGTATGGAAGAATAGAATGTCTCCCAACTTGTTTCTTGATCCTCCTCCAGTAAAAACAAAACAAAACAAAACACAAAAACAAAAACAAAACCAAACCAAAACAAAACAAAAAAACCCACAACCACCCACCCAAACCCAAAACAAAACAAAAAAATCTGCCTGCAGATTGAACAGTATCAACATTGTAGGGTTTTGGGGCCACTGCACTGATATCTTACCAGAACATTTCAGCAACTTTTCTTAATATTAGTCTATTAATATCCAGGGACTGATGCTCTGCTCTGGTATCTAAAGCAGGATGAATAATTTGTTCAATAACTGTATTCCCTTCCTCACCATCTAGAAACTGTCTGAAATACAATAACCTTAAATGTATTCACTAATAACAATTTATTGATTTTTTTTTCCCCCAGATAATAACTCTTGCACTGTAGATCAATTGTGTAAACTTATTAGGATTGCTGTTTGCAAGTCTGCGTTCACTGGTTAATTAAAAAATCACTTGATGTTTCTGTGTTGGTTCTAGAGTAAAGAGAGACAGAAAGAAACTACATGAGTTCAGACTTCATGTTTTTCATTTAAAAGCTAATACTGCTGCCAATGAACTATCAAATAATGTTAATTCTTGTGCTATTATTAAATATGAGTATTATTTAAATAGTCTTGTGAAGATTTTTCTCAAGAGCCTAAGTGAAGTAGTTATGTTTAATAAGGAATATTAGTGTAGCTGCAAGATTTCCTGGTATATTACTACTATGGGAGAAAATGGTAAAGCATTATCTCCCTTCTGTTTTTGGATATGCAGGCAATGTTGTTGGGGATGAATAAACAGATTTATTAGATTCTCTTAAATTTCATAGAGAATTACTTCATCTTGTATCTGTTTTAATTCATAATTTTTCTTTTCGTTTAGTGCTGATGCAATAAATATTCTTCCTGTGTAACGTACTTTTCAAAATTAAATCTTTTTTATTTGCCATGTTTTTCCTCTGTTATTTGCATTAAAATGAGAGCAATAAGTTCTTTTTAGTGCAAAATTACTCTGTACTGCAGAGAAGAATTCACAGAATTCTTTTGGAATGTTTAGATATTCATGGTGGCCAAGGCCTTCAATCTGCATGACATTACTTTTAAACCTTCTTGTAGAATTTTGACTGAAAGCAACCTGCAAGGCAGTAGCCCTCTGAAAACACTGAATATTGATTTATTGACTGATAAACATATAATGTAAAGTAACTAACAAGGACAAATAAACTGATTTTTTTTTTTATAAACCAGAATGTAAACAAACTCTTGAGGTGATCAATGTTATTGTAGTTGATATAAATTAGCACAGGACTGATGCAAGCACAGTAAAGCAACAAAATTCACATTTATTGTTCTTGAGTTAAGTATAAACATCTCATTGCTGTCTGGGGACTTCCTTAAGGTCTTTACATACCTATTTAAAATTTCAGCTGGATTTGTATCAGGTCTCCGCTTTATTGCAAAAAAAAGATAATAAGGTAATAATGCTGAATATATCTTGCCAATTATTTATGTGAGGAGAAATCAGTTTAAAAACACTTTTTTTTTGGTCTTGAATATATGCTAGGATCAAAATCCCTGAGATTTTTTGTTTCTTCAGACATTGCTATTTAAATAGAAAACCTTAAGAAAATACAGTGTGCATGCAATTAAGTTCTAAATCACTCAACAGCATCTCATGGAAGTAGTTATATTTATTAGACCAGACTAAATAATCATAGCTATTTAAGCAACTGTTGTAACACAAGTATTTTAAGAAAAAAATATTTAAATTACGTTTATGCTTAGGCACAAATATGAACAATTTAATTTCAATAAAGTATATTTTAAATGTTTTTACAGTTAAGAGGCTTATTAATTAGTAAACATTACACATATTCCATTAAAAATAAGTTGAATTTTTGTTGCTTTTCTGATGGGTTGACCTTCGTATGTCCTATAGAATTTTATATATGTAGGTTTTTAGCACAAAGTCTGATTCTGTGTATTTTACTGATGAGGTATTTTATATCAGCAAACTTGTAGATAAATAAGTGATCCTGTTATAAGCAAATACCTGAAGTCTCTACGCAGGCCAAGTTGATATACTGCGTCAACGTAGTAGTGAATTAGTACAAACTTTCCCACTCATAATTATAAATAAGCATGAATTCCAACTGGTTTTAAAAGAAATCATATCAATGTTAGCTTTCATTATAGTCTTCATGTGACTTGAATGCAAAAACAATATGAACAGAACTTTATGCAGAACGTCGAATGAAAGGAGATGAGTATCACATTTTTTTGAACTAGAAGATGCATCTCTAGTGCTTATCCTGGCAAGACTGATTAGCAGTGTTTAGCTTAGCATGGCCTCAATGCTTTCCATGAACACTTGAACTGCAGGAAATCTCAGGAAAAGAAATTAAAGCTGTTTGTATGTAAATGCTGACAGTAGTATGTAAGCTTCTAATATAAAGCTGTATTTTTTAATGTACTTCCAGCATTTCAAGTTCCAGTATTTCAAGTTATGACTGTCACGAGATATCGCTTAATTAATGTCAATATCCACGGAGAGGGGTCCTGGTGCCCCCGGGGTTCTTTGGATTCACGGTTAGCAGAAAACAAACACACGAGTTGCTCAAAACGCCAGGTAAAACAGTTTAACAGTCAGAATTTAGGGAACAGAGAGTATACAAACAGAATAGATCCCAGCTGCACCTACAAACCCGCGGGGGCGTGAGGAGGGGAAAACAGCGCTCCTTCCCGAACCCGAGGAGAAGAAGGAAAAGACCGACTTAGCCCGGATAGGGAGAGAAAGAGAGAGAGAGAAGGGGATTAATATTGCTGCTTCTCTGGAAAGCTGCTGTGCTTTGCTGCCTGCTGCCTGCTGCCTTGCACGTGGCTGGGACTCTTCACAGCCACGACGGAGAGAGGATAGTATGACGAAGGAGAATGAAGAAGAGCGAAGACCTCCTAACAGCTGCTGACCACTGCCTAAATACCCTAGGGAGGCACGTGAAACTGTCCAATAGGCATTCAGCATTCTCTAGCTGACCAATTGGTTCAAAACAGCCCCACGCATACATGCAGCCCGGGGTCTCCCTAGGTACCGGGGCCACGTGGTGTGCCCCTGCCCCTCAACCCCTACTGGACCTTGAACAGGAGGGGGAGGAGAGACTCCAGGGGCTGGACCAACTCTAGGGTGTTTTTCACACCCATACCATGACAATGACATTAAGAATGAAGTATAGAAGAAAAAGGCATTTTAATAGGTCTCTGCAAGGTGCTTGTTTCTGCTTGATATTCATAATATATTAATAGCTCAGATTGTTACCATTTCAGCTGCAGAACTTGCTAGTCATATTAATAACAATACAGATGCCTCAACATATATGTTTAACTAAAGTAGAGGTCTACTGAAAATGCAAAGGCCCATAATTTCTGAGGTCTACAGAAGATGCAAAGGCCCATAATTTCTCATTTACTTTGATTTTTTTTTTCGTTTTGGCACTTTAATTTGTAAATGATAGATTTAATCCTTTTTGACAGATGTTGCTTCCTCTCAAGACTAAAGGAAACAATTCCTTTTACAAAAGCATCTATTTTACCAGATATGAAATTCTAAACCTACCATAGGTCTTCACATATGACAAGGTTACTTTGAATCTTTGAATACCTTGTTGTGACTTATTACAGACGTAGTTTGAAGTCAAGAATGCATTATTAGCTTAATGCATTGAAAGGAAAAAAAAAAAAAAAAAGAGGGGGGCTTTATTTCATAGTTTTATTCTCTAACTCATTTAAACTTAACACATAATATCTCATTTAACTGCCTTAAAGTTAAATGTCTTTCACTTTCCATACAGTAAAATGGTGTACACATCTTTATTTTCATGTATACAACACAGATTTTCCTATGTCCCTTTTCACCAGCCTTTCTCCTCAGGCTGGAATGCTTAATAAAAATTTAGACCTTCAACAAAAACTAAATATCTTGGTTAAAAGAAACTATCTAGAAAACTGAAGCATGTGTAATTANCCTGTCCATTTTACTTTGAAATCTGTGGTCAGATTTTTTTCCTCTTCTTTTCCTGACTGAATATCTGTAAATTCTGTTCAGTGTGGAGGTCCCATGGCCATATCTCATTACATGTACTTCACTTTTGGATTAATATGAAACATCCCTTGGATAGTGCAGTAATCTGCATAATATAGCTTGTAGCTTGACCGTTGAATAGTTCCAGAGGGCCACAGGTCTGTCTGTAGCTTAAGGATATTTTGAAAATTTTACAGAAGACAGTAAAGAAGTATTCTAATTCATCATTTGGACAACTTATTAGTTTGATGCTAGATTTGGTTCCTTAAACAATCATTTAGCCTGACATGTGAGTGAAAAAATGAGCTTATCAGAAGTTTAGAGAATCATTGTTTCTACTCCTTCTAATGCCATAGTAGCTCTTAATTTTCTTTTATTTTATAATTCTACAGATGCCTGTTCTTGCAAGGTCAAATTATGTCATTCAAACTTACTTCTATTATTGCATTTCCCTTTCTTTAAAATTGTTTTTTAAGAAAACAGTATTTTCCTATTTATTTTCTTTTTAAATTATTTCTACTGCAAGGTTGATTGAGGTAATGCTGAAGATCATATTAAGACAGGTTTTTATTAGTAATTGTTATAGATAAATTACAATAATCAACAAAAGTTTAGAAACCATAAGATGAGACAGAAGCTATTAGGTTGGAAGACTATGCAAATGAGTTTGTTTAATAGTACTAAGGAAATAATTTGAATTTGCAAATTTACAAAATACAGAGAAATGGATTTTCAAGCAAAAAGCTGACTGACTACTTTTGGAAATAACAGTACTAATGACTTGGAAATCTGGAATTTTGTTTAGGTATATAGTATGTTGTTAACAACTATAACTCTAAATGTTCAAACTTGATGTGTTCAAGAGTGGCTTTTGCTATTAATCACATGCTTCAAAACCTCATCATCTGAGCAGGAACGAGGATAGAGGAAATAATTGCAAAATCTGCTCAATGGCCTGAGAAGATGACATAAAGGGAGTCCTTCAGAACTGAACAGTATCTCCATTGTAGCCTTGTTCAGAGAATCAAGATTGTGGGGCAGATTCGAGGATGAGGTAATATTCATTGTGTGTTTCCAATTACCATATTTTGGGCCTAGTAAGACATAGATCCTCAATAGTTAAGCTTGTATTTCCTTTTCTTTCTTCTCTCTTAGCTTCTAGAGCTGCTTAAATCTGCTTGCCTGATTTCCTGTGCTGTACAGTATAGAGAAAGAGAGGGCAGAAAGGGCTCATAATAATGGCTGCACGTGTTATTATTATTGGAGTGTTCGGTTGTTTTTTTTTTTCCTTTGGGTTTTTTGTTGGATTTTTTTTTTAAGCACACATTTTGCTTTTGTTCACATGATATACAGGTGAGCAAATTCAGACCAGATTGTTATGTGCTTTCTGCAGAACATGATTATGTGATTATTGTTACAAATACCAAACTTTTGTAGTTCAGCATACACCCAGGGAGCCTTTATGTGTTCTAATTAAGTGTTATTTCTAATAATATTTGAATGTTTTTATGAATAATGAGCCTGAAGGCTGAATTAATTAAAAAAATATCTAGAATGATAGGGCAACTCTGTACAGATGTTTACTGGGGGAAGGTAGGGTGATAGGAGATTGTGTGGGAGGCATCTGTCAGGGCAAACAGATTTCCCATGAAAGCAAGATCAGTTTAACTACAGCACAATGGTTTTCTTTAGAGAAAAATAGTGGATAAAGACTACATCAGTCAATTTAATGCATGCACAGAGAACTTTTTCTAACTTATGCACAACATCATTGTCAATGGATAACATAGCTAATGCAAAAAGAATTGGAATTCCTCATACCATCTTGCTCAAACTCTGCGTCTACCAGTTCACCTGTTGTTTTGCTTTGTGTTGCCTTAATTTGCATTCATGTAAACACAGGAAGGAATATGGTTATGGCAAGGAAATTCAATGCAGTCATCACATCATGACCAGAATTCTGTGTATCTCTGGCTCCTGTTACCTTCTCAGGAATGTGTTAGGAGCCTGCTTTGGGGAAGCAAGTGCAAGAAATAGCTTGCTAATACAGATAAATTAAAGTAAGTTAAACCACATGTGTTGTTCTGGATCTGTCATGTCAGTTCCAGAGAACTGAAATTAATTCCACATTAAACTTCATAGACTTTTCTTAGATCTAATGTTTAAGTGTGACCGAAGATTGAGGAAATTGCCTCTTCTTAGACTGCAATTGGATCACTTTGCTTATTCTTGCATTTCTTAGCTTTTTTTTCACAACTAGAAATGCTCAGTAAGTGTCCTTTTGTTACAACTGCTGATAATCTTTAACTCCAGGAAATGGATTTATCAGGATATGTCTAGTTTCCAGTATCTTAACTCCTTAAGTACCTTAACTTGTGCAAATATTATTATAACTAGATTTAAGAAAACAAACATTTCACTTCTGATTCCACCTCAGAAATATCAACTAGGAACTGTCAAATAGATAGTAAGCATCAGAAAAATGGGAAAAAATAATGCAAGCAATTTTACAGAAGCATTTTTTTTAACACACAATTTTACAGAAGAATTTAGAGCAGCATATGGATGTTGCATGAATTTCAACTTCTAAGTTGGAAAACAGTGCTGTGATTGTTCAAAATTACATGTGAGTAGGTGCCACAATGCTGTTAAAGTATAAAATAAATTGCCATAGAACTCAGAGCTAATAACAGTTTCTAGAAGCCTGTAGCTTTAAAATAAATTGTTTTTCACCAAAACATTCCTGTGTATGACACTGCAGACTCCTGTTACTCTACCTGTAGTGGCAAGGCCGCTTTTGTAAAAACACTGTATTTGCTGACAGAATTCTTTCTGCTTGCATAGCATAAAATTAGTCAGCAAGGGGCAGCTTTGCCCACAGGACTGTTAAAACCATGACACTAATGATTGTTACACCAGAAAAAGCCTGTGCAAAGTTATTCCTGTGAGCAGAGCTTCATAGAGTAACTGAATCCTTTGTTTTAGCCAGAATATACTTTAATTTTGTTTGTAAATAGATGTGTAGAAATATAACTGATCACTAATCTATTATTATTATTATTATTATTATTATTATTATTATTATTATGTCTCAGTATGGTGTAAAAATGGGATACAACAGTTATTTTTCCTATAAATTTTATTTTTATAAATATATTTACTGAATTTAAAATGTGGAACTGCAATACAGTGCTGAAATATTGTTAAAACAGATTTATTTAGTGGAAAGTAAAAGGCAGTGTAAATAATTTCAAGGAGGTAGACTCAAGAAATCCAAAAGCCTGAGGCAGTGCCTTAAGGTGAAAGTCTCTGTGGGCCAGTAACAAATGAAGTCTACTGATACTTTGCTGAAAGCTGTCATTTCCATGACTCCATGAATTGTTGGGAGTGCTCTTTAAAATTTTATAGTTATTCAATACAATCAGAAATTCACACAAGTGCTCTGTCATCCAAAGGACACAGTTAATAGTTATAAATTTCTATTTTGAAATATCTCCAGTACAACAACTCTTGTATCACAGAGAGTAGAACAAAAGAAAAAAAAAAGCCAGTCTTCAAGGGGGACTTTAATATATTAAAACACAAACCAAGACTGGCTCATACTTGAAAACCACAAGTTTCTCAGTGTATATCTCAGTTTTATGTGCATTCAGATGGTGAGCCACCAAATGACAGTGGTTCACATCACTTTCAAAACTGACTCATTCTCCTTTGATGGATATTAAATTTGATGCAGCTAGTCATGCATCTATATATAGACAAGGCTATGAAAAATTAACATTTTTCCTCTGAATGTGAGAGACCATGCATTGTCTAAGAATATTTGGTAGTGAGTGTTACTCATAAAGAACTGACAACCCAAACGATGTACAAATATCATAACCTAAAGGTAGTTTTTCCTGCCATACTGAAATGTGTGTGCTCTATTTGGAGCACGTACTCAGACTTCCAGTTTAAACTCTCCAATGTCTTCAATTCTGGTTTAAACTGTATTGTTCAGACTCATCTTTCAAAAGTATAGGCTCTACCTAACCAAGAGGTTTGGTAATGTTGCCCATCATCACAGCATGGGGTTATTTACCTTTTTTTTTTTTCTTTACTTAGGTATTATTTAGCTCAGAAGACACTGGGCAAATTAAAGACAATCTCAAGAAAATCCTCTCTTCTCTGATGCCTGATTCGGTTTCCCTCTTCATAGATTTTTCTGTTCATATGAATAAGTTGGGGTTTTTTCAGCCTCAGCAACAGAACTGGTCACTGGTGCTATCAAGAATGTATGATAAGTGTTAACTGATGTGCTAGAAAATATAAGAGAAAGATTTTTAACTTGCTTATTCTAGGAGGATCTAGCACTTTCTGCTGCAACACCTTTACTAACTGAATACTCAAACTGTGCCCAAACTGGTTTTCTGTTTTAAGTATAGAATAGAAATATCTATTTTTATATATTAAAGAATTCAAGTGTATTTTTATATACTCCTAAACTATTTGGCAGTATTAGTCTATATTCATCTCTGCCTAAGATGCCTGAAATCAGCCTAACCTCAGACAAGAATTCAAGAATACTTATTAAGATACTAAACTTCTGTCCAGAACACAGAAGGTGTCCAGAAGTGTGACTGGGACCTATTAACAACACTGTAGAAGAAAGAGAAACCAAGTGTTCTCTCGAAGAGAATATGCCAAGAAGAAAGAGAATATGCAATTCCCAAATTACATTTGGGAATTAATATCTGCTTTTTAATAGGAAGTGACAGATTAATCCACTTCTGGATTTTGTGTGTCTGCCTCTGAAATATGTGGTAGCAGGCACAGATGGACACGAGATTAAAGATGTATTATACTGAGTTTCTGATTTGATTTTTATTTTTTGTGTTCTTGATGGGGCCTGATATTAATGTTTGGGCTTGGGATTTTGAAGGTTGTGAATACTTATTTTGAACAGCTGTTATAAATTCTGAAGCACACGATCTAGAAAGAGATTTATACTACTAGATAACATCAAGTTCCCCCAATCGCTTACAACTGCACAGTCAACTATAGTGGTTTGTGCACAGATTCCTTGTTTGCAAACACATGTGTGAGATGTCTGAAAAAGCAGCAACCTTCAGCTCCCACACAGAGGTGAGAGATGGAGAGAAAATAAGTAGGAGATTCATGTCCCACTTCTCACAGACTATGTTACATCCAATAGGAGTAGAACTAACTGATATTACTAATCGGTATTTTTAAGCGTAATGTGTGTGTGCACATGCATGTGAAAGGCTGGTTTTCGTTTTCCTGAAATTCCTCCTCTTCATAGAAAAATAGCGAAATGTAGAAGCAAACAACCCTCCCTCAAAATAAAAACCAAAACCCACCATGTTTTCTATCTAGTTACACAATTAATTCTGAAGTATAAGTAGCAGAGTTGTGTAAGTATGACAGATCATTGTGGAGAAGTACAACGTGCCTTGTTCTCTAGAACAAAGTTTGACAATGTAAAGGCACTATAGTTTCAGAATATGTTGATATAAGTACTCCTAAATTACAGCAAATTTTGAAAACAATTATTTTGTGGGCTACTTTACTTTTCTTTTTTTTGCAGATGTTATTACAAATTAATTATGATCATGTAACTCAATTTTTTCAACTTTCAAGATCAAAACCACTCAGGAAGAACAAATACAAATGTTTTATGAGATGCTAAGTAAGGTCAAAGTATGCTCCTGTTCATTGAGAACTTAGTCTGGAAAAATATGTATAACATGCATATATAACACTACGTATCACATATTGTTCTTCTTGTGCTTCATAAAGTACTTAAGTTTCAAGAGAGTGCCATTTATCATGGACCCTTTCAGAAGAAGAATATTTTAAAAATTAAAATTACTTTGGACATATATGATCTCTTTGAAAACTTGAATATATATAATTACATACTGATTTTGCTTGGGCTAATATACCCTGCTATTTGCTGTTCATAATGTATTGATTGTAGCTCTACTGCTCTTGGATTGGCTCTGGCTTCTATCTGGAAGCATTTGCTACCTTGCTATGCTCAACTGGAACGCCTTATCTGCAAATGTGTTCGGTGTCAGCCTCCTCAGCAACCATAAAGGTGCTGGCCTTATGAAATCTTCTGGTAGCCCTGCATTAAGTAGTTGCTGAGCACAGTATTTTTTTGGTGCATGAAACCATACAGCGTAACTCTGGAGCTCATCATCACTGTCATCAGAGCAGCTGGGATCTTGAGTCTGGATCCTTCTGGTGCAATGTCTTTTGCTGTCCCTCTGGGGATGATGGCTTCCAGATTCAGAAGTGGCTAAGGACATATTTCTGCTGCCTCGTGGCTTTCTTTGTGCTGCTTATCTTATGTGGTCTGAGATGAGGCTGAAAAGTTAGCATCTTTTTGCTGTTTAAAGTTCACGGCTTTTCCCTGGGATTTCCCTTTCAGATTACATCGGGATGCGTCGCGATTTTTACTTACCTGTGGCTGAGGTTTACAGGTCAGTGCAGCTTTGTTGCTGAATGGAGTCACAGCACAGTGGTCCCAGAATCTGTGGCTCGCAGGTGGTCTGGACTCATTAACTAAGCTCAGTGAGGTTTCTCATGGTCTGTGCCTTTCAGTTCACTGTAGTTTGGCGATTCGCTGGCTTCGGGTGGCTTGACGGGTTGCGGTGGAAGAGCTGAACTCAAGTTGGTCACATTGGTGCGAGCAATTGCATTGTGCAGGCAAAAGCTAGCAGTACGAATGTCTGCTCTTGGCTTTGGAAAGCCGATGCCTTTTCCCTCTTGGTTGCTGCTTTGAGCTCAGTGCAGCTTTTTTACAAAGTGCGGCTTTGAGAAGGCAGTGTCAGCTGTGGCTGTAGCAACAAGAAATTTTTCAAAATTTTCAGTTTTTCCTCTCTTTGGAGGCTGCTAGGTAAATCGGGGCTCTTTTCAGCTGAATAGAACATTAATGGGTTTTCCCCTGCGGGCCAGACCGATTCTATTGTTTTTGCTAATGTGTGAGCATTTACCTCCATCCCCTTCTCTGCTTGGGAGAACCATGGAGAAATACAGGCTTCTTTTGCATCTTGCAAAATACGCAGAGAGACGAAATTTAAAAATCCTCTGATTTTGTCCTGATTTTTAAATTCTCTTTCCAGACTCAGGATTTTTTCATCAGCATTTTTTAGCTCCTTTAGTATTCGCACTAGAGGTAGTTAGGATTAAAGCGTGATTTTCCTGAGGGTTTGCTACTGGTTTTGCAAAGAAAATTTTGGGCTGCTGCCAATTTCTAGCTGCCCATTCTAGACCAAATCCTGTAATTTTAGATCCCAAATTATGTATTGTTCCCATCATTGTACACACCCTGCTCACTGCACCAAATATGTGATGGAGGAGTAATTAATTGATGTGAGATATTATATTTGAAAAATTAAAATAGTTTATTAATTTTGGTATTCAAAATTCTCACCACCCTGACCACCAATTATAACAATTTCTGGGGAACACATTACATAAACGATAAACTAGATCTAGAAATAATAACTAGCAATAATATACAAACATTAATTGAACTGGAAGAGAAGGTTCTTGCAGTCAATACACCACTTGTCCACTAGATGGACTCAAGGAGGTCCTTTCTGCTTATGACAGAAGGCAATTGCTAACTTATGAGAAGCTTTAAGTATTTACTCACAAAATATTGTCTCCTGACACGCAGGGCTAGCAACAGCTTAAGACAGTACCCAAACACTTACAAAGGTTTCTGTTGGTGTTTTAGATGCTGAGCCTTCTGATTCTTCCCAGGCTTCACAGGATGCTGGAGAAAGGGGCAGACGATCTCTGACCTGGCCCCGATCTCTCTGGATGATCTGTGTATCGCCAGACTTCCTGTCTTGGAAGAAGATTTTCAGGTGTAGGTAGGATGTCTTGCAATGTGCAGTCTCAGCACAGATGTCACACTGGCTATGCAGGCCTGTCTCATGAAGTTAATTATGCCTGTTCCAGGTAAACACGAAGCAGGCAGATTCCAGGCTGTTCAGCAGAGCTGAGTTGTAGCTTAGCAAGGCATAATTCTACAAAGTATGGCATCAGGCAAGTAAGCAAGCAGCATCATGAATACAACAGTAGAGCTCATTGTGTTACCTGTTCATTTCCTTTTATCAAATCAGCCTGAGACTAATGGGCCTTTGGACAGGGAACAGCCAATCAGAATGGCAGTTAGCCAAGCTTGACCATATTAGGTGAAGCCGTAGGCTTGCTTTACCCAAATTTACAAGGCAGGCACAAGCTGAGTGATTACACAGGATGCAAGCAGGAGCAAAACAAGTCTGGGCAAGCCAGGGTCCTTAGAGTCAGTGGCTCCATGTTCTGTTGTCATCTTTTCCATCGTTGCCTCTCCCCAAAACAGAGAAGAGAGCAGAGAAACATGTCTGGTCAAGTCAGGACATGTATAAGCCTATTTTGGCCTATTAAGGGCTACCATGACAACTGCCATAGCCTATATGCCAGTGCTGAAGAAAAAATTTCACCTGAATAACTATCAAAAAACTTCTAATAAGAAATTAAAAACCTCCAAGGCCCTGTGTGCTTTAATGGGCTGTAATAGATTATTAGGGGCTGTGTAGAAGAGAAATCTCAATTCTGAACCATTTTTTTTCCTAAGTTGCCAATTGCATCTTTTGACTATTTCATATTTATTGAAAGAATGACAGAGAATGTAAATTATCAGGAGCATGTGGGGTAGTATAGAAGATGTGACTGTGCTGCGGAGAGTGGAAAGCTTGACACAGATCTTGTCAAGAGGGGCCAGAGCAGTACAGACCACACAGAAAATGGCTGTGTTCTGACAATTTACTTTGGGGACTTAATTTGTTAATTTTGACTTTGCATCTGAGCTCCAACATGGTGTGGGAATGAGTATTGTGTTTTATGGTGGTAGGAAGCACAAAACTCTTCTTTTTTTTTTTTTTGTTAAAGATTTTAGAATGTAAATCCTTCAGCTGAGTTAGTATTAAGACCAAGTGTGATTAGATTCCCCAAAATAAATCTTTCATACCTTCTCACACCGAATGTGGAAGTGCTCTCCTTAATTAAGCAATGACTATGGACATGCTCTGTGGTTGAGGTATCACATATAATGCGGCCATTCATGCTTTCTAAAACACTAGAATTAATCAAACATGCTCTGCTACACTTGGGGACAGAGATGTCCATTCAGTAATAGCCTATTTCTATAAGGTCTTTAATCTGTCTTAACAACTAATGGAACTGAAAACCAACCAATTCAGTGATTCCATTTCACAATAAACCATAGTCAGAATGAAGAATTCAAAGAAAAATGCTATACTGTGATACAGTAAAAAGGCTCCCAGTGTTTAAATTCTGTAAACTAGTTTTTGCCAATGAATACAGTTAGGAAGAGTGCACAAGTCAGCTGAGATTCTGTCAATTGAGAAATTGTTCCTATGCTGATGATTCAGATGGAGTATATACTACTGCCTGATCCAAATAGGTAACTTCAAAATCAAGTACTTTTGATTAGATGGTAGCTAAGGAGTGTAGACCATGATAAGACCAAAATGAACTTTAGCAGTGGAATAAGGAATAAAATATGAAGAACAAGGGGCCTATTTTAAGGTTATATAGGAAACACAAAGGAAAACAGGAACGAAAACAGACAAATGAGAACAACCTGTTGGAGGAGGGTGAACGAAGCAAAACCTTCTCCCATACAATTCAGGCATAACTGCCTTATGAAAATTGTTCAGGTTTACCATCTGTCAGTGTAATAAATTGAATATAGAAATTTTCTGATTGAGAGACTATTAACATCATGATAATCTCATTTGGATGTATCTTGTTATATCAAATACCAAGGCAAATTCACTCCTCAGCTTCCCTGCTCCTTAGGAAATTCTCCATTGCTAAAGTGTTTACTGCTAATGAACCATGTTATACATCAAATCAGTAACTTGGCTTCATACTGTTATGTAGAATTAGTGAATTAGAGGAAAATTAATCTTAATATAGATTAGATATTAAATATTATGTTTGATCTTCACTGTAAGTAACAAATAGATTGCATCCAAGGACTGAAAAAGAGTTATGAAACAGCCCTGAATGAATATTTTGTATGGTGAGGCAGGGGAGGACAAGAATGTGGTGGTTTTGCCCTGGCTGGGGGCCAAATGGCCACCAAAACCACCCTATGACTCTCTTTCTTAAATGGACAGGAGAGAGGGGGAAGATATAACAAAAGCCAGTGATGAGATAGAAGCAATTTAATAATGAAAACAAGCAAAAACAACACAGTGCGCAGAAGCAGAAGCAGAGAGAGATGTCAATCTCTGCTTCCCATCATCTGGATGAGTGCAGTTCTATAACGGAGTGTTCTATAACACTTGGTAGTTATAGAATCATATAATCATAGAATGGTTTAGCTTGGAAGGGACCTTAAACATCATCCAGTTCTATCCCACCTGCCACAGGCAGGGACACCTCCCATTAGAACAGGTCACCAAAGGCCTCACCCAACCTGGCCTTGAACACCTCCAGGGAGGGAGCAGCCACAACCTCCCTGGGCAACCCATTCCAGTATCTCACCACCCTCACTGTAAAGAACTTCCTCCTAACATCCCATTTAAATCTCCCTTCTTCCAGTTTAAACCCATTACCCCATTATAAGGTCTTCTCAAAGCCTTCTCTTCTCCAGGCTGAAGACCCCCAAATCTCATAGCCTGTCTTCTTAGCACGGGTGCTCCAGCCTTCTGATCATCTTTGTGGCCCTCCTTTGGACTCACTCCAACAGTTTGAAGTCCTTGTGTTGGGAGCTCCAGAACTGCACACAGTACTCCAGGTGGTTTCTGGTGAGAGCAGAGTAAAGGGGGACAATCATCTCCCTTGCCCTGATGGCCACGCTTCTTTTGATGCAACTCAAGACATAGTTGGCTCTCTGGGCTGCACGCACTCATTGCTGGCTCATGTTGAGCGTTTTGTCAGCCCAGACCCCCAATTCTTTTTCCTCAGGGCTGCTCTCCAGCCATTCACCACCATCCTGGATTTGTGCTCGGGATTGCGCCAACCCAGACTCCATGGATGAATCTTTCCCCAAACTTCCTTCTTTTCCTTTGTTCTTATATCTGAGTTGAAGTCATATGGCATGGAATATCCCTTTGGCAAGTCTGGATCAGCTGGCTCAGCTGTGTTGGCTGTGTGGGGAGATGTTGAAAAAAAACAGCCTGGGTGCTCAGCTTAGCAGTGGCCACAACACTGGTGCTTTAGCAATGTTCAGATACAGCACCACAAAACACAACATTAAAAAGATATTTTGAGGAGAATTAACCCCAGCTCAGCTCAGTTCTAACCTGCTGCAGGTGTAAATGTCTGCTTTACTCAATTTTTTTGTGCATGTGATTATCTTAAGGTAAAACACACTCAAGAAACCTTAATTCTAACATTGTCATGTCTCTGGATAGAATATAGCACTAATTGCAGAGAATACGTAAAACTTTAAGCTTGCCTATGAATGAATTTAAATTAGAAAACAAGCTCATCTAATTAGAAGCTTTCTTTAGAATATTTAACCTCTTGGCTACCATGCTTTTTGTTATCTTAGTACTCAACATTTTGATTTGTAGTTTAGGAAAATCTTGTCTTTAGTTGGGTTATTTTATTGTTGCAGTAAATAAATTATTTTTAAGAATTTCACTAAAACCATTGATCTTTGCTGCTTGTTTCTCTTAAGACTGTGTTAATATTCATTATTACTTACAGGTAATTTACAAATTAAATGGTAATACTAGAATAAATTAATCTTTAGCATCACAATTTTTTTTTAACAGTAGTGTATTAAATATGGATTTTTTCATGCAGTATATTCTTAAACAAGATTACAGAACTTTATGTGGTCTCTATAATGTTTTCATCTATGAATCCTTCACAGAAGTGGTATCTTATCTGAATATCACTTGTGAAGATATGCCCTTTTATAAATGTTACTGGTGCTTCACAAAATGTACAAATAGATAAAAAACAACCAGAGGATTATCTAGAAGTACATGCCTATCTGGCTTCTCTTTATTATCTTAACCTTTTATTTGCAGATAGAAGATTAATTTTAAGGAAAAACCTTAAAGTAATTAACTTTAGGGGGGAAAAAACCAACAGAACCACTACCTCATAATCTTAGTAATCTTTTTACAATGTGCTGTAACTGAGAAGCAGAAACAAGTAGTTCAAATATGACAGATTGTTACCATCTCAGACCACCTTTGTCATTGGGAAAAAAANAAAAAGCAATGCTAAATTGAGTTCTTAAAAGTCAGTTCTCATAGATAATTGTCATGAAATTCTTTGGAATGATTAGGTACACCTAAGTATACCTGACAATCTAATTTGCAGCTTAAGGTGTCTTGTGCAAGATAGGATACATTTTGATAAATAGAATTGGAGGAAATCAAAATGCTATATAAGTAAGCTAATGAGTCAGCTGGAAATATGAGAATAATAAAAAAGATTAAGTTGTCAAGACCAGTATGAATTGCTGTTATTTTGTAAAATGAACATGCACTCAAAGGGATAAAGTACAAGCTTAGCTTAAAATTATACGTTTTCAAACTTCAGAATCAGAGTTTGGGTTGGAAGGGATTTTTAAAGGTCACTTAGTCCAACACCCCTGAAGTGAACAGAGACATTTTAAACTAGATTAGCCTGCCTAGAGCCTCATTCAACCTGACCTTGAATATTTCCATCTTTTGATTTAAAAACATTACCCCTTGTCCTGTCACAAAAGGCTCTGTAACAAAATTGTCCTCTCTTTCTTATAGGCCTACTTTAAGTATTGAAAGACCTCAATAAGGTTTCCCTAGAGCCTTCTGTTTTCTGGGCTGAACAATATCAACTCTCTTTCTTCATAGGAGAGGTGTTCCAGATCTTTTATAATTTATGAGATACTCCTTTTGACCCAGTTCATTACATCTATGCCTTTCCTTTTCAATAGGACAGGAGGAAACAGCTTCAATTTGCACTAGGAAAGTTTTAGACTGGTTATAAAGAAAACTTTCTTTAACTAAACAGCTGTAAAGCACTGAAACAGGCTTCCCAGAAAAGTGGTGGAGCTGCCATCCCTGGAAGTATTTAAAAGATGCATAGTTAGAATGCTGGGAAACATGGGTTAGTGGTGACTTTAAGTACTAGGTTAAGAGTTGCACTTGACGATAAAGATCTTTTCCAAGCAAAGCTTTTCTGACGATAAAGATCTTTTCCAAGCAAAGCTTTTCTATGATTCCTGTGCTGCGTATTCCTGAGCTGGGCAGAATATTCCATGTGGGGTCTTCCTGGAGTAGAACAGAGAGGCAGAATCTCATCCTTTCACCTGTTTCTTTTGATGCAGCCTAGGATATGTCAAAGTCTTTGCAGAACTCCAGACAGATGACATCCTTAGATCCTATAAAATAAAAGTCAATGGAACAGAATAACACAGTGGAATAAAAATTAATGCAATGCATGCAACTATCCTGTTTTGAGTCTTCCTTTTGGATTGACTTCTACTGCTTTGTACTCTCCTCCTCAGCACTCCAGATACATGGTAAACTCTAGCATTCTGAGAAAGGAGTTCAGTAAGTTTCCCATACAAAAGAGCAGGATTCTGATGAGCAGGTAAGATGAAATGAAACTGGTGGGAGTCCCTTTTTCAGACAGAAATATGTACAGAAGTGGTGTGCCACAAGATATTGCTACAGCTACTTCATGCTGTAGCAATATCTTGTGATTTATTTTTAAAAGTTGTTGTGAAATCGTGACAAAATTGTGATCTCTGGAAACATAGAATTTTCTTGTATAACTTTTTGATTACTACATTTCAAAGAATCTCAATCACTCTTTCTAATGTTTGAAAATATTTTATCTAGTCGAATATTCGAGGATTTTTGGCTTTCCAATACTTTCGTTAGTATGTATTAACAAATAATAGCATTTTGCTTTTGAAGAATTTCATCTTATTAGAATAAACCTAAAAGGTGACTTAAGTGAGTAGTTTTTATTAGAGGAACGTGTTATATGCTGCAGAGGCAGCCCCCTACATTTTAGGTATAAATTAGGCATATATATTAACAGTGAGTTACTGGGAGAACAACAAAGAAAGTGAAGATTTTTCATGTCTGTTGTTAACATGAGTAGATGACTCTGGCTTTTCAAATATGTATTTCAAACATATAAAAGTTATTGGAATGAATAATGAGATAACTGGTGGAAAATCGATATTCTGAGTCACACAAAAAGTGAGGCTAGAATGAATGCTCTTATCAGTGCTATGAATAATGTATATTAGTATCAGGAAGTTTTTGCTTATAGCTTGCATACATTTCCCCTTTCATAATCATCTTTCATTGTGTTACAGCTGAACTACTTTTGTTATATTGAGTAGTATTTTTCTTGCTATCAGAAGTGGTAGAACTTATCTTTGCTTCTCAGTCAAAAATACTTCTATTTGGAAAGATACTGTTTTGTAATTTGGGGATATTTTGAAGTTAAAACAAAATCTAAAAATTTTAGTAAGCAAAGGTTTTGGAAGTTAGTACTTTTTATGAAATAAACCTGATTGAGTTTGGTTGTTATTTTTCTTCTTCTCTCTGGTTTTTGGGTTTGTTTTTTTTTTTTGTTTTTTTTTTTAATTGTGAACAATAATTTTAAGTTCTATTCTAATTTTCTGTTGTGCACCAATCCAAATGCTGCACATTATCTTCTCTGCTGTGTTCTTGGAATATACATGTTTGTCATTATTAAATACAAATCAGTGTTGTAATCTGATCATATCTTGCAGTGAAATCCTAACTCCCCGAACTAAGAGGATATCTAGAATCACAGGGTTTGTTTTTCCCTACCTGTAGTCCTTCTGGGCATCACCTGCCTCTCCCTTCCCTTCCCTTCCCCTCCCCCCTGCCCTTCCTCCGCCAAGGATTCACCCAGGCTAAACATAGCCAGCTGGAAGTTAAGGAATGAAGCTTTATATATTTGCAGCTTAGCACAATACACATAAATACACAATATATTACAGATATTTACAACTATGTACACTAATATACAAGTTAAAAGTAATACAGAAATACAAGACCCCTCACAGCAATCAGAGTACCCAGGAGGGGCTCCCGACCAGCCTTCTACCCCCTCCCTTATCTCAGAATCTCAGATGCAGAGTGAGCTGGAAAGGTAATCAAGGGGTGTCTGCTGGTTCGAGGCTAATAGGAATATTTTGCTGAGAGAAATTAAATCCTTGGCTGTGAGAAGAAAATAACTAATGGCTATATCACTCATTCTTCTACTGAAAGATGCAAATAGTCAAAAGATAGATAAGGCACTCACCTCTCACACACTTCTTACTTAGTTCTCAGTTCTCCTCTCTGTTGGACTGTGGCTGGTTGCATCTGCCTTAGCTCTT
Source organism: Psilopogon haemacephalus (assembly GCA_013396835.1). Classification (NCBI taxonomy): domain Eukaryota; kingdom Metazoa; phylum Chordata; class Aves; order Piciformes; family Megalaimidae; genus Psilopogon; species Psilopogon haemacephalus. The sequence continues at coordinate 53,197 of VWZI01005997.1, forward strand.
TTGCATGAAAATCTATGTAATCTGGTCTAACCTTTTCCTCTAACCTCCTTGTCATCTTTTTGACATCTGACCTCAGATCTCTCTCCATGTGAGCTATATGGAGACTGATCTGGTAATTTCTAAGGAGGAAGAAGGGAGAGAGAGTGAGGGCAAAGGTTGATTGGGAGCCTCCTGGGCAGCCTGACTGTTTCAGGAGGGATATTGTGTTTCTATATTATTTTAAATTTGTATATAACTGTAAATATTTGTGTAAATATATATGGTTATAAATTGTGCTAAGCTGTAAATAGAAAGCTTAATTCTTTAACTCCCAGCCAACTGAGTCTAGTCTGGGTGAATTCCTAACCAAGCTGGGAGTTCAGTAATTCCCAAGCCACTACAGGGTGTTAGAAGCAAAATTATTAGTTTGAAAACGTGCAGGTTGAGCAGAAGAGTTAATACAGCAAAAGCCAGGCAGAGACTGTTTGTGTCCTTGCTTTTACATGGCCCAGCAGAACAAATGGGTAACATAGACATCACCTTATTTTCTTTTCACAACCAGTAATCTAATTTCTCTCATTAAAATATTCCAAATAGCCTCAAACCAGCATACTACCCTTCGGATTTCAAAGAAAAACTTGAAACTATAAGCATAACTGGTGGAGCCTGGGCATTTCCATTCTGTGATATATTTTGAAATAACAGATTTTTTTTCTAATGCCTTTTACAGGAGATTAGAGATATCTGAGTGCCCACTTGTGAAGGTTTAAGCCCACCTGGGACCCCCTGTCTTTTCCCAAGGAATGGTTTCACCCTTTTCCCAGGTTGCATGGTTAGACACTCCCACTTCCTGCTAGGATTTTGGGACTATAAGAGGGGGAACCCAGTTCCCCCCCCCGGCTCTTTTTCTCTCTTCTGCTTCTTCTTCTCTTCCCCTCGTGCCGGCTGGTCGAGCACNATATCCCAAAGCTTGTTTCCCTTTCTCCCACCTGCTGTAAAAAATCCCTTTCCCTCTTGCTTGTTGTTAAAGTTTACCCTTTTTACTTCCAAATCGTTTCTTTGAGTTTTTATTGGGCTTTTGGGCTCAGGGTGGGGGCAGCTAGCCTCAACCCAATACACCACTCTGACTTTAAGATATGAATTTTAGGATTTCCAGCTCTGCTGAAGAAGGAAGAATTTATGCTCTTAGTTCATAATATGATTAAATCCTTAGTTTATACACCCAAGAGGTTCAGGTAAATCTGAGAGAATTAAGATTTTCACTCTTCCTGCTGCAGAGCTGAGGACCAGAAACTGAATTTCCAGGACTGCCTGGCAATCTGTATATAAGCCTCATTTAGAAGGATAAATACAAGAACTGTAATTAGTCACTATTTCATCTTCATTTAGTTTTCAGATATGTTCCATAAATAGTCCAATTATAATATCCAATGATCAATCATAGTCTCTTTTCACATGCAGTACTGAGTGTATTGCCTGCTCTGTTAATAATCTGTATCACAAGTAACAACAAGAATTAGTCAATATTCAAATTATTAATGTGCAATAGACTGTAAAAGAATAACCTCATAGGTGGTTTTAAACACACAAATAATTTTGACTCCTGTTGGCTTTTGCAATCCGTATGGCATGTGAATTTACTGCGATGTTATACTTCACTGTAGGTGGATCAGGCATAAATATTAACTGGATGTGCATTTCACTATATGTTCATGAACATACTTTGACATTACCCAGAACTGAACAGTAAATAGAAAATATAACGTTCATTTTCACCATTTATTGAAAATATTTACCACCTCTCCTTTTAATGATTATAGCTCCTAAATTTGTAGCCATGGAAGTACATACTTGGTTCCTGTGCTTATGTCTGGTTCTACAAACTTCAAAATCTGCTTCTGATAAGCTTTTTGACATAACTATGATGTGATACTACAAAAGACTGAGTTAGGAGATGACATAAAAGAGCTAATGTAGTTTTATTTGACAAAGAAGTAGAACTGTATTTTCTGACTGAATTTGCTCAGACTGTTGATCAAAGTCCAGCAAAAACATCATGATGTTTAGAGCTGCTGCCATCTGCTAATTGTATTTGGTTTGAATGGCTAAGACAGCTGATAAAATATGTTAGACATAATCTTTTGAACTGCAGATCAGGTCATCAAAATAAGATCTACCTTACCTATTGAATTGATTGTGGGCGATTGAAAAGGCAGGAAATATAAATTATGTAGCTTTTATAATTTCCAAAAGCCCCACCCACAATCTGTGTGTAAATTGGTTTAAGTTTGGGTTCTAATTCGGTCAGGAAAAGTCTTCAGAAGGATGCCTGTTCTTGTAATTCAGGAAATATCAGAAAAATTGGAAAGGTTTGGGCCTGAAACAGCTTTGCCCTACTTATAGATGGGAGACTGTCTCTTTCACAGCAGTGTCCGGAGTCCAGTGCCTGCCAAAGTCCAAGATCACTGTAGAAATGGCTTTCACAAAGCCATGATCACAAAGCAAGGCAGGGGAAAGACAGGATGCTCTGTGGTATTCCCACGAATCGCTGCAGTTTATCAATAGAGGCAGGTCCTGCATCAAGAAGCCAGGATGCTCCTCAAGGTCCATCTCAAAGTCTGTGCGAGGTTTGTGTCTCCAGGTCTGTGTTCAGGTCCGTTCAGGTCCGTGTTCAGATCCGTGCAGGTCTGAGTACAGGTCCGTGTAAGTCCGTTCAAGGGTCCGGTGCAGGTCCCAGTGCAGGTCCCGGTTCAGGTCTGAGTGCAGGTCTGAGCGCAGGTCTGAGAGAAGGTCCAATTCCAATCTGTCCAGTTGCCATATATATACTGGGGCGATTTGTTCCCTCCCTGTTCAAGCCCAAGGAGAGTGGGAGAAGACACTTCACACCTATTCCAAACCTCTGGTGACAGAGGTGGGGAGGGAGGAAGACCGTTTCCTGCCCCATTCACACCTCCAATGGGGCAGTGGACTTGGGTGTGCCCTGCCACAGTTCACACCTATTCAAACCTCCGGTGGGGCAGTGCTCTTCCCTGCCACACCTATAGAAATAAAGAGCATCTGCTGATTTTTTGTTTGTTTGGGGGTTTTTGATTGTTTGGTTGTTTTTGGTTTTTTTTAGCCAAGTATGAATTCTCTAAATAAAGGTATGTATTTCAAAAGTAGAGGAATTTCAGACGAAGGAACAGAACAATTAAATAAATAATAAGTTAAATCTTATCAAGAATAGACATTATTTTGACTTGAGACTGAAGAGAACTATTTCTGTCTATTTGGAATATATAGCTATTAAGAAGCAATCTTCTTTTAACTGAGCATACATGATCCCTTTCTGTGAACATCCAGTCTTAAAATATAACGAACATTTATACACAAAGAGAGATACATCTTTTACACCTTTCTCACTGTGATTAAGGTAAAATCATATTTTTTCTCTCAAAACTATCTTAGTTTGCAAGTTACATCTGAAAGAGTAACAAAGAAAGGTGCATAGTCTTCATTGTTTTGCTTTTGTTTCATATTATAATAATCACAGCATTGTGAGACTATCAGGAAAATAATGCCATGAAATTAAGGTTCTTATGACTTGAAAGTGGAAATCAGGAACATTTTGCCTAAAAGACTGGATTTTTTCAAATATGATTTAGAGAAATTAATTGAGAAACTTCAGATGACCTTATTTGATCTTCCAATATCTAGTCCAAATTAAGCTAGATTTAGACTGAAGAAACTCCTTCCCTAAGGATGTATATGCTGCTTTCTTTTTTTTTTTTTATGATAATGTTGCAAATTTTTCCTTCTGGGATAAATTTATACATGATCGTTTAGTCACCCATTTCTTTTTAGTCATGTTAGCAGATGGGAGAAAAGAAGTTGAGCTTGAGGGTGTGCAGCTGAGCCAGTGGGAGAATGTCTGTTATTGAATCAATTTTATCTATAGCTTAGAGGTGTTTTTTAAAAGAAATGTATGCCTAATTGTGTACAAGAATGAATGGCCACTAACAGACTTTTAAAAATTTGTTGTTGTTGTTGTTGTTCTCCTGTGTCAGCTGAGAACCACCAAACAGGTTTTCCTCTTCCCCTACACCAAGAAAATATAAAACTAACATTTCCTGTAGGTAAAGGGTAAACATCTCCAAAATTGCACAGGTATTTTCCACTGAGAAGAAAGAATTTTCCTTTCAATGACTGAGAGAAATCAGTTTCGTTATGAATAGAAAGATTAAAAACTGAAATCATTAGCTGAATCATATATTCTAGTGCAGAACAACTGTTTTAGATAAATCTCTCAATTACTACTTTTCAACAAGTATGAGGAGATTGCTTTCAAATGGTCTTTCAGAAATTGCTATTTGATGCAAAAAGGTGGCTCCAGAATGAAAGCTGATGAAAATCTTCAACACTAAAAAAGATTCTTTAAGAAGATATATTTAAGGTCTTAGTTCTTTGTTTTTCCAATTTTTAAACTAGTGAAACAAATTATTTTATGACAAAGAAAACTTTGGCTTACTTTAAAAAATACAACTACCTACTCCCTGTGTCAGTGGCCCATTGTTTTGAGAAATTCATTACAAAGTTTTGAAATAATTCATACTGTAGGGTCACATCTTTTTCTTTCAGAATATAACATTATGTATTTTAGATTTATTTAAATTTTTACATTTTTATTTATATATATTTTACATGTGATATTCCAAGGAACTTCGGGGAATATGCAAACCTTGTCATTTCATAGTGCTGCCAGCTCATAATATAGCTTTAAAAAAAAAAAAAATCTAAAAATAATTGAAATTTTTTTTTTTTTTTTTTTTTTTTTTTTTTTGGGC
>VWZI01005997.1:58014-74975 GCA_013396835.1 Psilopogon haemacephalus
TTTTTTTCCTTCCTTCAGGTCCTGGTCATTTTGGAGCAGTAGTTCTACTCTCATTTCATTTGTCTCATAGCAATTCTTCAATCATTCAATGGTATTATCACTGAATGTCTTGTCTAAATTGTTTAGCTTTTGTCCTTACTGAAATACTTTCCCCTCCTCTACTGTCATATATATCCTATATACCGTTCTTTGGTTTTCTGTCTTCCTGTTCCTATGCTGTGATAAGAAAGAAGAAAGAATCTCACTGCATCCATTTTACATTATAAACTTGAGGCATCCAGACCCAGATCAGCTGCAGTCTTGCTAATTTAATTTTACCAAAAAAATTCTGTTACTGATTGAGTCGCGTGGAATTCCTCATAGAGAGATGTCTGATTTTCATTTTAAAAAATTCTTGCTGTAATTCTTTCCAAAATAAGTGAAGCAAAAACTATATTCTACTTCCTTAGACATACTGGTCATCACTCTGACTGCTACATTTTCACACACACAAACCTTGCAGTGTAGATTGTGTATCAGTTTTAAAGGTAATTTCTTTGTGTGACCAAGCATATGGTGTAGCATCTGCAGACTAATCTATGCAATAAGCACCTTACAAGTTAGGCCTTTTATACCTGCTCTAAAAGGTTAACTTCTTGAATATGATAAAGGCTGGGTTTACTGCTAGCCAATGAAAACTCTTGGTAATGGACTGGAGCAGAGGAAATATGGGAAGAAAATGGAAGGGAAAAAAGAGAGAGAGAGAGAAAGAAACACCATTCCTTGGATCCAGTGATGATTTCATGGAAATAGTCCAGTTTGTTGGTGGTGGGTTTACATTCCAACAGGGTTTTCTGTGGTAAATGCAACATGTGGACTGGGAAGTTATGGTCCTTTCATACCTTTTGGCAGGGTGTAGTGGTCTCTCCGAGTCACAAAGAGAGGTACCCATGAGTGAGGTGTGCAGAGAGGAATGCCATTGGCCTTTCAGTGATGCTTTTGCAGTGAGGGAATTTTAGAGAGGGAATTCCCAACTCCAAAGAAAAAGAAACTCCAGAGGAAAAAAATAAAGTGTCACATTTTGGATATAGCAGATTGCTGCTTCTGACATATGCAGCTTCCTGGCTTTTCACCAGAGGAAAGTGGTTTCTAGTTGAAGTGATCAACCATACTGAAACTAATGTACCTTGAGAGTTAGTTATGAAAGTCAGTGATTTAAAGGCCATTCAGCTGTGAGCGAATGTTTTCTACAGTGGGATGATAAAAGCATGGATATAGAAATCAGTGAGAGAAAACAGAGGCAACATGTGCATATGGAAAAACATTTCAAAACCTCTTTGTCTGTCCATGATTTTTTTCTGTTATTGTTCCACTGATGTGCATATGTTTAAGGAAATGGAAGCAGATTCCATATTTAAGCTAGAAGATGTGAAGAAAATTTCAAGATAATAATTTTTTTTTAAATTTAGTTACTTATTTAAGGTAGAAAAAGGAAAAAAATAGGGAAGGATTTCTCTAAGGAGAAAAGAATATGTCTTCTGTGTCAGTTATCAGTTGGTTTTTTTTTTTTTTTTTGAGCTATTCAGTTTTATGTAATCTACACATTTTTTCTTTTTTATTTCTAATGTTATCAAGAATGAAAAGCAGCCTAAGGAGATGATAGATGGCTCCTACATACTTCTAAATAAAATACAATAAGGGCAAAACTGTGTTTTTCTTTTTATTTTTCCTGTTTCCAGAGCAACATGTTAAAAGATAACGTCTTTTCTTTAGAACTATGTCTACCCAGTTTCACTAACATTACCCTTTGAATTTGTTACTGAGATGCTTGGTAGTACTTCAGAATATTTTTACTTTCTTGGACATAGAGGATTTTTACTCTATGTAACACGAATTTACATAGAGTGAATTTTTACGCTATCTAACTAGGACACTCTTCATTAGGATTCATTAGTTACTATTTCTTTCTGCAAATCTATTACACTTCAGAAGTACGGATTATAATAACAGCAAATTCTAAAAGACTAATGTTACCTTAATTTTTCTGATATTTTAATATCTCTATAGATAAAGTCAACATAATTAATCTACCTTATCAGGTGCAGTGATTAAATTATCAAAAGAATGGATATTGTATGTACTTAGTGTTTCTAAATGGGAAAAAAAGGCTACCACTCTTAGTTTATGAGAGCTTTATCTGCTACAAGTTTGGATTAGTCTGAAAGCACTTTTAACTCAAAAACAGACTGGATGTATAGACAGAGATATTTCTTTTGGAGTAAAGGACAATATGCAGTGTCCTGCAGTGCCTTGTGGTATGGGAAAAAAATTAGAAAGCATTTTTAACAGGCCCTTTTAGGGACCCTGTAGCACCAGGGACTGTAAACTATCCTTTGGACTTTAACAAATATTTGAAAAAGCTTTGGTGAAGCTTTCGGGTATTGCCTGGAAGAAAGCACTGCAGGAAAGAAACTTTAGCCTCTAGCAATCAAGCTGAAGGGCAGAAATCGGCAGCTTTTTTTGCTAGGCAAAAGATGTGGAATGGGGTAGTTTAAAGCTGGAGAGATAGTCTGCAGAAAGAATCCCAGTGAATGGAGTCGTACTGTCAGGTAGAGCCATTTGTTCTGGGAGACTTGGATGCAGATTTATGTAGTTATTCAACAAGAAAAAGGAACAAATTGCATCTATTCTGTGTCTGGTGGTATAGCCACATAAATATTTTATTAATTTTGAAGTAATTTATTTCTGTGAAGGCCACAAAATTTACCTGTACAATTTATACTACTTATTGCCTTTATTCAAAGGGTGTAATGTGATCACACTTAAGAGTTTTTCCAAGTTAGACATTCTTAGAATGGTTTAGGTTGGAAGGGACCTCAAATTTCTGCTTTACGAGTTAAAACTAACTTATCTGTAACTACTGGGTTTTTTAAAGGAGGTTAACCGTATGCTTGACAGTAGTACTGAATGTTAGTTAAATCAAAGGTTTTGTGGTTCAGGCCAAGTGCCTATGCATATGTATACGGTATTCTCTCCTCATATATAAACATAAAAACAGTAAAAAGTATATGAAAAGAAACTCTCCTGAAGCATCGCTTGCTATAAAATTGTTTTTCTTTTTGTCAAAGGATAAGAAAAAGGAAGTTCCAAGATCATGTGACATGGTGACATGTCAAAATCAAAGACAAACTTGAACTTTGCAAACTCAGTGGAGTTTTCAATGTCAGAAAAATTACAGGTGCACTTATGAACTGGAATTATGTACAGCTTTTTTAAGACTTCAGAAGTATTTTGAAGAAAAGTACTCACTCCATCTTCAAATAATAGATTCATCTTTATTTTACTTGTTTTTTTCTTATGCTACATGCTAATTTAGGGATACAAAAAATATACAAATTTCAGGGACTAATCCTTTCTTCTTCGTGACATTTTACACATAATTTCTCCAAGACACAGGTCAAAGCAAAACAAAGCTGTAAAAAAAAAAAATCTGTATGACTTTTAACTGGTTTTGATTTCAGAAAATCCTGAATAGAAGGCAAAGGTTCTTCCTTAGGAATTTTCAAGGGATTAGATTTTTCCAAGTGGATTTGTGGCACAAAATCCTTCTCCATCAGCCAATCTCTCCATTTGAGCAGCCACACTTTGTTTTTTCAGCTTGAGTTTGAGCTGTTAGTGTTGAAACACTAATTTGTAGCAGTTCTGTCAAGCCAATTTATTAATAAATCTCTAAACTATAGAGGAAAGTCTAAATACACAAAATTCTGAACAAGAAATAAGTTATTGTAGCTTTATCCTAGAAGGATGTAGATGTGTGAAATGCAGTGTGTTTATTCTTTTATAGCTTCTTGAATGCACAAATGTTACTGTCTTTTTCTTTCAGAAACACGGGTTCATTCAAAGAGAATACCAAATTTTTACTCTCCTCCTGTATGTCACGGTAGGCCTGAATAGGCCAAAATAGGCTTATACATGTCCTGGCTTCCCCAGGCATGTATTCTTGCTTTCCCTCCTGTTGTGAGGAGAAGCAACCATGGGAAAGAGAACAAAGAACCTGGAGCCACTGAGTCTAAGGACCCTGGCTTGCCCAGACTTGTTTTGCTCCTGTTTACATCCTGTGGTAAACAAGGTAAACACACTTGGCTTGTGCCTTCCTCATATAAGGCCTGTGTCTTTCCCAGATTTGGGTAAAGCAAGCCTATGACTTCACCTAATATGGTCAAGCTTGGCTAGCTGCCATTCTGATTGGCTATTCTGTGTCCAAAGGCCCATTAGTCTCAGGCTACATTGATAAAAAGAGATGAGCAGGTAGCACAACATGCTCTGCTGTTTTATTTGTGTTTGTCTGCTGCTGCCAGTTGCTGCCATTGCTCTCTGCTTCTGGCATTGTTCTGCCTCACTTCCTTATTGCATCCTGAACTGCCTGGAAACTGCCTGCCTCAAGTTTACCAGGAACAGGCATCGAATACCTCCACATGATAGGCCTGATAGCTAGCATGACATCCATGCTGAGACTACATATCACAAGACATCCTGCCTACACCTTTAAGTCTCCTACCAATACAGGAATCCTGGAGGTGCAGAGGTCACCCAGAGGAGCCAGGATAAGGTCAGATATTGTCTGCCCCCTTTACCCAGCATCCTGTGAATCCTGGGAAGAATTAGAAGCCTTAGCAGCTAAGACACCAGCAGAACCCTCTGCAAGTGTTTAGGTACTGTCTGCATCTGTAGGTAGCCCCATGAATCAGGAAATAATATTTTGTGAGTAAATATTTAAAGCCTCTTGTAATTTACTAGTTGCCTTCTGCCATAAGCAGAAAGGAGCTTCCTTGAGCTCATCTAGTGAGCAAGAGGTGTATTGAACACATTCAAATCCAGTTATTCATTTGTATAATGTTTCCATGACCATTTCAAGAGAACCTAATTATTATTAAAATTAGTGATCGGAGTGGCAAGAGTTCTGAATATTGAAAATTAATAAACAATATTAATTTTGAAAATACTATCCCACCATTAATTTATTGCCCGTCTGTTACACTGTAGTTCATCTGTAATGTCCACAAAATTGATTATATCACCTTACAGAAAAATGCTGTGCATTTCAGAGGCTCATTTGCTGCATTTGTTCTATTGTAATGTGCAATACACAGGACTGGACACAGGGTAAGCTTAAAAACAATGATTTAATTAAATTTTTAAAAATTTATTTACCTTCATTTAACTGTTCTTAGGCTCTTAGCAATAAATATTAATATTATTGTTAGTCTGATAAATACAGAATTAATTAATTAGGAAATGAGGTAGAAATTATTAAAACAACATGAGAAGAACTCCCCTGATTTGTTCAAGGGTGAAAGGGAACTTTTTTTCCTTCAATCCTGGAGAACGACATTGATATTGATATTTCATTGACAAGACATTTACTTTCTCTACAAGTCAGGCATATGACATTTAACCTTGCTACTGAATAAAGGCTATCTAAAACAATATAATTGCCAAAAAGAATTAATATTTTCCTTTCAGGAAATATTTCATTTTAAAGCAAAAACTATGTTGTTTTTTGCTATATTTTTTAAAAGATCCTTTTCAGTTTTACATTGTCCTCAGTGGTTTCATAAAAGTGCTGTCTTAAATTCACACTAACTGATAAACCCTGTTCAGGAACAGGGAAAAACGATTGGAAATGTTATGCTTTCTTTTGGCCTGGCACGGTTCAATCAATAGATAACACTGCGTAAGAATCTGAAAAGACTTTTATGGAAAAAGAAGTGTATTCTGCCAAACAAATCACAGTGGGCACTTTAAGCAAATTTAACAAGTAGAGAGAATAAATATGGTGCTATATGATACATATTTTATGAGACCGCAGGCCCTTACATATTTTTTTTCATAAATTTTTAAACATGTTCAATTTTCCACTCCAATAATTTAAAATGAAAGATGTTTTACCTTTAGAGAAAATTAGTTAAAGCACTGAAAACCATTGTATGATTAAAGAAATTTTATTTAAGACAAACAACAGTTTAGGAATGAAAATCATCCTGGGATGGTTAGGACTACTTTAAACTAGAGTGATGTTTTAGATAACGTTTCCCATTGATCACAAAATGTATTTAAATGTATTTATAGATAAGACAAAACACATCAAGATTTTCACTGCTCAGGTATAATAGAATTCCATTTTTCAGTGAAAGGCAAACTGAATTGGTTGGCTCATATCCTCCAAAATACATGAAAGAGTTTTATTTCTTTCTAACTTTCAATATTTATTCCTAAGAAATAGTTTCCAGAATAAATTATGGACTAACATAGAAGGAAGTAGACCAATTGTTTATTTATTTAATGTTTTTGGGGTAATAAGTCTATTCTCAATGTCACACAGACATTATATTTCAGATTAGTTATGGTGACAAAAATCTCAGAAGTCTATTAGTTGAGAAATAAGAGATGAAGACTAAGTTCTTTCTAAGTTTAGCATGAAAAATATTAAACTTCTAAAGCAAATAATTTTTTTCGAAGTTTTTATTCCTGATAGAAAACCAAAGGTAAATTTTGATTTTTAAAATTTTATTTATTTATCTTCTTTTGCATGACTCACTATACAGGTGTTTGCAATTGTAGTATGTCCTTTCATGGGTGGGGGAAAGGAGGGAATCACAAATATTACTAAATGTTTTGAATCGTATATCAAAAGACAAACTGGGATTAAATAGTTTTGCATTTATAGAGATAACTCATTCCAGGGAGAATAAAAGCTTCTTGGCAGGACATTAAGTCTTAAAACAAAATTTAGAACAATAGCTTACAAACTCAGTCACTGTCTATGATTTTTTTTTTTTTTAAATGGCCCTGTGTGCAGCAAAGCTGCAATTGGTTTCAGAATTCTCTAAGGTCTAATAAAATGTTGCAGACTGCAGGCAGATATGAAACCAGATTTTTTAGATATACATCAAGTAATATGGCAGATTCCATATCAAATTCCATTTCTGCATTTTTATTTATAATATGAAAACTTTGGAAACTACTGCTTGAATACAAGTAATACAGTATAAAAAGAATTTATGCTGTTGCTGAGGGAGACAAATCTGTAAATTTTGGTATTTGTTGCTACTCATTGTCAAATCTTGTTAGGATACAAAAACAAAACAAGTAAAGTAGTAATTTTTCTTCCTCATCTGTCATCTTATACTATGCAGTCTTAGTGTACAAGAAAGAATTAGATTTCCTAACAGAAGATTAGAATCTTGCCAGTTATTTGCTGTTCTTCTTACAAATGTAATGTGCAATACTTAAAATTTTCATACATAAAGTGGAAACAAAATACAATTCTGTCCTGAACATCTCTGTTTCCTTTAAGTCTCTTTTCAGGAATACATATGCTGCTCAATGCTGGTTTCAGACTTCCTATAAAAATATGAAATTTGTTTTGGTGGATAGGGTTTTATTTGTTTGTTTGTTTAGGGGTTTTTTTGTGTTTTGTTTTTGTTTTACTCTCCAAACACTGAATATAACAGAGTCTTAAATTAGGCTCAAAATTGAAAATGTGCTGCACTGCTTAAGATCGAAAGACATTTAGGAACCTTTCAACCTTTTGTTCATGTTTTGATACTCTGAAAAGTATTAAAACATTTAAAAGTCTTATTTTAGGTAACCATCTGTGACTCACAATATTGACAAAGATAAAAACTTTTTAGTAAGAGAGTACTATTTTTAGATGACCCCAGAATGCAGTTGTGGTGATAGGAATCTGCTTATTCAGATCTCCAACTCATCCACTGGAACAGTACTGAAGTGTGGTAAACACAGTATATTTTAAAAGATTGGGATTGGTATGAGAGGTTTGTCGAGCTGTGTTAGCTAAAGCACTAGAGAATGAGAAAAAGACATCAATTTCTCTTAATATGTATTATTTTACTATATTAATCTTGTGAATATTTTTCACAAGAGCTTTAATTTTCTGACCACTATAAACTATTTTATTTCTTACAAATCACAGGATCACAGGACATCAGGTGTTGGAAGGGACCCAAAGAGATCATAGAGTCCAACACCCCTGACAGAGCAGGACCATACAATCTACCTTGGGTCACAGAGGAATGCTTCCAGATGGGCCTTGAAAGTCTCCAGAGAAGGAGACTCCACAGCCTCTCTGGGGATCCTGTTCCAGTGCTCTGTGACTTTTACAGTAAAGAAGTCCCGCCTTGTGTTGAGGTGCAACCTCTTGTGCTGCAACTTACACACACCACTTCTTGTCCTATCACAGGGAGCAAGTGAGAAGAGCCTGTCCCCATTCTCCTGACACCCAATCCTCAGATATTTATAAACATTTATTAAATCCCCTCTCAGTCTTCTCTTCTCCAGACTAAAAAAAGCCAGGTCCTCATCAGGCAGTGCTCAAGTCCCTTAATCATCCTCCTAAGCCCCCACTAGACCATCTCCAGCATATCCCTGTCCCTGTTAAACTGGGGAGGCCAAAACTGAATGCAGTATTAAAGATGAGGTCTCACCAGGGCAGAGTAAGAGGGAGGAGAACATCTCTTGCTGGATACACTCTTTTTAATATGCCTCAGGATTCCCCTGGCCTTCTTGGCCAATCCTCTGTACATTCCCAGTGCATAATTTAGTGTTCTGAAGTTCATATGTGCTGAGTGACCAGTGGGAAATATGTTGATTAGTAGTTTCATAAAATTTACCAGTGCTTGATTGCACCAAGAAGAATCCGTGAATTTCCTCATTGCATTATTTTCTTTCTTCAGGAAGAGATGAAATTTTGGGTTTTCTTTCATATTTTCTTTGATGGTATTAAAATATTGTTCAAGTTGCAATTTATTTCTAAATTAGTATAAAAAATAATTAAATGTGGATTTCTTAAGAAAAAAAATACATTGAGTTATAATCCTATCTGTTTTCTTATCCTCCATTATTTTATTAGCTAATAACTTGAATTTGTAGATACGTTTGCAGGTGGATGATAGGCATCATTTTATGATAGATTTAGCATATATTGTAAAGGCAGTTTATGTGGCATCAGTTTTGATTTGTCATTGATGTACAAATACACTACAAACCCCAAATTTGTTAGCTGGAAATGAAATAATATTCACATCTTAAGTTGTTTCCAAGAATTATTGCTCTACTCCAGCATAGAAAATAATCAAGTACTTTATTTTTGTTTGATTTAAGCATTCTCATGTTTTGTGGTTTGTGTGCATTTCTTAATCTAGTTAAAGCAGAGTTGTATTTTTCGTGATATTAAAGTTGTTGTTAGATCTTCCTAGTTTCCTTTTTTTTGCAAATAAATATTTTCAAAGTTGTAGAGATCAATATAACATCTGGCAACCATTGCACCTTTGCAAACACGAACAGAATTTATTTACTGTCAATGAAAACAGCAAAACACCATCTGCAGTGTGCAAAAATATTTGATTTTTTTTATCCACAGAAACAAGTTGTATCAGGTGTGTGGATTCACTGCAGCCACCAGAGTGATGAAAGGACAAGTATTCAAGAAAGCTGATTTTTTTTTTTCCAAGTTGCAGAATTTGACGAATTGATGTATGGAGTAATTTTGTTGTTTGCAACTTTCAATAATGTCTTGATCTGCTGTTTGATTTGTTTACATAATAAACCAAATCTAATCCAGGCAATCCTTTATTTAAAAAAAAAATTATTATATTTTTATTACTATAATTATTTTATTATACTCAAAATATATAACTACTGATAAGCAAGTGCAATAAATGGTCAGTCACTCTTGGACAGTGTTGCTGTTTGTAAAGCCCACAGTAATACAAATATAAAATAAAAGATGCATTATGATTCATGTACCATGTTGAAAATTGTGAATTAAGTTTTGGAATGATGAATTTATTGGAAAAAAACTCTGATGTAGAAACAAACACATCTTGTGTACAGGGTCTTAAATTGGAGTTGTTGATATCTGCTCCAGTGTTTTCTCTCTTGGAATCAGCAATAAAGGAATGGGTGGTAGGGGCTACTACTGATGAATGATAAATTTTTATAGATTATACTGTAATTTCTGTTACTTGTACTAAAAGAATAGCCAATGTCATGAAGCTCTGACAATCTCTATAAAATTATGCTTCCTCTCTGCATTTCAAAAATTCTGAGCTAAAAGCAGGGTGGAAGTATGCCATTAGAATCCACTGGGTCCCATCCAAATGGTTTACTTGGATCCCATTCAGTTACAGAAAAGCCCGAATAAGCCAGACAAAATCTGTGCAACTGTATTTTAATAGCATCATTAATTCAGTTTTCAGTCACAAATTAATTACTGACAGATATACCCATAAGTATAACACACGGGTCTGTCTGTGAAATAGACCATGAAGCAGAAAAAAAACCAAAAATTACTTTCTCAGGGGACTAGAAGATGAGTACTGGATTTCTTAGACCTTTAAAAACACTGTCTACAATTAAGTTATATGAACAAACACTCATAGCTCTAACATGAATAAAAATACAGAAGATTGGCTAAACATGTCACAAGATAGGGAAAATTCATGTACTGAATGATAATTTGTCAATATAATATGTGTGCTGGTTTGAACTAATTGGAAAATTTGAATGAGAGAATTAGACTATAGGCTGAGAAAGGAAAACACTGATGATGCTACTTTACTCAGGTTTACTGAGAAAGAAAAAAAATGTTTAAGAGTTGTAACCCAAACACAGATAAGTCAGACCACTTTGGGCCGTGGCTGCTGCTGCATGGCTCTCTCTCTCCCTACCTTCCTAGCTGGATCTGAATAATTTCACTAACTTCTTTCCTGCTGCTAATCCCCCTGGCCAATCTACCTTTGCCTATTTGCTGCATAAGACAGATGGCAAGATAAGATTGGGGATGGGGGGAAGGTGATAGGGTGGTTAGAAACCCCTCTTAGGGATTCTGATCTCTGGGAGGGGTGTGGTGTTTCTATATTATCTTTTTACTGTATATATCTGTAAATATCTGTTATACATTGTAAATATCTGTTTATATATTGTGCAAAGATGTAAATACAAAGTTTCATTTATTAACATCCAGCCGACTGAGTCCTAGCCTGGGTTATTTCAAAGTGCGGAGGAGGGCGGGTAACTGCTGTACCACTACAATGTAGGATTATATAATTGGAAAGAAAAAGCACAGATAAAAAACAATGTGAAGCAGAATGCAAGAGGAAAAAAAAGGAGGAAGGATCTTTGGAGGCAAGTATAAGATTTTTTTTTTCTTAATATTGGCACTGTGCAGTAAATTATATTGTATTTGTTACTACAAAATTAAATGAAGGCTGGTGAATTTTCCCACTGTCATTGGGACAAGGCTGTCATTCTGTATTAGGATGATAAATTCATACTTTGATACCATTCTATTGATGGTGTATTTATCCTCAGTATCTGATCTAACAGGAACCTTGCTTTGGCAGCCTTTCAACATCTCCAAAGGCATCTTGCTTGCTATGATTGCTCGGTAATATTTCTTTGAAAAGTGTGCTTGGCTAGAGCACATCATGTTTGAGTCTTGTTAGAATCTGTGAATGAATTTTCACACGGTGTGACTGCTATGTAGCCGCTTGTAAGAAACATGACACCATCTCATTCCCAGTCTACTGCCTGCCATTTTTTTATTTAATTTTCATCTCTAAATAGGCATTTGGTTTTATATTATCTGATGTCATACATTGCTCCCAGTTACAGACTTTTAAATGAAGCTTAGTATCAGATGAATCCTTTATAAAGGAGGAAAAATAATTCCTTTTTTCACACTTGAGTCTCCTTCTATATTCAGTGCAAACTTGCAAACTTCAAAGAGTATACCCATCTTGAATAACCTCAATCATTATTACTGGAAGTACAGTGGGCTTATCCTTATACATTGTATTTTTGGTGTGTTATAGATATGTGTGTGTATATAAATATATGTATATATATATATAGGTATATATATATGTTATGTTTTATGATTTTGATTACATATTTCAGGAAAAATTTATGGTAAAATTAAATAAAATTAATGAGATAAGAATATATCTGCAAATATAAACAAATTGTACATACACATACATTATTTATTGCTCCTTTCACAAGTCCGTATCATGGAATTACCATCTACATTTTCCATCTAGCCACAAGAGTCATTGCATTTTTAATAAATTGAAATTGTTTTGTGGTTATTTTGAAACAGAGGAAATTATATCTACTGGTGAAAATACTCACACCTGAATATTAAAAATAAAAGTGGCCTTATTTTGTTGTACAAGCACCGACGACAGCTTTCTTTTCTGTCTTACACTTTTCAACCATATCCCATTCCCATGAACTGCCTGTATTGGCTTGAGACTGCTAAACATACAAATTATGAGAAAAGCTATTTTAAAATAATACTTTGGATTTCTATTTCTTATTTTCACAAGTAATTTAATCCTGCATTGTTGAAACTGAGCAGTTGCCTATAATACATTATGTTTCTTTGAATACATTGGGATTTCTTACTTTGTCCACTGTTTGCCTCCTAACAGGCAGGAGTCACATCCAGGAAACAGATCAAAAGGGAAGTAGCTATTTTCACTGAGGATCTAATGTCAAACACTTGTCAAATAGTTGGTGAGTGCCTTCAAGGTTGCGTCTTACAGAATATCCACGTTAATGGTGACACTTGCTAAAATGTCTCACCAGAAGGGGCTTTCCCACACTTTTTCATGAATATTTATACATGCCATGCTATCTCCATCTGTAAATGCATGTGCTAGGCAGCACATTTCAAAGTTCTTTCTCCAATTTGTAAAGAAACTCAATCTGTGTGGGAAAGACTCCTTTTACTACTTGCAAGGAATCTCTTAAACAATTTCATTATCTTTCTTCTGTTCTGGTTATTCACTTCATGGTGCTGTGCATATTTACTTCATGTTTTTTGTCCCACATGGTACAGTTTTATGTCAGAAAGTTTAAGAATGTGTTAAGAATAGCAATTTCATGTTATACTTTTAATAAGATAGGGAGCGGCTGTTTTCTCTGTCTTGCTCCATGGCCTCTCTGAAGATAACAGGCAGATCTTTACTTAAAGATTTATTACTTTATTACTGTATTACAGATCTTTACTTAAAGATTATTTATCTTTTCTTAAGATTTATCCCATGAATTTAAACCTAACCAAAGCAAACAAACAAAAAAAAATCCCCTCCTAATGAAAACATAGCTGTTCCCAATGTATTGGTTTGGGCTGAGTAGAGTTAATTTTCTTCATAGTAACTGGTATGGTTCTATATTTTGAATTAGTAATAAAACTGTGTGTAGCACAACAGTGTGTTAGCTATTGCTAAGCAGCGCTTACAGAGTGAGCAGGTTAGGAGTGCATGAGAAGTTAGGAGGGGACATAGAATCACAGAATTAACCAGGTTGGAAAGGACCTCTACAATGATTGAGTCCAACCTATCACCTAACCCTTCTAATGAAATAAACCATGTCACTAAGAGCTCCATCCAGTCTTTTCTTTAACACCTCCAGGGATGGGGACTCCACCTCCTCCCTGGGCAGCCCATTCCAATGGGCAATCATTCATTCTGTGTAGAACTTCTTCCTAATGTCCAGCCTAAACCTGCCCTGGCACAGTTTGAGACTGTGTCCTCTTGTTCTGTCACGGGGTGCCTGGCAGAAGAGACCAACTCCCACCTGGCTACAACCTCCCTTCAGGTAGTTGTAGACAGCAACAAGGTCTCCCCTGAGCCTCCAGGCTGAACAACCCCAGCTCCCTCAGCCCCTCCTCATGGGGATCATGCTCCAGCCCTCTCACCAGACTTGTTGCCCTTCTTTGGACATGTTCAAGCACCTCAACATCTTAAATTGAGGGGGCCAGAACTGGACACAATACTCAAGGTATGGCCTAACCAGCGCTAAACACAGGGGCAGAATGACCTCCCTGGTCCTGGCCACACTATTTCTCATCCAGACCAGGATGCCGTTGGCTTTCCTGGCCACCTGGGCACACTGATGGGTCATGTTCAGCCTGCTATATACTAGCACACCTGAAGTTCCTCTCTGCCTTGCTGCTCTCCAGCCACTCTGTCCCCAGCCTGTAGCGCTGCATGGAGTTGTTGTGGCCAAAGCTCAAACCCGGCACTCAGACTTGTTAAAACTCATGGCTTTGGACTGTGCCCATCTGTCCAGCCTGTCCAGGTCCCTCTGCAGAGCCCTCCTACCCTCTAATAGATCAATACATGCTCCCAACTTGGTGTCATCTGCAAACTTACTAATGGTGGACTTAATCTCCTCATCCAGATCATCAGCGAAGATATTAAACAGGACTTGGTCCAGCACTGATCCCTGGGTCACGCCACTAGTGACTAGCCACCAACTGGACCACCACTCTCTGGGCCTAGCCCTCCAGCCAGTTCTTAACCCTGCACAGAGTGCCCCTGTTGAAGCCATGGGCTTGTCAGCTTGGACAGTAGTTTGCTGGACACCACTGGGACAGTTGACCTCAGCTGAGCAAAGAGACATGACACACCATATGACACTGTGCTCAGCAACGAAACCTGTAGCGAAGAATTGGGGGAAAATTAGAGTTATGGGATCCATCTTTCCAAGTAACTATTATGTGTGACACAGTCCTGCTTGTCGGTGAATGGATAAATACCTGCCTGCCAATGGAAAGTTGTGAATTAATTCCTTATTTTGCTTTGTTTGAGCATAGCTTTTGAGTTACCTTTTAAACTGTCTTTATCTCACCTCATGATTTTTCACACTTTTATCCTTCCAATTCTCTCCCTATCCCATAGAAGAGAGTGAGCAAGGGTGTGCATCCTGACTGCTTTCTGGGGCACTCTCATCAGGTGATAGTTTGCTGCTGGATTAGTGCATGCTTGCTTTAGGAAAGAGAAAAGTAATCAGCAAAAGAAGTAATAGCTTGTAATTTTACATGTTCTTCATATCCTAAATTTTCTGTTTCAGTACCTCTCCTTCAGCTTCAGAAAGTGGAACAATGCGATAATATATGTGGTTACCAGGACTATATCCCAAATCATTTAGCCTGTCTGATTGCAAAGGTATCTGTAACACATATTTATATTTCAGTAACAATGGTGTAAATAAAATCATATCACTCTCTTTACCTGTAACGGAAATTATAACCTAACTATGCATTTATTTGAAAAGTACTGTGAAAAGCAACTATTCTGCTATGAATCTTCAATTTCATTCAATACTACTTCTTAATACAACTAAAGATTTGGTTTATTACCTTAGGTAGTTGTTATGATTATTAATAACAGGTTATAAATTATTTATAAAATTTTATAAACATTTATTATTATTATTAATAATCAAAATTTCAGGAAAAATGCCCTGAGGTTCTTTGGGTGTTCGGTCGATAAGAAGCAATTACACAAAGATTATTTATAAACACAGAATCAGAAACTTAGAGTCAGAACTTAAACAGTCAGAACTTGGTAAACAGGGAACTTGCTAACAGGGGAAATCCTAATCCTGCCTATACTCACAGACGCGATAGGTACAGTGTCCCGAGGAGAGGAAGAGAGAAAGAGTTGGCCTTGCCACTGTTGTAGGCTGCAATTCTGCAATGCATGCTGCAAACACATGGCCGCTGTGAAAGAGGTGCAAATAAATGTCCAGTCCCGGCGAGAATCAGCAGGAAAGAAACACAAAGGCTCTAAATCATGCTTCCTTAAATAGACTATTTTGAAGGGTGAAACTGGCCAATAGGCATTAGCGTCCATTGTTTTGGCCAATGAATTCAAAGTTCTGCGCCTGGGTGTCCACCCTAACACTTGAGTGGCAGCACAAGACACCTGACATGCTCATGTGCCATGGGGCTTTCTTCAGACCAAACCCTCATTCTCTGCTCAATCCTGCAACTCCCAGAACCTTGCTACAGGAGGAGGAGAGCAGGGGTTCAAACCAATTTGGGCAGGATTTATGCCCTACCAGGACAGTAGTATATCTTTCTTGGCTGACCTTAGAGAAAGCTACCTTTGGAAAACTCTAAACTTCTAGTGACAGAATATATCTTTTATCCCTTCCTTTATTTTAAATTCTCTTTTTTTCAGGGTCTGCCTTGCTGTTAGGATTATGATTAGGATTAGGCCATTGGGGTTAGAGTTAGTTTTAGACCATTAGAGTTAGAGTTAGAGTTAGCATGACACCATTAAGGTTAGATTTATTGTTAGGCTTAGGGTCATGATAAAAGTTATGGTTAGGTTAAGAGTAGGCCATTAGTTTTAGGGTTAGAACATTGGGTTAGCACTAGGCCATTTGTTTTAGGTTAGGTTTAGGCCATTAGAGTGAGGGTAAGGGTGATGTCTTTAGGTTTTGCGCTAGGGTTAGGGTTGGGATTATTGTTAGGATTAAGGGTAGGGTTAGGTTTAGAGATTGGTTTTGGTACTTGGTGTACAAAAAATTGTATTGTTTAGAAAGCTGGCTATTCTGTCTTTCATAGGGCACTCTCAAAATAAAATCACTAGCTGTGCATGATATGCAAACAGAACAGATATCAGATTTTTTTTCCCCCAGTTGTTTTCATGAAGTTTCCAGGAAGACACTCCATCTGTTAGTCTTTCACCTGCAGTCTTCTAGCTCTAAGTATTCTTTCTCTTTCTTGTAAAGAGATGTGCAGAACTCACCTTACTCTGCTCTTTCTGCATATTTAAAGAAACTCCTTTATATAGGTGCATTATAAATTATTTTATAAAATTTAATAATTGTTATAAATACAAATATGTGCCTTATTTGCAAAAGGAGTCATAACTACATCTCTTGCCCATTCCCAGAGGAGGATTTTGCATAGCCTGAGGAGGAGACAATTTCAACAATGCTGCTACAAGAGTGCAACTCCAATGGAGTGATGCCTGAACAGAAGGGATAGAGACAAACATTCTCCTTTTTAAAATGCTTGCCTTGCTAGATGTATCTGTCCATCACTGGATACAGGGCTATAACCAGAAAAAAAAAAAAAAAAAAAAAAAAAAAAA
>VWZI01005997.1:74989-91972 GCA_013396835.1 Psilopogon haemacephalus
TTGTACATGCATAGGCTATAAAAATAATAACTTACTTTAAAGGATATAATGAGAAGCAAAATGGAAATGAAAGCAAAACTGTGTTCCTGCCTACTAAATATCATCATGTAGAAACAAATGTTGTGCTCCTTATTAAAAAACAGAAAATTAACTTTCCATGATAGATCCAGGTGAAGATACAGCAGCCTTGCAGCTGGCACCCAAAGGCTCTGTCAAGAACTTTAGCTAGTTTATTCTTCATCTTGGATGAAGCCACTCCAGTGGTGCCCTTTTGGCTTCAAAGTTCTTAATGATCTAGCCTAGCTTTCAGTGATAACATGAGGAAAAAATGCCTGGTCTATAAATATGTTTTAAACAGGATGTCACCTAAATCTTAGCTGACATAGGCATATGTCTACTGCATTTACTCTGGTGTCCACAAGTTAGTTGTTAAAATTTCATAAGCACATTCATTTACTTATACAGCAGTACATCTTGTTGCTGTGTTTGTCAGAAAACAAAGTGAAACTTACTGCACATCTCATTGCCTGACATCAATTCTAGTCACTAAACTTACTGAAATATGTACAGGCCTTATGTTCTAGTGAAGAAGCTAGAATGGCTTGTTTGTCCTAATTCCTCAGGTTAAAATCAAAGCAAAAAAACAATGTGTTCTGGTTCTTCTGCTAAAAAATTTGGGCGAAGTCATCTGTGAAGAAGCTATCATATCCCTAACTCCTGCCACTGGTTGCACCCAGAGGAGGAGAGTCTACTCTGTGTTCAGATATGGGCTGGCAAAACTTCCAGGAACTCCTCTTTATTTTAGAACATGAATGTTTACATAAGCATATTAAATGAAAGATCCTTCTGCAATACAGTGATACTATCAGGATACAGCATGTTAGATGTATGAAGCTCCTTCATTGGTTGCACTCTCACTGTTTCCGGAGTTACTATTTTAATACTCAGTAATCTTTTTACTGAGCTGGAAGAGGAGTATTAAAGCAAAGGAAATGAAATTACCAAAATGCAGATATAGTCTATGTTTTCTTTACTATATATTTCCCATTTTTCTCACACTATAATTTACCTCTAAATGGATTTATTTTTTTTATGCATAAATTTCTCCTTCCTTTTCTGTTATGTTTGACTGCATACATTTCTTTTCATAGCACATGTAAATGTGTAAGATGTAAAGAATTGTAGCTATGTACAAGCCAGCTGACAGAGAACCTGAGTTTTTTTCTGGTGTTTGAATGAAATTTCCTGGAATTACAGTTCGTGCCCATTGCCTCTTGCCCTGTCACTGAGCATCACTAAGAAGATATTTTCTCTTCTTTATTTCCCTCCACCAGATGTTTACATACATTGATAGAATTCCCCCAGTCCTCTTCTTTTGGAGCATAATCTTCCAAGCAGCTATTGCAGTTCATGTTTCCTTTGTGCAAGGAGGATAGCATATATTACATGTAAGTCAAGAATTTATTACTAGTCTAGTTGAAATCCCTGCCTATGGCCAGGGGGTTGGAACTAAATGATCTTTGTGTTCCCTTCTGGCCTAAACCATTCTATGATTCTAATGAAACCATTATTATTAGTCCTGTTACAGTGTTAGAACGTTAGAGTTTTAAGGAAATATGGTTAAAATTAATATACACAAACATGCTGAGTATTAATCTTTTTCTGTTATGCTTGCCTTACTTCCCACTGCCTCCCAAATTCTGAGATTAAAGACTTTGGGCTGGCAGTGGGCAATGGTCTGGCAAGACAGTACTATCTCAGTATTTCTGGCAGAAATAAAATGAAGCTGTTTCTACATACTGCTAACACTTTCTATGCCTTACTCTTTTTTCCTTGCCTCAAGTCTCCATGATGCATCCACATTTGCTAACTATGGTATATGTTACATAGCATTCTTTCTTTTTCTTTTCTCCAACACTGTTTTCACTCATCTCCCAGGCCTGCATTTCTTTGGTAACCAGTAACTAACCACTGGTGAATAGCATTGGTGACTTTATAGCCCAAATGCTTCTTTAGCCCTTTGTGACTGTACAGTAAAGGTTCCTGCTATAACCTTATATCTGTACTTACTTACATTGTGCCACAGTCAGCTGCAGTTCATTCTACGTGTAATAACTAGTTGCTGCTACTAGCCATCCCCTACACAACCCATATGTACCAGTAGGTGTTGTGCCACACAGCTCAATGAAGATAAAAAGAAGCTAAAACAAATCTGGCTATAATGACCAGTATGTTAGCTGCTGCTACAAGGCCACTCCACAGAGGCCAAGATAAGCCCAAAGTCTGAGATATCCTGAGACTTGTGATGTTAATTCACCAATAAGCTTGTGATGCAAGCAGTATTTACTGGGCTACTGTCATGAGTTTTCAGAACTCAATTGCTGTCTGGGTTAAAGCTACAACAGGCACAAGGACACAAACATTTTCAGAAAATTATTTCTGAAACATGTTACCATGGGTTGAGTTGAATCTGCTGATGTGAAGTCAACACCATGATGCT
The DNA here is from genome assembly GCA_013396835.1 of Psilopogon haemacephalus. Taxonomy (NCBI): domain Eukaryota; kingdom Metazoa; phylum Chordata; class Aves; order Piciformes; family Megalaimidae; genus Psilopogon; species Psilopogon haemacephalus. The sequence goes on from VWZI01005997.1 coordinate 77,490, forward strand.
GTTATGCCAGCTACCAAATGCCATCCCAGTTGCTGATTCCAGTTTAGGCGTTTGGGGTGTTCTTTTCCACTGGACAGGCTGCTGTGTGTCTGATTAGGAGAAACCATTTTATCACTGTCTTCTGCTGCTGTTTTTTCTGTACCTCAGAGATTTTTTCTTTTGTCACTTTCCTTTCCATCTGTGTGTGTGGTGTGGGGTCCTTGCTTCTGAAATGAGACTGTGTTAACACTGGACACATATATGGCTGTAAAAGATAAAAAATAAAGTGTTTTGACAATTTTTTTACCTTCTGTCTTCTTGTCTTAGATTTGCATTAATAAATCCAGTTCTGACTTAATAATAAGGTATGTAATAAAGTGGAAAAAAACTCTCACACCAGAAAGTGATGCCACTTATTGCTTGACTTTTTGCCTTAACAGAAATTGGATAGAAATGTGTGGATATCTCAGTGATGACTTCATTTGTGTTACTGTCTTCCTTTTTTAAAATTTTTTAAAATTTTTTTTTTTAAAGCAGGCTGTATTTATTAAACCAGACCCTTATCTAAATTTACACAATACAAAGATGAAGATTTATTTCTGCAGCTATGCTGCATCATCCTTAATTTTTCTTTGTGTTGTTTGAATTTGCTGAATGGTAATACCTTGTATCTACCCATGCTATGTTCATATGTATTTGGTTGTCCTTCTGTGGTTTTGAAGATTATGTTTCTAGACCTACAGCAAGCACTGAAAATACCAACAACAAAACAAAACAAACAAACAAAGAAAAAAAGCAATATATTGTCCTAGCACTAAAAAGCCTATAAGTCCTATAGAATTTATAGTGGTATGACTTGCTTTCCCCTTGAACTGTGTCTTACATATTCTAAAGGAATAGAGAAGTTGAAAGTTAAACAAAGCTGTTTGCTTTAGATAATTAAGCAAGGAAGTCCTCCTACAGCAAGGATTTCTTTAGTCCCTCAGGATATTTATCAGGCCCACTGAGTTTTCTTTGGATCCTTAAGATGGAAGATCTTACTGGATGGGAGAAGTGAGGACTGACCTCCAATATGAGAATGTGTCGTAGTGCGCAGTTTAATTGGTGCAATGCAGCTAGCAAATATGCCCATTGAAGTGGATGAAATCACGAGAAAAATCAGTATGTAATTCTGCCTACAAAATTCTGCCATAAAATCAATATTTTTAGAACACGTAGTATATAAAAGAGCATTAGGTTCTAAATGTGGCCATAGACATTTTAATTTATCATTGATCTTTATTAAGTAAAAGTGTACATAATAAAAGCAAGATCTTTTCTTATGCCTAGCAGTCACTCTATCACCTAGTGATCCATTCCCAGCAGAGAAGAGGGTTTGGCAAGTGGAGAGAAGACCCATGGGTTAAAATTAAAGTAGATTTAATGAGACAGCCAAACTGGTACCAATGTCAATATAAAGTTATACTCAGCCCAGTAAAGACACTGTAAACAGGAAGGCAGCCCACAAGAGCAGGAGAAGGAAGAGGAACAAGGTCAGGATGAGCCTAAGCAGGGAAAGCAAACAGGAGGCAAACTTCTGCCTTTGTAGTGAGTGTGATGTTTATGGGCAGGGAAACCCCCGTGAGCCAGCTCAACCAAATGTCCTGGCTGACTCAAACATGCTAATGTCCTGCAGCCAAACCAGCAAAACCAGGACATGTTACAACGGTATCTGGTGTTTACATGTAGAAAAATTGTTATTTTACATATAGAAAGATACCGGTTTTCCATCTTTCTTCTTAAGTCACAAATATTGTATGGAACAGTAAGCAGAAAATCTTGTTCTCCTTTTTACATCCAAATACAGATGAAAACCTAGGAGAAAATGTTTCTGAGGCTGTAGATTAAAGGTCTGCATGCATGCTATCCTATGCAGTGGGTTTTGTGCTATATGGAAATGACCATTTGAGAAGACATTGAGGTTATACTTTGATGTATTTTAATTTGGGCATAAAAGTGCAGGGAACTAGGCTGTGAAACTGAGCGATGGGTAATTATTTCTTTAGAGCAGGCAACCCTCATGTTTGTAGGAGTAATGATGTGTTTTGCAAAATCTGAAAAAGGACAAGGTTCTTAGAAAGATGAATCCTTTTAAAGAAATTCTACAAGGCATTGAATTAAAACAGGAATTTCAAAAAGTGTATTTTGTTTGAATATAGTGATATTAATGAATGCTTAGAACATTATTTCTTGAGAAAGTTTGTAGAAAGAGGATTTGGGTATCTTCTTCTTTCTCTTTGTACCGTATTTCCAATGTTTGTTGTGAACATGGATGGAATTGAAAATAAAGATCCTTATGGGACAGATGTTGATGAAGAATCTGGTACCTAGGTGCATTTAAAATTTAATCTAAGATGTTAATTCTGTAAAAAACCTTGTAGACACCTGTGTTGGTTTGAGCTAGTTGGAGAATTTGAGTAAGAAATTAGACTATTGACTGAGAGAGAGTTAAATATACAGTGTCACTTCACTGAGTTTCACTGAGAGAGAAGAAAGAAGATTGTTTTGGGAAATGTTCCCAAAACATCCAGATAGGCCAGTCTGCTTGCAGAGGGCCAGTCTGGCCTGGGTCTTGTGCCTCCGGCAGCTTCTTTCCTTTGTCCCTCTGCCTTTGAACTAATTCAGAGTTCAATCACTAAAACGACTAATTTCTTCTCCTATCATTAATCTCCCTGATCTTCAGCTTATCTGCAGCATCATCAAGTGGTGAGATAAAGCTGGGGGGAGAGGGGGAAAGGTGGTAGGGGGTTTTGGTTGTACTCTCTTGGGGATTTTGGTCTCTGGGAGGAGTGTGGTGTGTATTACCCTTTTTACTGTATATTTCTGTAAATATCTGTTATATCTTGTAAATATTTGCTTGTATATTTGCATTGCTGTAAATATAAAGCTTCATTTATTAACTTTCAGTGTTTTAGACGGGGTTTTAAAAGGTGGGGGGGGCAGGTCACTGCAAACCCACTACAACACCATTATATTTTACAATTAAAATGTATTTCCACACTGCAACAAACTGAAAACACTATTAGCAAAGCATCTTTTTCATTTCTGTTTATTGAGTTATAGTGCACTTCCAGCTGAACTATCATGAAGGTAATTTTCTGTTTTAAACAGTTTTTTGGTTGTATTTTTTGTTTTTGCTTTGGGTTTGTTGGGGTTTTTTTTGTTTGTTTGCGTATTTTTGGATTAAATAGACACTTGCTGTTCCTTGATACAGGATTTGTGACCAAAGAGTGTTATAAATGGACTAAGATGTTATTAAGATATGTAATGATTGGTTTCTCTGTCTTCCTCAGGAGCAAAGTACAGACATACATTTCTTTATCTAAGATTTCCTTACAGTATTTAAATTTCAACACCTGTATAATACTATTCTGCTAAACTAGTGCATACAATTGCTGCTGGCCAGAGGATGGAGTTGCACAGATAGGCATACACACTCCAGCCTGGAGGACTAGGAGTCACATGAGAAGACATTTCTGTGAAGCAATGTTAGTATTACCTGAAGGAATCAAAATAGCATGCTGTTAATCTCAACTGTAGTATGGATGCTGTGACCTTTTTATTATTGTTTTGGGCAAATTTAATTAAAAAAAAAAAAAGAATTTCAAAGGGTAGTTAACTGTTTTCCAAAAGAGACTTTATGAGTAAAGCAATATGGGTATATAAAGATGCACTGAGGAGAGAAGGATGCTGAAGAGAGAAGGTCTTTAAAAGAGAAGTCAATGATGATGTACATTGTTGAGTGGGAGAGCTACCTCAGGTTAGGAAGACTGGAATGATCTCTGGAGCATGAGGGGGAGCATATTTAGAGAGGTATGTGAAACTAGGTCTGAGTAGGAATATCCAGAGCAGCAAGAAAAATTTAAACACTGATCATCAAGTTGAATTTACAGTGAAAACCTTACCCTGTGGCTTTGTAATGCACATGCTATATACTCTGAATTTTCACACAGAATTACACTGACTCTGGAATCACTGAGAGAGACAGTGAATATGTAGCATGAAACAGCAATAAGTCAAAATGTAGTCAAGACACAGACATTCATGATCCAAGCAGAAATTCAGAAGTCAACTCACTAGATATTATCAATCTAAAGAAAGTCTGTACCCAATCCAGAACAGGATGCCTCTGGGTTTCCCTAGTCATAACAACAGACTTTTTGCTTTCCTTGTAAACTCTGCCATACCAGTGCCTTTGCTGATCTTCATTTGAGGTGACAAGCATCAGTGTTACTTCAGGTCACTGTAGTTTAGATTTTGCGGATCTTTGAAAATCTGAGTCTTAACTCAGGCAACAATGTTTGACGTATGTTCATCCCTAATGAAATCAAAACTGAGTTGAACTGATATAGACTGACTCTAAACGAATCAGAAGCATAAATGTTTGGAGCAAGACATAATTATTACCAAAAAGTGGATAGCAAATCCCACTTGTAATCATGCAATTTTGTAGAGGTGAGACTTAACAGAACAGCAAATATATTGATGTGGACTTTTGAACTAATTAATGTGTCAGCGGTTGTTCTATTATACAGATAGTTCATTGAATTACTAAGACCAGCATTTTACCATGGCTGTAAACTGTTTCAATTACTTCTTTGTTTTCAAAGACACAGGATGTATCTTGGCATCAATTCCAAAGAGGCTGTTTATGAACATTAGAAGTACTTCTTCTGTTTAAAAAATTACATTGTCATTAAATAGGTAAAATACTGATATATTTTTTCCTCCAATGACCAAAGTAGATATCTAATCTCCAAACAAAGACAGTAAAAGAAGGGAATTCTTATTTGTAACATGGGAGATGAAAGAATCTGTGCTTTCTGAGAGAAAAAAACCTGTATTTTTGTTCTTTTGTACTTAGCTTTTATGTTGTGTGTCTTGATATTGAATTTAGTATCTTGTTATACAGATGGGAAATTGATAAAATTATATAAACAGAAACATACAAGAAATTAAATTACAATAAACTGTTCCTTAAAGACATAGTCAAACCACCCCAGATGCCCTATTTTATCTATTTTTTTATTACAAGGAAAACTTTGAAAAGATGACTTCTCTGTTTCGAATATTAACAGATTATGGCAGATATAAACTTTGTTGTTTGGGGTGGGTTCACATAGATGTGAGTTCTGCATTGAGCTCCTTCAAATTCCAGATTAATTTATATTGTTAGTAGTAACTGTACACTTAGCTACCATGGTGTGTGTGTATATTATACACATAAAGCCAAAGTATGCTAAGTCAGGCAATTTACTTTGTTTCTGGTGAGCAGTAGTAGGAAAATTACCTTTATGGCTTTCATTCTTAAAATTTCTAAGTGCCTATGGTTTTGAACTTTATTTCATATTTACTTGGAAAGTTTCCTTCTCAGCCTTTCCTTGTTCTGTATGTTAAGTTATATTTTAATATTTCATTCTCGCAGATCATTTGAGACTTGGTGGTTCCATTTAGTGTCTAGTGACCTGCATACGTAAGTACTTCAAAAAGGAGCCTGAATCCTTGCATGGTTATGCTGAAGAAAGCTTTCATTACCATGGCTCTTGATAATCTTCCTAGCAGCATGCAAAAGAAGTGTGTGCATTTTTCTATTATATGAATAGCTTTGTTACAGACCAGGTACTAGAAGAAATATTACAGTGGGAAAAATCCTATTCAGTTCTGGGCCACATGGTATAGAAAGAGATGCACAACAGAAAGTTCGAACAGGAAAGATGACTCACGGGAGGAATATTCAGGAATATATAAGCCCTTAGAGGTCCTACTTCACCTGGAGGAAGGAGCAGAAACATTTCCCAAAGATGTGTGCTATGGAGAAATAGCCAGTGGTTTTATTATCAGCTTAATTGGTTGCATGGCCTTTTAAGTTTTGGGTTGGGTTGTTTTGGTTTTGGGGGTTGGTTGGTTGGTTAGTTTAGTGGAGGTTTTGTTTGTTTATTTGTTTGGGATTTTTCCACCAGCCTACTTAATGCTTATGTAAACAGAGATTATGTGAAATTTGCATCATTGCCTAGGTAGAGCTGAAGTATTTCCATTAAGTAACCATGACCGATTATTTTGGTGGGAAAAGGTAGACTAGATTATGGCTGGATGTTTCCTCTAGAATCAACTATACTGCGATACAGAAATATAAATATTTGCCATAAGGGATCTGATAATTTGAGGTTTTCAAATTTTTGACTTGGAGTATTCACTCTGTGTAATTCCATTTATTTACTTTGACCATCATGGGAGTTTAAAAACTGTTCAAAAAATGGCAAAGTGTTGTGATTGTGTTCTTGATGCTTTTCAAGGCTTCTGATAACTAGAACAAATTGGATTAAAAGTTTCACTTTTCGGAGCTAAACTTTACAAGAGAATATATGCTATAAAAATGTTTTACTTTCCATTGAATTGTATGTTTCATTGGTTTATGTCTTATTTTTGACAAAGTTAAAGACAATGTCTATTTCTTTATATACATTATTTATTTTATCACTTAACTTGCAAGACTTTTGGTGATTCAGGCTTCTCACACAGAAATCAGAAGTTTAAAAAAAAATTCTACAGCTATTTCTAAAGTCTTATTTCTTTCTAGTGAAAGAATCAAGTTCCTTTACTGAGAAGCATGTTAGTTACCACATGTTGGAAAGAACTGTAGCTACTTTATTTTGAGAAAGAGTTATAGTTGTTTATAGATGGGTAAATAAAAATTATACTAACACATGTAAAATAATTTGCTATTACAAGTGGTGTATATATAGCTTTCTGGAGAGCAGCCTAAGGGAAATTGTAACGCAGGTTTTCTTCTAAAGATGGCCAACTGTGTGACAATTCCGTTGATCCACTTTGTAATACTGTTCAAATATGTTGAGCTGCTTCCAGTAGATTATGCTTGAATTTACAATATTTTAAGGGATTGTTGTGGAAGGCTAATAGGCCTATTAGATGTCCTGGCTTGCCCCACCCTTCTGCTGATAAGGGAAGCAAGGACAGGAGGAAAACAAAGGCTTGGGCCGTTATGTCCCCTCCCAAAGTGATAAACAGGTACCCATGGGTATTTAGGTACTTGTTAGAGTCTTGCCCAAATAAGAGTAAGCAAGCCCTGGGTTCACCTAATATGGTCATCTTTGCAAATGCCATTCTAATTGGTGAATCTCTGTGGCCAAAGGACCCATTGCACTTAGGCAAATTATATAAATTGGGCTAAGTTGCAAGGAGTAGTGCTGCTTTGTGCTGCCTCTTCCTCACTGCTCTGCCTCAGTGTGTGCTGCTCGGCTCTACATTCTGCTCTACGGACTGCTCTGCTCTGCCTCGTGCTTCAGACCAGGTTAGCCCTGGTCTTGAACTACCCAGAAACTTAAGTCCCTGAAGTTTACCAGGAGAAGGCAATGAGTGCATCACATCATGGTGAGAAGTGCCACCAACATTGTGCTCTCTGCACATCTGCAAGAGATCCTGCTTGCACCTCTGCAAACCTCTCTGCCAAGAGGAACCAGGATCAGGTGTGAGCTTGACTGCCTCTTTCTCAGCACCCTGCTAAAGTCAGGGAAAATCTGGAAGCCTCCCAACAGATGTCAAGACACCAAGCAGCTCCAACACTGCCATGAAGGAGCCAGGGATTATCTCTGAATTCTACTCCACTGCTGTGAGTAAAACAGACTTTCCCTAGAGCTCCAGACTGCCTATTTATAGGTGGGGAAAGCCATTTTTGACTAAACTTTTCCAATATTCTGATTTTCCTAAATTACTAAATTGCCTGTAAGCATCCTTGTAACAATTTTCCCAACTGAATTAGAACCTAAATTTTACTAGTTTGTACATAGTTTGTGCATGGGGCTTTTCAGAAATAAAAATAACTACATATTTTATAATTCCTCCTCATTAATTGCCCACAATCAATTCAGTGATGACATTGCTGTAGGTAAAACTACATGTTATGGTTGGAAGTGGATGCTACTGTAGGAGTTCAAAGACAAGTAGGAAAGACCACCATTTTCAAACTGATGTGTCAATCTGCTTTACATAAATAATTGGTACAGATTTTGGGTTTCCAGAGCATTATTTCCATTTTCTTTTGCCAACCAGTGGCTCACCTGATAAATCAACTGCTCTCTCTTTCACAAGTGAGTAATTTATTTGTTTCTCAGTGATTCTATTTGCAACCTTTGACTCCCAACAGTGTCAGTTCCTCTTTTCTCCAAAGGCTCAGTTTTCAACATTCACTTCTTTCTGAACTGAGTTTCAAAAGACCATTAAACATAGATCATACTTTCATAAATACTGCATTACTTCTGGGATCACAGTATATTGATAACTTTTTGTTATTAGATTATTTGTTTCTACTAATTGCAATGAATAACTCTCTCCAGCAATGAAAACCTTTATTTAAAAGATTTAGTTTTACTAAAGACTGACAGTTAAGTAGTGTCTTTGAGTTTTAAAATCAGACCACTCTATAAATATTTTAATGTATAATGATTGTATGGCTAAATTTGTTACTCGCTAAAGATAAGTTAATTTCTCAGAGATCAAAATATGTGTTCTGAACTTCAACCGGCTCTCACTTAGAGTTTACAAAAGCCCAGGCTTAACCACAGAATCTCATATTTTAGGGATAGACAAGGAAGAATGTATCTTACTAATCTTTCAAATCTGAAACACAGTCTGCAAGTGTTTAGCTGCATTATGAAATGAGTGAGTAGTTGCCTTAAAGAAAGACAAACTAGATCTAGACACTAATTGCAGCCTGAGTTAATTTCTTCCTGATGACAACCATAACAGATCTTCAAGGTCAAAATGCTGAGGAAGTATAGTAGTTTAAAATATGCCTATTTAAAAAATAATTATTTTATCACAAATAGTTATATTTCATTAAAAGGAAAAGTGTCGTAGTGTTCTGCATTTTCAATGTGACATAACATCAGCATCTATTAGCTTGCAGAGAAAAATGTTTCTCTTGATGTTTCAGGTGTACAAAATTAATAAAATGTAAGGTAAAAAAAAAAAGTTAAAAGACTTGCAGTGTAAGTTTAGCATAATATTCTTATAAACTGCATTTAGTCTTCTCATCTTATCATAGCTAATGTGGTTAAGAACAGAAGAATGCTTCCTAACATGTGCCCTAACAGTTGGAATGACTTTATGAGGATACCCAGATTCATAATGAAACAGATATGTTAAATAAAGACATGGGAATAAAAAAGCCTTGGTAAGGCAAGAAACAGAATGCAGGAAAAACAGTGGGAGTATTAAAGTTGATATCCAGGCTCTAAATTGCAGGAGTTCTCACCCAGGCTCTAATCACAGGCTATCTAGGAACGTGTGACATCTGGTATAGCTAGGAGCAGGGTGACCTTAGAGACTGAAGAAAACCCTGATAAGAAGAGTAAAACAAAGGACCAACAGTTTTCTGATAATAAGCAGATGTAACTTTGTATTAAGTAGGGATGTATGACTATGTATCTTAGTTAGGCCAATCACTGTATTAGCTTTAGCCATTCGGACAAGTAAATAGCCAATAGAATAGTTGCACGCTGCCTTCTTTAGAATATTGAAACATATAAAAGATGAACAAATGCATGTAATAAACGGTATTAGTTTGTATCAAACTGTCTCCCCGTCTCCTGGTTTGCAGCAACTTTAGAAAATAATTAGGTTTTCAAACAAATATTCTCTTATTTGGAGTAAAAAAAGTACAGTGGGATATAATAGAGAGTGAGTAAGAAAGTTTGACTGAGTTTTGTAAAGAAACAATGGACATCAAAGGAATATTTTCTGAATATTGTCATTAAGCTTTTATGAGCAAGAACAAATTATAGAGTGAGAAGATTTGTTGTCAGGTCTTTTAGTATCCCAGCCAGCTCTACTTTCAGAAACAAGTTTGGAGGACAGTCATCTCTGTTACCCTGTGTAGACAGAGGTTAAAATAAATGTTTCACATCTCTATAATTCATAGTGCCTCTAATACTAATGTCTCAAAATAACTGGAAACAGGTCACTTTCAGTTGGAAGTATTGCTAGATGTGAAAAATAATGACTGCCTTAGTATCAAATCTACTAAGCATTCCAACAGGACTACGACTATTGCTTTCCCTATTTTCTGTCCCAGCCTTGACATTAAATAAACCTTTGATCCCTGTATATGCTTTAAGTCTTCTGACTTCTTAACTACTCTTTAAGTCCTCTGACTTTTTAACTGCCTTGTGATACGGTGCCTTACTATCAGAATGAAAATTGAACTGACGGCCATTAATTGCATACATTTAAGGATTTAGCATGTTCAACATCCATTGTACAATGGCCTGTTTCATTAACGTGGAAGTTATTTGAAAACATAATGCTGGTGGTCTTTTCAACATCCGTTGTGCAAAGGTTTGTTACATCAGTGTGGAAGTTATTTGAAAAACTTAGTGCTGGTGATGTATTCATAGAATCATAGAATGGTTTAGGTTGGAAAGGACCTCAAAGATCATCCAATTCCAGCCTCCCTGCCTCCCACTAGAACAGGTTGCTCAAGGCCTCATCCAGCTTGGCCTTGAACTCCTCCAGAGAGGGAGCAGCCACAATCTCCCTGGGCAACCTTCTCTAGTGTTTCACCACTCTCACTGTAAAGAACTTCTTCCTAACATCCAGTTTAAATTTCTCCTCTGCCAATTTAAACCCATTACTCCTCATCCTGTCATTACAAGACTTTGTAAATAGTTCCTCCCCAGCCCTCTTGTAGTCCCCCTTCAGATGCTGGAAGGACACTCCAAGTTCTCCTCGAAGCCTTCTCCAGGCTGCAGAGCCCCAACTCCTGTACCCTGTTCTCATAGGAGAGCTGCTCCAGTCCTCTGACCATCTTCATGGCCCTCCTCTGTACTTTCTCCAACAATGGAAGGTGTTGTTACCAGAAAAACGTGTATGAACATCCCAGTAACAAATTTAGTGTAGCACCTAGAGGAAAATCAGAGTTCAAACTAGATCATGGTCTGTAATGAATTGTGATGGTGTTACAGTCTGTGATTGTTGATAGCTGAAGCTGATACAGTGGTGAGTTACATCCTTTCCTTCCATCTGAGTGTGATGTTTTCCTGCTCAGTGACTCACCTCAATTTCTTATGAAAGTCTTTAGAGATTGAATTATCATATTCACTTCATTCTTGCAAGGGATATAATATCCCAAAGCCACTAGTAAATTAAATAGGCTTCCACTGTAAAGGCTCCCTCTGGGTTGTGTGAGAAACTGGCTGCTGAGAATGGGCATGGTCTGAGGAACCCGTAGTACCAAGCCCTGATCACATCCTGGTGTATAACAGAATCACAGATTAGCGGTAGAAAGGGATCCCTAGAGATCATCAGATCCTCCCCTCTTGCCAGAAGGAGGACCACCTAGGGTAGTCCACATAGGAATACATGAGGTGGGTTTAGAAAGTCTCCAGAGAAGGAGACTCCACAACCTCTCTGGGCAGCCTGTTCCAGTGCTCTGTCATCCTCACTGTAAAGAAGTTTCTCCTCATGTTGAGGAGAGTCACAGTAGCTCTCTTTAGGATAATGGTCTACTTGTCACACTCGTAATCTTTTTCACTAAACACTGTAAAATATTGTTAGACAAAGATTCTATTTACTTGAACACTGAGGAGCAAATTTTGTGTATTTGGTGTGTGTGTAGGGATTATTTGATTTTTTTACAGTAGGTGTTTGCGTTTCACAGGATGTTCACTGGATGTCAGGGGTTGAAAGGCACTCAAAGAGATCATAGAGACCAAGCCGCCTGTCAGAGCAGGACCATAATCTATCTCAGATCACAGAGGAGAGGAATGCAACCAGACAGGCCTTGAAAGTCTCCAGAGAGGGAGATTCCACAACCTCTCCGTGAAGCCTGTTTCAGTGCTTTGTGACCCTTACAGTAAAGAAGTTTGCCATTGAGTTGAGGTGGAAGTGTTTCTTCCTGCAGGACTATCTGGTCTGATTTAAAAAAGAAATGAGAGTAAGGCAACCCTTTTACTAGTGCCACTCATTTTATTGTAGTTCATGAAAAAGAAATCCCTCTTACTCCATTTTCATTAATATGGAACTCAGAAGGCATTGCATTTAGAATCTTGTCATTCCATACTTGACCTTAAAATTTTATGAGTATGAACTCAGTTTAGTAGAGTTGTGTTTAATTATTTTTTTAAATCCACTCTAGGTTTCTTATAATACAAGGAAAATAAGGCTTTCTTTTGATGTTTGCTACAGAGTTCAAATGTCACAAAATGATTAATACATTCTCATAGCAGTATCATACATCAAATAATGTACTTATTTATTCTGCTTGTAAAATGATGCATTTGTTTATATTTTTCTTTCTAGGTACAATTTCGAACTATTCTATAGTGATAAATTTAAGCAATCTTTATTTTAAAAGCTATTAGTGAGGTGATTAAAGAGATAGATTTGTTACTTTATCTTACAAATGTTGAAGTTTCATAAATGTTTCCATGAAGCTGAAAGAGTACACAGGATTGCCATTAAGCTCAATGTCTTACTTTGAAATGTTTAATTATCAGTAAATATGTTGCAAGTTCTACAAGACAATAAGCATTTCTAATGAATTGTATGTAGCTGGACAGTTTAGTCTGTCGTGTATCAGACCATTTTATTTTTTAAAATGAAAAATGGAGAAATAGACGTATCTTTGGAATCAAAAGAAAGCCAAAGTAGAGGGATGTATATATGCATATATTCCAGTTAAAAATAAACAAACAAACAAACAAAACAAAATGAAAAGCAGAATGACAGCATAAAAGTAGGCAAAGAGAATACTTTTTTTCTCCATGTATTGAAAACATTTGTTGCTGAATTATGACATGAAAAAGTCAGGAAAATAAAACCAACATATTAACAGCAATCTCAGAACTTACACTTTTTTCTTGTTTCTCTTACGCCCCCCTACTTTTTTTTTTTTTTTTTTTTTTTCTTTCCCTTTCTCCAATTCTCCAGTTTAAAACTTAGTTTGGAACCCCTACCTAACGCTTAGTTAAGATCTCTTTTAGATAGAATACATTCTGCAAAAATGGATAAACTAGTAGCCATCTTAATGTGTTTTGGGAAATACTTAAGTTACCTTTCAGTTAACAGCATTAGGCAATAACTAATGGGATGAAATTTCACTGGAACATAAGCCAGATTTTGTGCCTGGGACAGAGTAATGCTAGGTATAAATACAAATGAGGAGAGGGATAGCTGGAAAGTAGCCAGGCTGAAAGGGACTTGGGAGTGTTGTCGATATCGCAGTAGTAGTCAGCAATGTGCCCTGGCAACCAAGAGAGCAAACTGCATCCAGCACAGCATAACCAATCAGTCAACAAAGGTGATTATTTCAATACATTCATCACTGGTACAGCTTTGCTTAGAGTACTATGCACAGTTCTTGGCCCCTTGATTTAAGAAGGATATGGAGGTCCTTGACTGTGTCTAGAGGAAACAGCAAAACTGGTGAAAGGACTGGAAGTAATGTCCTATGGAAAATGGCTCAGGACTTTGGCTTTGTAATTTGGAGAAAAGGAGTCTAAAATGGGACCTCATTACTCTCTACAGCTTCCTGAGGAAGCAAAGTGGAGAGGGAGATGCTGATCTCTACTGCTTGGGATCTAGCAATAGGACAAGTGGGAATGGTTCAAAGCTGCAACAGGAAAGGTTCAGACTGAATATTGGGAAGCACTTCTTCACTGAGAGGGTGATCAAACACTGGAATAGACTTCCTAGAGAGGTGGTAGATGCCCAAAGTCTGTCAATACCTAAGAGACATTTGAAGAATGCCTATAGTAACATGCTTTAACTTATGGTCAGCCTTGAAGTGGTCAGGCAGCTGAACTACATGATTGTTATAGGTCGCTTCCAACTGATATGGTATCATCCTCTTCCTTTCCTTCCTTTATTGCACATTTCAAAAGATCCATCCTTATTGATGTCAATAACAAAGGAACTGATATATTTTAAACTGTGAACTCACAAAGGTTGTCTTCTAAAACATTTGAGAGATGACAGGTGAAAAACATGGACTTGATGGGTGGACAACTCGCTGGATAAGGAATTGGCTGGATGGTCGCACGCAGAGAGTGGTGATCAACAGCACAATGTCCACCTGGAGACCAGTGACAAGTGGCGTCCCTCAAGGGTCAGTTCTGGGACCAGTGCTGTTTAACATCTTTGTCAGTGACATGGACAGAGGAATCGAGTGCACCCTCAGCAAGTTTGCAGATGACACCAAGCTGTGTGGCACAGTTGACTCGCTGGAGGGGAGGGATGCCATCCAGAGAGACCTGGACAGGCTGGAGAGGTGGGCCCAGGCTAACCTCATGAAATTTAACAAGGCCAAGTGTAAGGTCCTGCACCTGGGGCGCTGCAATCCCAAGCACAAATACAGGCTGGGTGGTGAGTGGCTGGAGAGCAGCTCTGAGGAAAAGGACCTGGGGGTCTGGGTGGATGAGAAGCTCAACATGAGCCTGCAGTGTGCACAC
>VWZI01005999.1:4160-16318 GCA_013396835.1 Psilopogon haemacephalus
GATTCCTCTGTCCATGTTGCTGACAAAGATGTTAAACAGCACTGGTCCCAGCACTGACCCTTGAGGGACGCCACTTGTCACTGGTCTCCAGGTGGACATTGTGCCCTTGATCACCACTCTCTGCGTGCGACCATCCAGCCAATTCCTTATCCAGCGAGTTGTCCACCCATCAAGTCCATGTTTTTCCAGTTTGGTGACCAGGATGTCATGTGGGACAGAGTCAAAGGCCTTACTCAGGTCCAGGTAGATGACATAAGTTGCCCTTCCCTTGTCCACTGCTGCTGTGACTTTATCATAGAAAGCCACCAAATTTGTTAGGCATGATTTGCCCTTGGTGAAGCCATGCTGGTTGGCATCAGGCACCTGTGCTTTGTTCTCCATCTGCCTTAGCAGAGACTTGAGGAGGATCTGCTCCATGATCTTGCCAGACACAGAGGTGACTGTGAAAGAAAATAGGAAAATAATTACAAAAGAAAAATACAATTGCGTCATTGTAAAGGCAGTGACTGCAAACTTCTGTTTATGAACTACCTCTAAAAACCCATTTTCATTCCTGACCAAGGCTGAAACTTCTCAAATGAGCAACATAAGACCATTCCCTCTAAGAAGAGAGGTACACCAGAAAATGAATTATTTTAGAATTTGTAGCATGCTATAACTAATTAATTAAAAAGAAGCCCCTATGTTGAAATACACTACAGAAAATGCCCTGCAGATGTTAACAGGTGGGATAATTGTCTACAAAATGGAACATGAGCAATGTAATAGTGAACAAGTAGAAAGCACAAGTTGGCCTGGGGAAGAGAGAAGAACTAAGAGGATGAATGCATTGCAATACTATTTGCAGTAAGGTATGGCTATGGGATTATGGAGAATCCCACATGGGCAGAGCCAGGTTTGTCCGTCTTGCATGGCAGCAGGGATATCCTGCCATACTTGGCCTGAGAGCTGTAGAGCAGTTAATCTAATCACAGTACCCTACTGTTCACTGCTCAGCTTGTTACTGGACCTTTTTTTTCTCATTTCTTTGTCATCTTTATCCACCACTCTATTTTGTCTTTTTTGTTTCCTTTTTTCTATGTTTTCTTGACTGAACAATTTCTTATTAAACTGTTCTAACAACATTATGGATAAAGGTGTGTCATTCCTTGTCTTAAAGGTATGTATTATGTTCCTAATCTCATCGATCTCATAGTTTGTTTTTTTTTTTTAAGTTACCTTGTTGACAGCCTGGTGGGCCATGTACTCCAAATTAAAGTCTCAGTATTTTATTGATAAGGCTTCATTTTGAATAATTTACATTTTAAATGTATGACACTTGTCTGTATCATATAATACAAAGCAGCTTTAACAAGGCTTTTAATAAATGGACCTTAAAGAATTTAAGTGTTCCCAACGTAAAAGGAGAGGGTCTCACAGGAGTCTGTAACTGATGATAGGAAAGGAAAAATACAGGCATTTTGCAGCAGAGGGTGCTACCAGTAGATTGCCACAGGAATCCATCTGGGACCAATCTTGCTCAGCATATCCATGAATGACCTAGAAATGAGATTAAATCAAAATGACAAAATAGTCTCACATTGCCAAGTATCATGAGGTAAAAATTAAAAAGAAACGCAAGCAGTTGCTGAAGAATCTCTGAGTGAGTGACTGCTGAGTGACATACCAGCAGATGGGAGTTTAGCATTGAAAACTCTACAGGAGGGAAGTATACAGGAAATAAGTTTAACTTTACTTACTGGAATGCCTACCAATCCAGAAGAAAATGTTGGCTGTCTTTGGTTTCAAAACAGTCAAAAGATAAAATTGTGTTCAAAGTTATTAGGAAAGCAGTAAGAGAGACAACAATATTATACCTCACTATAAATCCATGATGCTATTGACTGTCTATAGCTTCTATTTCCAAAATTATGTTGTGGCATAGAAGGTACCAGAGGAGAACAAAACTATGTTTGAACACATTAAATACATTATGATGACTCAGCTCAGAAAAGAGACTCAGAAAAGTAGAGTTCTTTAACCTCCTGGCCTGGAGAAGATGATGAGGGAATGAATGCACACTGTCTCAAAAGAAAAGTGATCGGACAGAAATTTTTAAAGGAAGTCAGTAACAAAACGAATTAATAATGGAGAAAAAAAAAGAGTTTTTTTAAAAGTGACAAATTTCTAGAATTGCTCATACAACAGTCACAAGTTAGAAATAACTTTTCCCTGGCATCCAAATGTCAATCCATATTCTTTACTAAGACAAATTAAAACCAGTAATCATCTTGATGAATTAGGGTACTAGAAGACAAAAAAAACCAGCAGGGCTTTGTAGAGCCTACTTAGCAGTGATGAAAATCAGTGAGAGAAAGTGCAGGTTTAAGCTTCATGTATAGTGTCAGAACAGTGAGCTAATCAAATAGCTTATCTATATAGCCAGCTGATTCTCATCCCTTTTATTTTGCATTGATATCAGGAACAGAATTGCTCTGAATAAGAAGAAATAAGTGATGCGAGTCTGCTCTTTTGACTTAGACAAGGACAGGATTAAACCCTCTTATTACTGAATTGATATAATAATTATAGCTGGATTGGCACACCACCATTTAGAAACTTGTTTTTTGTTCAAGTTACTGATGTTCGCATGCTAAAGGTTTATTTAACTATAGTTTGGAAACAAAACTTTTCAGCCGGTTCTGAGTTGGAGAACAGGTAGAAATGCTGTTTATCTGTCACTGATTTTATTTTGGGTTCTTACGTGTTCTGAGATAAATGGGACTTGGTTGAAGGGATTTTATTCAGTGACTGAGGGTTGATGGAAAATCCTGCACTGGATCTTGTCAGCTACAAGACTGGATATATGATCTGCTAGCGAGCTATGCAAGAGCAGACAGCTGAACTCCACAAGCCCAAAGAGTCACTTTCTGCTGGAACAGAGGTCAGCCATCAATAACTCTGAGCAGCCTTGACCCTTCTGGAAGACAGACTAGGTAACAGGGACCCTATATCAGGGTTTTGCTCATCCATCTCCTACAGCTGTGCAAGGTGTAGAAGGTTTATTTCCCAGGCTGCCATCCATATCATTCTTCTTGCACTTTATAAATGACACACCAGCTGTTCAGCTTTCTCACTACACTATCCATCAATTTTACGGTCTAGGTTTAAAATGGGCTGCCTAACTCTTTATGGCTTGAGTATTTATAAGGTCCTGAACCAAAACTGCCTTGAAAAAGAGGAATTTACACCCTCCAGCAGTTCTTTAGAAACACTTTCTAAGCACTAAATATTTTTTTTAAATACAGTGATTTTCCACCCTTGTCCAGTTCTATGGTTCATACACTGAAGAGTAAGTCCTTGTTTGAGCAGACCTCTCAGAAAGGAAAGCAGAAAGTACTGGACATTGTTCTGAAATGAGAACCCACAGTCAGGATGACTCAGTGTGCAGAAAATAACTATAATTATATCTGTGGGTTTTCACTCACTAATTTAGCTATTTCATACTTAAAGAGTTTGTCCAGAAGCCTTATTTTCTATAAGGCCTCTTTAAGGATGTTTATAAGACAGGTGTTCTGACCTTCTGCTGTGCTGAACAAGAAATTCACATTTCCCTGTTATTAGCAAAAAATTCCCCTGTGTTGTCCAGGACAAACCCTGTGTTTTTGCTGCCCTCAATTGTTTTTCCTACGCAAAATCAGCTTCTAGTGGGCTTTCAAACTATGTGAGGATCATGTCTCTACAAATATTTGGGTGGGGGGAGGAGGGTTGTGTTTCCACTAAAATTTGAAAATTTGTTTTAAAATTTTGGTGTAAATGGAAAGGGAGTCAGTTCTACAAAGTTCACAGTAGAACCTTTCTTCCTTTCAGAATGCCACAAGTGACCCTGCAGCCATTTATTTGTACCAGCAGAGGAGGCTTGTGTAGCTTCAGATGTATGCAAAGTGCCTTCTACAGCTGGACTCAGCTGTGCAATCCAGTTCTGGTTCATCAAGCCATCCTGTCAGGAATTTATTTTTGTCAATTACAGAAGCAAAGTTTCAAGTTCAAAGAATGACATTCTGCTTTAGGACTTGTGAATGCTGCAGGGGAAAATGTAGTTTCTCCCCCCCCCCCCAAATAAATATTTTTATATTTTTGTAGGACATTACATTCTATATATATATCACTTCCTGCAGTGTTGTACTTCATACTGTTCATAGAAAATTGCAGGGGTTTTAGATTCTTATTAATAGGAGAAAAAAAATCACTTTCTTGTAGTACTGAGAATCATAATGGATAAGGAAGGATGAAGCATAAAATGGAAAAAAAACATCCTGAGTGTTATGTGCCCTTTATTAATAAGCAGAATATAAGTGCCTAGAAGTATTTTAGTGTTCCAGGCAGACAATTAAAATTAGATGAGGACCTAGACCTCATTAAGTAGCATGAGATTGACTACACTGCGCTGTGCCTCTGCCCCTGAAGAGCGTAATTTCATTAAGTATTGCTTTTTATAAACTTTTCCTTAGAACCCTCGTCACAGAAACCAAACATATGCAAACAGAAAAAAACCATCCCATTTTCATCTCACATTTCACGTTGTGTAATGGAGACATTAGTTCTTACCTCATATTAATGTCTGTGTACGCAGCAGACCAACAGAATCTCCAGACTAAATGGATCCATTAAGAGTGACCCTTGAATCATGATGAGATACTCTAACCTGTAACCATGTCCCTGGACAGTCCCTGTCGTCTCAGATCTGAAATGTATGCTTGCAAGCTACAGTTGACCCAGCGGAAGAAGTCGCACTATGTGTCATTGGTAACTGATAAGTAGTGGTCTTACAATCAGCCACAACATTTCACTATTTTAAGTCCAAAATTATCACGTTTTACCCTTTATTAATCTCATTGTATTCCTGCATTAATCTCATTATATACCTGTAAAATCTCATGTTCACAGAAGAGAAAGTTATTTCTCTATCAAACGCAACAAGATATGGGTTCTTGCAAGTTTCAGTTATCAGTCCAGGGTGTTGGTAACAGATGAAAATCATTGGGATGTGATGGGGTTTTAGGGTACAGCATTATGTTGCACTTAATCCAATTTAACTGTGATCTGCTGCCAAAGTGCTCGTCTTGCTCTTCCTTTATCCCAGCACTGTCTTCCATCCTTGCATTAGCAATCATAGGCCTGCATGGTGATTGGATCAGTTCACTGATCCCACGGGAAGTGCATCCACATTCTGATGTATCAGTCTTCTGTGGCAGCAGTCTCAGGGGACACTCTGTGCGTGGGAAGGAAGCCAGCACATCCCATTCACTGGTAGCTCACAGCACAGATGCTTTTAGAAGGTGAAACTCCATCCAGAATGTCCTGTATGGAGTGGGATGTTTGCTTCAGCTCCTTCATATAGCAAAATCCACCTTCTCAGCTTGTAACTATGAATGCTCCCACCTGTGGTTTAAGCCCAAGGCTGCATATCCAGCGTGGTCAAGTCTACAGAGGAGACACACAGAAGCAAATAGTGAAATGATGACATCACTGCCACTAAATCTCTTTGCTAGGCAAAAAGAGAACCTTAGTACTTAGGAACACCAGCCTGCAGCCTTCTTAGCTCGAAATTTAACACCCAAGAGTGAAAAGTCACAAATCACAGATAACCCCAGAACTGTAAGCTTGTTATTCAGGTGGGCTTGTATTAGGAAAATAAATTACATGTTGTAAGCTGTTTTCTAACATTTGAACCTAACATCCTCCACAATAAGTATGTATGTCAGGCAGTCACAGTCTGTAATAACTGTGCCCCCACAAAAATGCAGGCCCTGTGCATGTGCCTTCCCACCCTCTCCTTCACTCCCATCACACAGCCTTCTAAAAGTAGTTATCCGGAAAGTTCCTGTAGTGCTCACAGTGTTCTGACATGCTCCAGATATCTTCCACCTCCTCCTTCAGACCTCCTTTCATTCAGAAAAATCTGCTGCGCCCTCCCACTTGCACCTGACCTTTGGCAAGATCCCAGTTCCTAGCACTTCTTTGGCATCTATGGTTGCCATCTCAGTTTTCCTCCCATCTTTTTCATGAGAGCAGGCTTCCTGGGAATCTGAACATACCTCTTTTTTCCATCTGATACAGTGGTTATATGATGCTGTACTTGCAAAGTGTTACAGGTAGGATGTGGTGGGAGATTTTATTTTTCAAAAAAATACTATAGTTTATTAGTTCTTATATTCAGGACTCTTGCCCCCACCCAGTATTTTTAATACTACATTATTTCCAGTGAGAGTGGTGAAACACTGGAATGGGTTGCCCAAGGAGGTTGTGGATGCTCCCTCCCTGGAGGTGTTCAAGGCCAGATTAGATGATCTCTGGGCCGGTTCAAACTGGTCCCAAGGCCATAGCATGGACCACTTCTCACTTTATTTGGTCGAATGCTGCCTGCTGTTCAGGTCCCCACTCAAAGTTGTTTCTTTTTCAGGTTACATTGAATAGAAGTTTCACGATCTAACTGTACCCAGGAATGTGCATCTTCCAGAAGCCCACAAACTCCAAGAAGGACTGTGTTTCCTTCTTGTTGGTGGGCTCCACTGTGGCAGAGCAGGGCACTGCCCCAAGATGGGTTTGAATGAGGTGTGAACCTTTTATCCTGATCCCAACTGGACCCAGCAGAACTGCAGCAAAGTTCCTGATTGATAAGGGTGCTCAAATTAGCATCCTAAATTTAGGATTGGCAAAGAGCCTGGGGATACAGCCATCTCGTAGAAGGATAAGAATATTAGGTGTTACAGGGGTACCTAATATCTGTTATCTAGCTAAAACGAGGGTATGGCTCCCAGGGGACAAACACAGCATCTTGGTGGAAGTTGCCTTAAGCCCCCATCCAGGAAACATCCTGGGCTTTGATGTGCTAGCAAGCAAAGGGTGGCATCTTCCAAATGGCTCTCTTTGGAGCTTCTGGTCCTACGGGGTGGGGTCAAAAAGGGTGAGAACAGCTTATGAAAACACCCTACAAATGGATCCAGCTATACCTCAGGCTGGCACTACTCATGTACTTCAATATCCCTTACCTGCAGCAGCCAGGCAAGGCATCACTGAGGTGATCACTGACAATGTGCCAAGAGGGACCAAGGATAAATCCTTGTCCCATATTTAAGTGGGCCAACCTGTACTGGTCAAACTGCCCAATATTGGGGTTGTGCCCATGACACTGGCTAAACCCAGGGGCTCATATGCCTGAGAAGCCCTAGATTATAAAGGGAAGACCCATCGCATCAGTGCACGATGGATGATCCCCAACTATTAACTGTGAGAACATATGCCATACCTCATTGGGCTACTAGGGACTACTCGTCACCCTAGAGTCCTACACAAATCTGTCCATTGCCACCGGGGTGGACTGTGGCAGAGCAGGGCACTGCCCCACCGGAGGTTTGAATGGGGTGCAAACTTTGACAGGGCATGCCCCAGTCCACTGCCCCACCAGAGGTGTGAATGGGGCAGGAAACGGTCTTCCTCCCTCCCCACCTCTGTCACCAGAGGCTTAGTACAATAGGTGTGAAGTGCCTTCTCCCACCCTCCATGGGCTTGAACAGGGAGGGAACAAATCACCTCAGTATATATATGGCAGCTGGACAGATTGCAGCAGGAATTGCTAGGACCTTCACTTGGACCTTCACCGGGACCTGCACTGGGACCAGCACCAGGACCTGAACGGACCTGAACACAGACCTGGAGACACGAACCTCGCACGGACTTTGAGACGGACCTTGAGGAGCATCCTGGCTTCTTGCTGCAGGACCTGCCTCTAACGGTAAACTGCAGCCATTTGTGGAAGTACTACGGAGAACCCCTGGCTTTCCCCTGCCTTGTTTCGCGATCATGGCTTCATGAAAGCTGTGCCTACAGTCATCTTGGACTCTGTCAGGCACTGGACTCCGGACACTGCCATGAAAGAGACAGTCTCCCATGTGTAAGTAGGGCAAAGCTGTTTCATGCCCAAATCTTTCCAAATTTTCTGATTCTTCCTGAATTACAAGAAAAGGCATCCTTGTGAAGACTTTTCCCGACCGAATTTGAACCCAAACTTAAACCAATTTACACACAGATTGTGGGTGGGGCTTTTGGAAATTATAAAAGCTACATAACTTATGGGAATAGAGAAGAACGCATTTGCAATGTCAATGGTGGCATACTATTTTGCCTCCTTGGATTCCAGTTCATATTGTAGCTCCAGCATGTCTGGCACAGCATCGCTGAGCAGTGGAGTGACTTCATTCAGGCCTCTGAAGTCCACTGTAAGTCTCCACTTGCCGTTCTCCTTCCACACTGGCCAGATGGGGCTGTTGAAGGGGGAGTGAGACTTGCCAACGACATCCTGCTTCTCCAGCTCGCGGATCAGTTGGAGAATGGGCAGCAGAAAGTCCCTGTTAGTCCGGTATTCCTTTCTATGTACCACTTGAGAAGCAATTGGTACCTGTACATCCTGCAGCTTGTGTTTCCCAACTGCAGAAGGTTCATCTGAAAGGCTGGGCATGATAGACAGCTGTTCCTTATCAGCAGTCTCTACAGCTGCTATCCCAAATGCCCACTTGTAGCCTTTCAGTTCTTTGAAGTAACCCTCCCGCAGAAAGTCCATACCAAGTATGCAAGGTGCATCAGGACCAGTCACAATGGGGTGCTTCTCCCATGCATTCCCGGTGAGGCTAATCTCAGCCTGCAATACAGTCAGATCCTGTGATTCCCCCTGTAACCCCTGCTATGGTTATGGGCTCTGACCCCCTGTGGCTGGAGGCTATCAGGGTGCATTGTGCACCTGTATCCACCAGAGCCCTATGCTTCTCCACCCCTGAGGTGCCACACCATTTCACAAACACATTCCAGTACACTCTGTTATCCCTGCTCTCCACCTGGCTGGAAACAGGGCACCTCTAATGCTGGAGGTTGTTCCCACGGGACGTGCACTGGCTTGAACTGTTGGTGTCACCACCCCTCAGGCTAGGGGCCTGCCCTCTGGACGCTAGAGCCACCCCTCTCCTGGAGTTATGACCATTACCTGCACCCTGCAGCTCCTTGACTCTGGACCACAGGGCTGAAGTGGACTGGCCATGCCATCTGTCCATGTCCTCACCATGGCGACACAGAGTCTTCCACAGTGAACCCCTGGATGTTCCCTACCGGGTTGGGCTGGCCTTCTACGAGGAGGGACGGGGGCATGGCGATGGGTGTTCTTGATAGCTGATACCTCAACCCACTCAGAGGGTGAGAGACAAGCTTCCTCCCCCTTCCTGAGCTCAGAGAGTGTACATTTTAGCTCATCCATGTCTCTAGTGAGGGTTTGTACAGCTGATACAAAGGCTTTTTGGGTCACACCGTCTTCAAACTGCCTGAGGTCCCCTACAAACTCTCTTATGGTTGGGAGATTATGAAGGTCCTTCCCCAGTAGCAGCCCTCCCAGTGTGTGTGCATAATCAGGGGGTGCGCCTTGGGCCAGTCTTTTTAAGAGAGCTGGCTTCGTTCTAATGTCATCAGGCTCCACAGGCAGTTGCCATTCCCATAGATTATTTCCTGAACAGCCATCTGCCTTAGGCATGTGATCCCCTGTTCCATGTTGGTCTATTTAAAGGGATGGTACACCGTGTCCTCCTTTGTGGGGTACCTACACCTTATGGCTGTGAGAAGCCTAGCCCAAAGTGAGTGAGTCCCATTCGGGCCTCCCCAGTTCTTTATCCACCCCACCATCCCTCAACAAGGACCCCAGTTGTTTTGCCTCCCTCTGGTCCAGTTCCACAGTCTCTGCCCCCACATCCCAGCAGTGCAAGAGCCAAGCCAGCAGGGATTGGCCA
Organism: Psilopogon haemacephalus; assembly: GCA_013396835.1. Lineage (NCBI taxonomy): Eukaryota > Metazoa > Chordata > Aves > Piciformes > Megalaimidae > Psilopogon > Psilopogon haemacephalus. The sequence continues at coordinate 13,967 of VWZI01005999.1, forward strand.
TTTGCCCATATATAGTCCTGTCAAGAGTGCTGTATCTCTTTGCATGGAATGCTTGTAATGGTTATGAATTCAGAGTCATTATCATTGCTTTGTTGTGTGGCACTGGTTCCTGCCCATGTGTGGTCCATAGAATCCGATGCGAGGACTTTCATTCTTGTTGTGATGAGGACGAGGGAGAAACTCTGCGGAGGGTTTGCGCTGCCATTTGCCATGGTGGGTGGGGTTGCGCTACTGCCACTGGCCATATTGGGCACGCTGTAATTAGTGTTGGCCACGTCTCCGCCGGCCGCATGCGCAATGGCGTCGACCACGCTGGCGCTGGCCACGCCCCCTCCATCCATGTGCATAACGGCAGTGGTGGCACTCCCGCCAGGGCTTTGCCACACCGGTCCGGTCCTCTCGGCACCGGCTGGTCCGCTGCTGATCGATCTGCCGTTTCTGCCAGGTGAGTCGCATGAGGCTGGAGCTCCCTCCTCAGCGGCAGTGTTGAAACGGCACATGCAATTACAACAGCAGCTCCCTCTCTCCCCTTCCATTTTCGTTTTTAAAATTCTTAAAATGGTGACTACACGTGGCTGCCATGTGGTCCATGCCAGGAAAACAAAACCCAATGCCTGAGCTACATTTAGACACAATGAAAATACAGCTACCAGGTACCATACATCATATACCGTGCCTTTAGGCTCAACATAACATACACAGTCAGAATTGTTCCAGGTCTCAGATGCATTTCCAGCCCTGGTAAAGTTCCCCACATAATCCATTAGAAATACATATATCCTGACTGGTAAACCTTTACAAAATTCTAATACCATATATATTATTAACCATACTACATGGTATGTAATAAACTTACAGATGAGGCCTTGAGTGACCTGTTCTAGTGGGGCGGGTTGGAACTAGATGATCTTTGAGGTCCTTTGCAACCTAAAAAATCCCAAAAACCAACAAAAAACCAAACAAAAAACCCCCCAATTTTCTATGCAACAGTCATGAAAACATTACACAGATGGAAAACAGAGGATCTAGAATACTTCAGAAATAACTAGCAAAATATATCAAATATTAAACCATTAGAACTGGAAAGAGGTTCTTAGAGTGTAGTATACCACTTGCCCACTAGAGGTACTCGATAAACTCCTTCCTGGATTCAGTCAAATTGTCAAACCTCTGTATGATGCGACTTGTAAGAGAAACCATTTCGAGTGTGGACCTGAACAACAAGCAGCCTTTCATCAGATAAAGCGAGAAGTAGTCCATGCTGTGGGCTTGGGACCTGTACGATCTGGTCCAGACATTTAAAACATTCTGTACACGGCTGTGAGTGACAATGGTCCAACTTGGAGTCTTTGGCAGAAAGCTCCAAATGAAACACATGGTTGTCCACTTGATTTGTGGGGACGTGGCTACAGAGATTCAGAGGTAAATTACACCGCAACAGAGAAAGAAGTGAAAGCAGCTTCCGAAGTGATTTGAACTGAGTCACAATTGCTTTTAGCTCCTAGATTGCCTGTTCTAAACTGGATGTTCAAAGGCAGAGGTTCGTTACCGCATCATGCCACAGATGCAACCTGGTCTAAATGGATGGCTTTGATAACCCAACGAGCACGCATGGGTAATCTTTATCAACCTGGTCTGGTAGAAGTGATCACCAACTGGCCAGGAGGTACAGGCTGTACAAAACCTCCAGAGGAAAAAGTAGTTTGTGCTAAAGATGCTCCTCCTATGGTGATCTTTCTGACCAGGAAAAGAACTATGCTTTGTTCACAGATGGTTCCTGTCGTCTTGTTGGGAACAAGCGAAGATGGAAGTCAGCAGTCTGGAGTCCTGCCAGGAAAATTACTGAAGCAAAAGATGGAGAAGGTGAATCCAGTCAATTTGCTGAGGTAAAAGCAGCCCGACTTGCTTTTGATGTGGCTGAATGGGAAAACTGGCCTATCCTTTACTTCTACACTGACTCATGGATGGTAGCCAATGCTCTATGGGATTGGCTAAAGGACTGGAAAAGGAGTGGCTGGCAGAGAAAAGGAAAGCCTATTTGGTGTGCTGATCTATGGCAGGACATTGGTGCACGACTGGAGAAAATTCCAGTGAAGGTGCAGCACGTAGATGCATACATCCCTAAAAAGAAAGCTACTGAGGAACATCAACACAGCCAGCAGGCAGGTAAAGCTGCTAAAATTTCTCAAGTTGATACAAACAGTGACAGGGACTTTGATCTTGATTGGAAACACCGAGGTGAACTGTTCTTAGCTCGGTGGGCCCATGACTCATCTGGACATCAAGGCAGAGATGCAACATACCAATGGGCACGTGATAGGTCAATTGACTTATCCATGGACGCTATCACCC
>VWZI01005999.1:16355-27921 GCA_013396835.1 Psilopogon haemacephalus
TTTAAAAAACAATCTTGTGAAAAACTGGGCCAAAGAGCATGGTATTGAATGGGTCTACCACATAACCTACTATGCACCAGCTTCAGGAATGCTACAACGGTTTGCTAAAGACCACCCTGAAAGCCATGGGGGGTGGAAATTTTAAAAACTGAGACAAGCATTTAGCACAAACAACCTGGTTGGTAAACAGTAGGAGTTCTGTAAACAGAGCAGGACCTGCCCAATCAGATTTGGTACAAACAATGGATGGTGATAGAGTTCCTGTTGTGCATGAGAAGAATCTATTAGGGAAAACCATTTGGCTATTTTCTCCTTCTGGCAAAGAGAAACCTGTCCGAGGGGTGGTTTCTGCAGAAGGTCCTAGTCATACATACTCGGTAATGCAGGAGAATGGTGAAATCCAGTGTATTCCACAGAGAAATCAAACCTTAGGTGAAAGAGGTTAAATTCAGAATGTATAATAAAAGACATTAGGAGTCTTTTGTTCTAGTGTCCAACACAAGAGATCTACAGTACATGAGCATGAACCCAGTGTCACCTGGGAGTCCCTGCTCTCATCTCATCTTTGACGAGACAAACTGTTTCCTGTTTTCTGAGCTTTTGAATCACCTACATCCAAGATACATCTGGAACAAAGTGTGAACTGAATTTGTAATATTCATTATTGTAAATATTGTTTTAGATTAGACAGATAATTCTCAGTAAACTCTGAGTGAAGTAGATGGGTGGATTGCACTGGTTTGAACTAATTGGAGAATTTGAATGAGAAATTAGACTATAGGCTGAGAAAGGAAAACAATGGTGATGCTACTTCACTCATAGGTTTACTGAAAAAGAAAAAAAAATGTTTAAGAGTCGTAACTCAAACATAGATAAGCCAGACTGCTTTGGGCCATGATTGCTGCTGCATGGCTCTCTCCCTCCCTACCTTCTTAGCTGGATCTGAATAATTCCACTAGCTTCTTTCCTGCCAATACCCCTGGCTGATCTACCTTCACTTATCTGCTGCATAACACAGATGGTGAGATAAGACTGGGGAGGGGGAAGGTGGTAGGGTGGTTAGAAACCCCTCTTAGGGCTTCTGATCTCTGGGAGGGCTGTGGTGTTTCTGTATTACCTTTTTACTGTACATATCTGTAAATATCTGTTATACATTGTAAATATCTGCTTGTATATTGTGCAAAGCTGTAACTATAAAGCTTTGTTTATTAACTTCCATTCGACTGAGTGTTAGCCTGGGTTATTTCAAAGTGTGTGTGGGGGGTGGATAACTGCCAAACCACCACACAACCAAAGAACAGCCTTACACTGATTTCAAATTTAATAAGTAATTTTAACAAAAAACAAACAAACAAACAAACAAACCCAAACCAAACCAAACGAAAAAAAAGTCCCCAACAACTACTTCAGGGAAAGGAAGGCTACAGAGATATAAAGGAAGGGAAAACATACATACATACATACATACATACATATATATCTATATAAAAAAAACTGTGTCCAGTTCTGGACCCCCTAGTTCAAGAGGGACATAGAACTGCTTGAGACGGTCCAGTGCAGAGCCACAAAGATGATTAAGGGAATGGAACATCTCTCTTACAAGGAGACCAGACACTGGTAACAGTCCTCTCAACCTTTGCATAAGCCCACACACTATGTAGGTTCCTTATTGCCCTCCCAAGGACTACAACAGCCCTATAAACAAAACTCATCCCTAAGCATGTCAAGTTTGACCCCAAAATTTGCAGCATGACTTAAAAGTGTGCTTGAGAAGACATCAGTGTGAAAAAAGGCAGTGTTTAAGAGAGGTCTAAAACTGAATGTCATTCTGGAATGTGATGCTCCTCCAGAAAACTCCTTTGATGGACTATATCTAGCTGTCATGGCCTCACCAGGTGCAATCTCAAAGACCTGGGGCCCATACCAAATGTGATTGTGACTTTCTTTTTACAGACAGTCTGGGCGAATTCGTTATAGAACACATTAACAGCTTGGGAAGTAGGAGGCAGGAATCTGAAATCAGTGCATCCTCAGTCTGTCAGAATCAAGTATATATTCAGTGTCCACTGAAAAGTAGTTTTCTATTGGAGAGCCTGTGCATCCCTGTATTTAACCTGGTGATGTTTTCTCTGGGGATGAGTCTGCTGTGCTCTCAGGATCCAGTTTTGCTTTTTTTTTACTATCTTCTCAGTCACAAAATCACACCCAAACCTTCTTATGGCTTTGCTTCTTTGAGCATTTCATGCCCAGAGTTCAAGTCGGTTAAATTTGATAAAATGCAACAGGATTTTATCATCTTTTAGAGTAGGAGCATTGGCTGCAGTTGGCTTTATTCTTGTTCTCAGCTATTCTTCAATACCAAAGTCCCTTTTATTACACGGCTTAGAATTTTGGCGGTCTTACCAAGCTTTTGAAGTTTTAAGGAGAGATGACTTCAGGCAGCGCTGCCAGGGACCACCTCTTGTTTAAATCCACCCAGGTGCTTTCATTTTCCTAAACATACAGCAGTCCTGTGGTCTTCAAAAAACATTACTGAACTATGCACAAGTTATCGTCATACCACAACTTGAAGCTTCTCGTAAACGCGAGTGAAAAATCATTAAGACACAGATGCTGGGAGGTTTTCAGGGAGCACCTCCCACGCTTTCATCTCTCGAACCTGTCCTGAATTTTTCTGCCACCTAGTGGTGAGAAATGACCCTCCTCTCCCGGAGGACAGAGGTGTTCGCTGTGTGACACTTAGGGAAGCTTACCTGAGCAAGAACCTGGAGCTGGTGAAAAGAAATGGTTTGGAAAGCTGTCTAGCAGAAAGGGACCTGGGGGTTCTAATCGACAAGCAGCTGAATACGAGCAAGCAGTGTGCCCAGGTGGCCAAAAAAGCCAATGGCATCCTGGCTTGTATTAGAAACACTGTGTCCAGCAAGAGCAGGGAGGTGATTGTCCCCTTGTACTCTGCTCTGGTGAGGCCACATGTCAAGTATTGTGTTCAGTTTTGGGCACCTCATTACAAGAGGGACGTGGAGGTGCTGGAGCAAGTGCAGAAGAGGCCAATGAAGCTGGGGAAGGGCCTGGAGAATAAATCTTATGAAGAGCAACTGGAGCTGAGGCTGTTTAGCTTTAGGAAGAGGAAACTGAGAGCAGACCTTATCACTGTCTATAGCTACCTGAAAGGATGTTGTAGACAGGCTGCTGCTGGTCTCTTCTCACAGGTAGTTAGTGATAGAACAAAAAGGAATGGCCTCAAGACATTAGGAAACTTTTTTTTTTCACAGAAAGAGTGGTCAGACATTGGAATGGGCTGCCCATTCCAGGGAGGTGGTTAAGTCACAAACCCCCTGGATGTTTTTAAAGGTCACTTGGATGTGGTGCTTGGGATATGGTTTAGGGTGAACTTTGTCGAGCAGGCTTATCAGTTGGATTTGGTGATCCTGAGGGTTTTTTCCAACCTGAATGTTTCTGTGATTCTGCGATTCTGTAGTAGGAGAGCATCATATATTTTACCCATATTCTGCACTCACAGCCCAGAAAGCCAGGCGTATATTGGGCTGCATCAAAAGAAGCACAACTAGCAGGTTGAGAGAGGTGATTCTATCCCTCAGATCCACCCTGGTGAGACCTTACCTGGGGTACTGTGTCAAACTCTGGAGCCCTCAACAAAGAAAGGTATGAACCTGTTGGAACGAGTTCAGAGGAAGGCCACAGAAATTGAATACCTCTGCTATGAAGAAAGGCAAAGAGAGTTGAGGCTGTTGAGCCTGGAGAAGAGAAGGCTCTGGGGAGATTTTATTGCAGCTGTGTAGTACTTAAAGATGGGGACAATCCTTTTTGCAGGGCCTGTTGTGACAGGACAAGAGGTAATGGCTTTAAATTGAAAGAGGGTAGATTTAGACTAGCAATAAGGAAAAAAATTACAGTGAGAGTGGTGAAAAACTGGCACAGTTTCCTGTGGAAGTGGTAGATCCTTGGAAACATTCAAGCTCAGGTTGTTTGGGACTCTGAGCAACCTGATCCAGCTAAAGATGTCCCTACTCACTGCAGTGAGGTTTTGGACTAGGTGATCTTTAAATGTTCCTTCCACTCCAAAATGTTCTATTGTTCTATATAACCTAGAATCAGTAGTCACAGACTGGTGCTTCTTTGCAAAAACCCTGATCCAAGCAAAGCAAAAAAAAAAAAAAACAAAAAACATACCTGTTCTGCAAGCTTGCTCTAGGCAGAGGAGATCAAGGCTTCTCTGATTCCTTTTAGTTCTGCCAGGTTTCCTGAACTACAAATAGGTGACACAAAGCTGCACTTTGTTTCTGCCTCCCACGACTGGGGTAGCAGCAAGATAGAAGAGGGAACAAGTTAATTCAGCTGTCTGCTGTGCATAGATAGCATCACTAAGCGCCAGGGCAACCATCTGCTCTGAAGGTGATGTAGTAGAGAAATCGTGCATCAAATGCTTAAGATAAAGGGCCAAAACCAAAAATCCTCAAACACCAGTCTGCATTTCTGTAGCTCAGTCAGGCACGTGATGGTGAATAACTACAGCTTGGTCCCAAATGGGCATGACATGGTCTATAATGGTAACTCCTTGCCCTGTTGCTACAGGGAATAGCTTTGCCATTAATCTCTTAGTCCTGCTCCCTGCAGAGCAGCGGAAGTCCAGGGTGTAAATGCAGAGGACCTAAAGTTACCTTCCATGCTCCTGATTTCCATGTACAGTTTTCTCAAGTGCAGTTCCCCCCTCCCCCTGTGCTCCCCTATGGTTTCAGCACTCAGCCAAGGTTCTGTCAGCGCAGGACATCCACAGTTCTAACTTCTATAAAACTCAGCAGTGTTGGCCCCTTACCCTCCCAACTTTTTGATCGGATTTCAGCATGAATATCATTCAATATCATTAATTTAGTTAGGTAGTTACAGAACTGATGTCAGACTGAGGCAATGCTCTGCTGAGATAAAATATCAGCCTGAAGGAGCTGCACCAATTGAATTAACCTTTACTCGGAACACTTTTTTGTAAGATAAGACCTTTAGGAAATAGGATTCCCATCTAAACAGAAGATGCTTCCAATTTTTACTACCAAGAAAATATACCATGGCTCCAGGAGCACTGGGTTGTTGGGTTGTTTGGTTTTTTTTTGGTTGGTTGGGTTTTGGTTTTTTTACATTTATCAGGCTCAAATAAAGTATTCTTTTTCCCAGCTTTAAGGGCTGGATGTTCAATTTGGACTAAAAAAAGCCCTGTGGGCTAAGATGGAAAGAAGTTCTGACAGGGACATACATTACAGTCAGTTGAATCTCACAGAAGAAGGACAAATGCAATTTCATGTCAGCACACAGCTGAGATTAAGATGCAATCTCATGAGGGTTTTACTTGCACTAACAGCAGAAGCAGGTCAAATAAGGGGTTGCTACAGCAGCTTAAAAGCAAGTGTTGTGAAAGTGCCTCCCTCTATTTTATGCTTGGTTCTTGCTTTTTTTTTTTTTAAGCTATTCAGCTTCCACAGCTTCCCTTTTTTATTTCTCTCTCACTGTTAATTTGAGTGATTTCAAGCTAAAAGACCCTCTCAGCAGTCACGACATACATCTTGTCACATACAACTATCTCCATACTACCCTACAGGGCTGAAAGGAGGTTGTTTTCTCACCTAATTTTACAGTATTATCTACCTATAAAGGCGAGGTTGGAGGGGGCCTTGAATAACCTGATGTAGTGAAAGGTGTCCGTGCCTATGGCAAGGCATTGGGAACTGCATGGATTTTTAAAGACCCCTTCCATTCAAAACTATTCTGTTTGTATAAACAAACATTTCACCTAGTAGGGGCAAAAAGCAAACAGAAGATGCTATCTACCTGTAAGGTTACAGTTAGGAGATACTTTGTTTTAGCTTAAGTTGTATGGCAAAGGAACAGCTGGCTAGTCTACCACAAGTAAAGCTGGTACTGGGTCACCCTAGCTACCCAGAGGATGGCAGAGAGCCAGCTTCTCCTGCAACTGTCCCAGGAGGCACTCAACCTCATGGATTGGCATGACACAATCAGCATCATGAATCCATGGGAAAAGGCTGTCCCTGTATGATGTCAGAGACAAATAGGGCTTGCTGCCTATAAGGTGCAGGTCTAACTGGGATGCAGGCAAAGTGTACTGTGGACTTGCCTCAGCAAAGCTCCTTTCTAACTAATGGAGGTTTCTAACATGGGTGAAGGAATATTTACTGTGCATGAGGACATCTAAGTGCCAGCAAGAAGAATGGAAACCAGAGGCCAGAAGCAAACCTGCATCTACAGGTCTGGGAACAGACATACGTATTAAAATAATGTGCGTGTGAACACTTGCAAATATCAAGCTGGACATGCTGTAAAACAGCATAAGAATACTGAGAGCCAAGTATCAAAGAAGCTATAAATCTGACCAGGCTACTGAAGGTACCAGAAATCCAAGCCAGCTGCTGGAGAAAATACAGGAATTCCCAAAACAATACACATACCACGGACACTCCATACCATGTTCCACATGGCTACAGAATCCTGTTAAGCAGCAAAATGAAGTCCTCTGTACTATAAACGTGATGGATTTTACAGGTATGTAAAGACAGAGAAGACTGACACTAGTCAATAAGCTTCCAGTGTTGGAGCACATATGAAGGAGCAGCAACAAGATGGTATCCAGTGCTGTTAACATGCAACTGTAAATCATACTTTTACACCACTTGCATTGTTGCAACACAAGTTTTATTGCTATTCCTTATTACAAACATAATTTACCACTGTCTGTTTACCCAAGTGGACACTTCATTAATATATTCAATTAAAAATATAACAAGAGTTAACAGGCACATGAAGCATTATATTACAGTGCATGTCCAAGTTACTGCCATGTGGAGCACAGACAGTATGTGCATCTGAGCAATGCTAGACCTTTGCTCCCATTATGTGTAAGGAAGTATGAAAGAATTTAAGGCACATGTGACCTCCTAGTTTCAAGTAACAGTGATGCTAGTGGGGGTCATATAGACAGCTTGGCTCAAACTACTATTTCTTGGCATTACTTGTTTCTTTTGGAATACAAAATTGAAATGCGGTATAAAAATACTTTCACAGGATTTAGTAATGCCAAGTACAATTTCAGTATTTCAATGCTATTAATCTTGAGGTACATTAAGAGTGCAAATTCTGCTGGAGTTCCTTCAGGATACCATGCTCAGGAGAAGAGACACTAAGCACTTCTTGCTTCCCAAGAGAAGTTGTATTAAGTTAGTTTTTCTTAATCTCTCCCATGAGACATTATCCAGAGGTGTTAGCAATACCCTGGTTTCTCTTACTGCAGAGATAGTTATTGGGACACCATAATTTACAAACACTTCTTGAATGCAGCTTTTACATCCGTGAGACAACGTCAGCTTCATTTTCATATATCTCTTGAGCCTTTTTGGCCTTCTTTTCTTCCTCATTGAGTTGGGCTTCAACCTCATTTGGATCAACATATACATAAAAATAAGCCATGGTAGCAAAAATGATGCAAACTGCCAACAGCAAGGCAGCAAACAGCACATATTCTGCCCACTGTAAAACAAACAAAAAGTATAATGTATCCATCAGTATTTGTTCCTCAAAAGAACTACACCATTTTACTGTTTGCAAAAAAACACATTAATTCAGAAAATGAAACTGAACATACACAACAAGCATCATATGACTTAAAGTATTAAATGTAGGCAACACAGTTCTGCCCTCACTAAAGAGACAAAAGGTTTATGAATGCTGAAAACTTCTACAATAGCCTGTTCCCGGAGGCAAGGGAATGGACTAAGACTGAAAAGGAAATTCAACCCCTCCTTATGGCTAGATGAGTGGAAGCAGGACTACTGCCAATCTCGTTTAAAATGAGATCAAAGCAGTAGTAAAAGGTTTCTACCGACTGTGAATCTAGGCAGAGAGAAAGATCAGAACTGTGGTTTCAAAGTGCTGCCTTTACCTGAAAACCTTCAACAGCTCCATTTCTTTCTCTTTCTGCTAAATTTAGCTGAAACCAGAATTTGTCTCTCATATCCCCTTTTGGTTCATATGGGAGTACCACTAGTAACTTCAGAAAGTCCTGCCCACATTTTTCTTGCCCTACAGAATGATGTTTGAAACCAATGAAACCAGAAGAAGTGTGGCAAGGATGAGGTATGCAGGTGAAGGTTCATTAGCAAATTACGTTCTGATAGGTTTTAATCCCATTACTCTAGAATTTCTGTCCAGAAGTTCACAGACTTGCACAACAGATAAAAGCACAAACAAAACAAAAAACAAACTGCACACACAACAACAAATTTATTGTAGAGATACTAGAAACTGCTGCTTGGAAGCAATGGGGCCTGACAAAGCAAGAGTTAAGAATGGCAATGAAAAAAAAAAAATCTAGAAAGTAGAAAGCCTTGTTGCTGAAGGATTTGTTGCTTAAAGTTTCATGTATGTGCACAAGTACATACACATATTGAAGTGCTGGGGAAAGGTCCAACAAAAACTTAGAAGAGGCTTCAGTATACAAATCACTGCCCTGTTGTCATAGCCTTCAACACTAGCTTCAATCCAAAGAGGTTATTAATATTCACTGCTTTCACTTGCATATTCTAATGAGATTTAGTCAAACACTCGTTCTACAACTGACTGGTAGACTCTTACAGCTAACTCTAGCCTCCTGCGCTACAATTGCAAATGCAAATCCACTGTAATATGCTGATGTTCAGAAGCTGTGGATGAAGATTACCAGACTTGACTCCCCCCTGAATTAGAGCTGCTTTCTCATAGTGTAATGCAATAGCACACTGGTTGCTTGCGTGCTTACCTGCTCACTGAGTTTGGATGCTCCAGCCACAATAAGGACAATTATATTACCTACAGCCACTGTCAGCAGCCACCCTGCCTGCAGCACTGACTTCATATTTGATGGAGCCTATTGAAGTAAGACACAAGTTTTAGTCACACGTTGCTATCACTTATTTTCTGATGTTTACTGCATTCTTTACATGACAAGCCCCAGTTCTCTGGAGAGAGGAGGATTTCTTGGTGTTTTGTGTTCATTGGGTTGGTTGGTTTGTTGGGTTTTTTTAAATTTTTGTTGTTGTTGTTTGATCTGGGTTCATTTTGGGGTTTTTGTTTGGGGTTTTGGGTTTGGTGTTTTGGGGATTTTTTGAATTGTTTTGTTATTGTTTGAGTTCTTTTGGGTTTTGTTTGATTTTTTTTTTCTTGGGTTTTGATGTGGGGGGGGGGTTGTTTTGTTTTTAATTTAAAATTACTAGAGAATTAAACGGGCCTGGAGAAGGCTTTGAGGAACAAGAGCTTGCTAGTACTAACTCGAAACCTTTTACTTTGTACACACTGGAAGATTAAGAGGCACGTTTTACATCTCAATCACACATGGTACATATTAAATGAAAAACTGTGCGCGTCATAGTCTAGCAACTCGCATCTTGTAACAGTTCCATCACTGCAGTCTATGGTCTTGGAATTAAGAAAAGAACATACACAGCTAATAATAAACCAGAGTTGAAGACAAAAGGAATTGAGAGTGTGTAATTAAACTGCTGTTAAAGACTGTGTAGAGGAAGTTTAAGTTCTGAAGATACAGTCTCAGAACTTGTTCATTTCATATTTGAAGGTGCTCCAGTTTGCTTTTACTGCAGCAGCACATTTCCACTTATTTCACATGGCACATGTGAAGGAGATTAAAGAACTGGTGGTCAAAACTTTAAAATAACATGATTCAGCATAGCTTCACTGAATGCTAGTGAAACAAGGCCAGTTTCCACCAGCCTATATTCTTGCTACAGAGCTCTGAAGGACACAATGCAAACCAAGCTGCAATATAGAACCACCACTTGAAAACAACAGATCACAGAAGTTTGTTTGCACCAGGATTCTTAGCACAATGAGAGCTCTGAAGAGCAAAACCTACCTGTGAGTATGAAAACTCCAGCCCTGTAATGGAGAAGACTATTTCTGCACATGTAATAATAAAATACTGAGGGATCTGCAAAGCCATATGGACTGAATTGGGTGGGATATCTTCAGAGTATTTTACATTAAGATTTGTTCCAGAACACTGAAAATTAAAATAGCACATTAGGAATAGTGATAATGAGTCCATACACTAAAGGCACAGTAAATAATTCTAGATCACCTCTAAGCTCTGGGCAAACTGTATACTGTATACAAAGTACTGTATACCTGGTTATGAAGTAATAGTTACTTTACAGCAGACTTCCTGCAAATCCTTAGTGTCTAATAAGGCTAAAGATTTAAGGGTGTTAGTGGTGAATATGAATTCTTGTATTGTATTATTTCCAATCATTACTTTTATAGTTAACAGTAGTTTTATGTTGTGCTTAACATACCAGAATTCTATCATATATAGAATTAAGTGCAAGAGGGATAATTCTGTGTGGTGGGTTTGCAGTGACCTGCCCCCCACCTTTTTAAAACCCTGGCTAAAACTCAGAAAAACACACTGGAAGTTAATAAATGAAGCTTTATATTTACAGCAATGCAAATATACAAGCAAATATTTACAAGATATAACAGATATTTACAGAAATATACAGTAAAAAAGGTAATAAACACAGCACACTCCTCCTGGAGACCAAAATCCCCAGAAGAGGATAACCAAACCCCCCTACCACCTTTCTCCCCTTTCCCCCAGATTTCTCTCACCACCTCTTGATGCTGCAGATAAGCTGAAGATCAGAGAGATTAATGATAGGAGCAGAAATTAGTCGTTTTAGTGATTTAACTCTGAATTAGTTCAAAGGCAGAGAGGCAAAGGAAAAAAAGCTGCTGGAGCCAGCACAGACCCAAGCCAGACTGGCCCTCTGCAAGCACACTGGCTATCAGATGTTTTGAGAACATTTCTCAAAACAATTTTTTTTCCTCTGTCTCAGTGAAACTTGGTGAAGTGACACAATATGTTTAACTCTCTCTCAGCCAATAGTCTAATTTCTCACTCAAATTCTCCAATTAGCTCAAACCAACACATGCTGTGAGTCGGTTGTTGGTTTTGGGTTTTTGGTTTTTTTTTTTTTTTTTTTGTTTTGTTTTGTTTTTAAAGAAAATGTTGACATGAGAATTAATTCTGTCATGTCCATCCAACATCACTAGACACTCACCTCGTTAATTATAACCGTATAGGCACTGCCAAATCCAAATGACTGGGAAAGCACTGAACAAAGATCTTCATCTTTCATAGCTGTAATAGTATCTCTCCTGAAAATAAAAAAACAAAATTCAGACCATAGGTATAGATAATTGTGTGTATTATACAGATTAACAGAGTTCCAATGTCTTTTTGTAAGGTATGTCTTTAGGTGGGTAGAGTGAGATGCTTACCTTCCTCCTGAAAAGAGGCTGTAATTACTGGCAGAAAAAGGCACCAGTGTTCCAAAAGAAGTGTCACCCAGAGTGATGTTAAGAGTATCAGGCGAATTGTTTATGAACCTTTAAAATGCAAGAATGACAAAATACTAAAAAAAAAAAAACAAACAACCTTCTTATACCGGACAGAACAAGCATCAAATTTGCCCCTTTTGTTTCTGACAGTTAA
>VWZI01005999.1:28003-43529 GCA_013396835.1 Psilopogon haemacephalus
TTGCCCCTTTTTTTTTTGAAAATTAAAATTTAAAAAAAAAAAAAAAAAAAAAGAAAAAAAGTTAAATGTAAAAAAATGTAAAATGCTAAATCTCTTAAAGTGTGGCTAGAGCAAAAGAAAGCTAGGCCCACAATATCCTAAGCAGCCAATGGGCTGACATTAAATGCAAGCCTTCACTACAACCAGCAAACAAAACCACATCTGCAAATGGAAGATGTAGAAGAACAGCAGCCGTAGAATATTTCTTCCCCAAGACTAAAACCAGAGAATCTGTGCTAATGTTTACAAGATGTCTAGACAAATTGAGAGAAAAATACTCTTCCAGTTTCAGTCATATTGTACTAAAAGTAGATACACAAGACAACTTGGAAGAATCATGCCCCAGAAGTTCCAACCATCCCTAAACATTAAGCATAGAGTCCAGAAAGTGGAGAGTTCCTACAGTATAGAAAAATGTTAAGCAAGAGGAGCCCACTCAGGAGACAGACTGAGAAGTCCCACCACTGCCAAAATTCAGAAGCAAAAGAAGAAACTTTACCTGATGAGATTCTTTCCTTCTTCTGGCTTTGATGTGACATTGTCAAACAGCTGGTGGGACAGACCATTATCAGGATACTTTGTTTGCATTAGTGGACATTTTAAACATGTGCTACTGTACAGCAGTGAGAACTAACAGAAGCTTCAGAGCAACAACCCAGATCTTCCCTTTTAGAATGCTGCTAGGTTATATCTGCTAGAAAACACTACATGACCACACATTACATCTTGGTGAAAGGGTAGCTGTCAGGTTAATTCTAAGTTGTTTGCTTGGCTCTTTTCTTAAAAACAACATCCTGCTCTGCTCTCTACAGCTCACCAGTTTCACTGGCACCAGCAGAAATGGGAAGAGACAGGAAACAAATTAAGGGGAAAAGCTACTCAGAGCTTGTCCTCTCAGCTTCACACTCTCCACATAGCTGCTAAGATGTTAATGTATATCTTGGGAATCGAACGGACTTACCCACATAATACCACTGTCGTTTAGAGAATTTTTAATTCCAAGCGTGTGACGTTCTCCCCCTGGTGACGTGATAGGTCTACTTATAACTTCATTTCCAAAAGTTATGTTTAACGATTGCAACTTGGATGCCTCAAATGTCACATAGTCCGTCTACAAAGACAAACAAATTGCTGTGAGTGTCCATGCAGCTGCATATTTATCTACACCTTTGAAGAAGTGTGAATTCAGGTGGAGAGAAGTTTACGTGTATGTTATGTCAGAAGTGCCAGAGGCCTTGAGCATCTCCTAACTTTCATTTTTGAGAGGTTTTTAACATCAAGCACCAATTTAATTCGATCATTCTTTTTTATTATTGTCTTTTGTTATACAAGCTTCAAAGTGAACAGAAACTTTCCACAAGCATTGTAATGGAGTAAGCATTACATTATCCCTTGAATTTCTTGCTCCAGGTAAATTAGGCTTATAGACCACATAGAATTTGGGATTTACCCCCCTGAAGAGTAAATTACCATGTTTACTCAGAATTTTGGGGGTAAAGTGAAATTATTATTTACAAAAGTAGGCTAAATATAAAAAAAGTAATAAACATATACATCTAGACAATAGCCCGGCTCCCCAGGGGCTGTTGCCAGCTAACACAATATTATCTCTTTCCACTCCCAGTCAAGTGTTCTTACCAATAAACCAAACTAATGCCAAGGAGGAGAGGTAAGCAAGGCCAGAGGGAGAATCAGGGGGAAAAGGAAGCAAAATAGAGCCCAGAACAGGCTGTGCTTAAAATACAGGATTTTTTTTTCAGACTAATGGAATGGCATAAATATATCTCTTAATATTATGCTCAGCCCCTTAAAGAGTCCATCCCTTGATCTCTCTCTTGAGTTCTCTGGAAAACGTTTATTTAGAATTAAGATGCTAGTCTTAAAACTTTAACAGCTCACTGCCACTGTCGAGTAAAAGTCTGTTTAGCCACAGCACCAGCATAAATTAAGATGCAGTAGTTTTCCAAATAGCAGCACTCCTAAGAAATGCAAGTACAAGCTACATCTTTATGGTTACAGCCTAACAGGAATGAGTAGTACCAGGATGTTTTAAATATTCTAAATATTTCATCAGCATAAAACACTTAAAACATTGATAAGCATATTAATTAGTATTGAAATAATGAATTTGTTTCATAGGATTATAAAAAACACTTTATAATCCAAATCATCTACATTATAAGGTACCTCTGGTAGAGACTGAAGCATTTTACACCATTCATGTTCAGGTATGCACCATGGTTATATTAATTCCACACCACTATAGAATTTCACTGGCCTTTTCTCCTTACAGCTTAGTTTCTGTGTGAGGCAAATTTGGAGGATGGTGGAACAATGTTTCTCCTTTTACGTGGGAAAAGGACTGCAGGCTATCAGAGAACACACTTCCTAAGACACACTATTAATGGGGAGAAGTCCATCCGCTTCCACATTCCACTGTCAACAGGGCTACCACAGCTGTGCTGTAACAGAACTTGAAAATGTTGCCAACAAAATCTGAACTTAATATGTGATAGAGCCACAGAAAAAGCTCCCTGTTCAAGTAAGGAGTCATTCACAGTAAGAGCAGTGACTTAGAGAGCTGAATGGACTTTTATTGAAGGAAGGGCTGTTTCCACCATTGAGAAATGGCACCTCTTATCAAAACCACTATCAAGTTTATTGAAAACACTCTTAGCAAAACACACTAGTACTACTGAGAACACCAAAAACTACCCCTTCTTTCTTCACTGCATTTTCAGTAACCGTTCATTTCACAATTTAAAAACACTTTTTCTCACGATTAGGTAAGAATTTTTATATACTGGAGCTTAGGCAGTAACACATATGTAAACTTCAATTTATTCCACTATTTTGGGTTTTTTTTTCATAGGTTCATAGAATTGTTTGGTTTGGAAGAGGTGTTTAAAAATCAGTTAGTCCAAACCCACCCTGCAGTGAGCAGGGACACCTTTTACTGGATCAGGTTGCTCAGAGACTCAAATAACCTAGCACTGAATGTTTCCAAGGATGGAAACGACCTCTCCACACAACCTGTGCCAGTGTTTCACTATCCTCTCTGTAAAAGTTTTTTCCTTCCTTATATATAGTATAAATTGAATATTTTAGTTTAAAACCATTACCTATTTTTCTGTTGCTAAAAAGTTTGTCCCCATCTTTCTTGTAGGTCCTCTTCAAGTACTGCAAGGCCACAATAAAGTGTCCCTGGAGCCACCTCTTCCCAAGGCTCAACAACCCCTCTCAGCCTTTTTCTTCATAACAGAGCTGTTCCAGCATTATGACCATTTTCATTGCCCTCTCCTCTTAGCTCTTTGTAACAGGTCCATGTCTTTTCTGGACTCAGGACTCCAGAGCTGGACACAGTACTCCAAGTGAGGTCGCTACACACCAGAGTGTAGTAAAAAGGTAGAATCACCTCCCTTGACCTACTGGCCATGTTTCTTCTGATGCAGCCCAAGATATGGTTGGCTTTCTAGGCTGCTAGCTCACATGGCTGACTCATGTCCAGCTTTTTATTTACTAATACCCCAAAGTCCTCCTCCACAGGGCTGCTCTCAATCCCATCATTGCCCAGTCTGTACTGATACCAACAATTACCCCAACACAGATGCAGGACCTTGCTCTTGGTTCGGGAGGTTGACACAGGCCCACCTCTCAAGCTTGTCCAGGTCCCTCTGGATGGTTATTTACCTTGCTATTCCTCAGTTTACTTACCCACTCCATAGATGCTAGATTCACACTGTGAAGTTGAGGTTCAAGTCTAATTGTTGCATTATCAGTGCCTAGATTTATTATTTTTATTTGAGATTGCTCAGCTGTAGGGAAGACTGGGATAGTTTTCTGTAGGACAGAAAAAGTAAGTAAAAATAAGTGTCCTATCATAAATCACACGGAAAAATAGTACTATAATTACCATGATCTTAATATTCCTTCTTGATGAAGATTAGCATTTATCGAATGATCTGTGATTTTCAGGAGGGATGCAATGTCTAATAAGGGGACTTATTTCTAGTCTCAAAAGCTGCCTTACTGCTGCCTCAGGAAAGAAGCCTCTCATCCACAGCAGCGCCTCCATGGACAGATATGGTTCCTCTTTATGGCCTGCAGCATGCTGCCACTGCCAAGACCACTCTGCAGTTCATCCTATGGCTGCCTGGGTTCCCAAATTTCTATAATGTGTTCTAACTCATTCTCCCCCAGCATAGGTGCTGCTGAGCTGGACAGAGGCACTTATAGGCACTGCCTAGTGTGATAGCCCAGAAAAGACACCGACTTCTGGACGTTCTGCTCTTCAGATCTTGGAATACAATGGACCACCTCCCAGAGGTGTTGCCAACACCTCAACTACTGGGGAAAACCTTTGTCTGGTTCAGGCATAACATCTCCCTTGCAGGGCAGGGAAAATTAGGCGTGATGACTTCTACCCTAAACAGGTGTCATCTTTGCCTTGTGCTGTGATGATGCTTCTCAGACCTACAGTCTAAAAATCAAGAAGAGATCAGAAATACAAATCAGCAGCTGCCTGGTAGACCAAGCAAATCTCTGTTTGTCAGCTTTTGGTCTCAGTTTGAAAACCTGGTTACCTTTAATGCACAATTTACATTAATAGCAGATGAGATGTTTTGCAGGACGGTGTCCATAGCTAGTTAATTATGCTAATCACACTATTGCAATACACTTCAGTGTTTTCCCTTTCTCTACTTCTCTGCTGGTATGATTAGTTGTAAATTTAAACCTCTTGGCTCACTTTCCCATTAAACACTTTTCATTCTGTACTAACAAATAAATATCAACAATAAATACCTCATGGGGCTGAACTTACATCTATTTGCACCTGAACAAGGGCAGCAGCCACAAAAGCCATAGATGCAAGGAACATACCAACAGTGATCTTCCTCAGGGGCCTGGTACAACAACAAAACCCATGTTAAGCATCGAGACAAGTATTAACAGCTGTTAGTTTTTTGATTTTCCACAGTGGGAAATTCAAATGGCCACAACTAGCACATTATCACTATCTCATGGGATGCTGTTGTTACAGAAAGTCTTCTGAGAAGTTGTGTATCTCTGAACTTAGAGTAACATTATCAGGAAATACATCTTTTCTTCAGCATCTTAACCTGTTTCTCTGCATTTGCTAGGCTCAAAACATTGGGCATAGTTAAGTTTCTGGGANAAAAGGGTAACAACTTGTATTAGAGGACATCCATTGACATTCAGGTAGGTCTTAAGGGTAAATTTAAGGTAGATATATGAAGTATGATATGGATAAGTGACATCAAACTTTTTGAGTAGATCCAGAGAGGGGGCCACAAAGATGATCAGAGGGCTGGAGACCTTCCCTATGAGGACAAGATGCAAGGGTTGGGACTGTTCAGCCTCAAGAACAGAAGGCTCCAGGGAAACCTTATAGCAGCTTTCCAGCACCTGTAAGAGGCCTACAAGAAAGCTGGGAATGGACCACTTACAAAGGCTTGTACTGATAGGGCAATCTTTAAAGATGGAAGAGGGTAGAGTTACATTAGGTATTAGGAAGAAATTCTTCACAGTGAGGATGGTGAGACACTGAAACAAGTTGTGGCTGTCCCCTCCATAGGAACATTCAAGGCCAGGTTGGATGAGGCCCTGAGCAACCTGGGCTGGTGGAAGGTGTCTCTGCCCATGGCAGCAAATTGGAACCTTAAGGTCCCTTCCAACCCAAACCATTCTATGATTTATGGCATCATTTGCCACATGCAGAGTACCCATAAGTGAATGAGTTTCCAGCACAGCACACTCTCCCAATTCTTCATAATTACATTAAAAAAAAAACCCAACGAAACAGTTCTGTAACAGTTGTTTTAAGAACTATATTCTTTCTCTCCTGCCTCTCCAGCTTGTAAATGTCAAATACTTCATTACCGGAAATTAAAAATAGCAAAGCTACACCTAGAAGCACCTAGTAAGGCACACACTTCACTGGAACTGAAGAGGGAATGCCTTGTCTTATATAGCTTCAAAGCCCCAAACATGACATGCTGAGGATGTTTTTCTACTTCCTATGCTTCAGGAGGGGGAGTGGGTAGACATGAGGAAAACAGTAAACAACATTTGCTCCTACAATCAAAAGCCTTTGCCCTTAATTGGAAAATATTGTTTATTACATTCTCTTCCTCTACTCTGTGGTGCCTGTATGTACCATGTCATACAATATATGAGGGGGGATGGGTTCAAATTGGTGGAGGGGAGATTTGAACGGGATGTTAGGAAGAAATTCTTCACAGTGAGGGTGGTGAGGCACTGGAACAGGTTGCCCAGGGAGGTTGTGTCTGCTCCCTCCCTGGATGTGTTCAAGGCCAGGCTGGATGAGGTCTTGAGCGTCCTGATCTAGTGGGAGGTGTCCCTGCCTGTGGCGGGGGGTTAGAACTGGATGATCTTTGAGGTCTCTTCCAACCTAAACCATTCTATGATTCTATGATTCTGTATTTCTTGAACGTCCATTTCTTTAAAATATTAACCCCATTTAATACACTCTGCAATTTCCTCCTTAGCTGAATGCTTGCTCGTGTTATGTTAGGGCTGGAAGAGCAGCGTAAAGAAAGCACTAAAATAAGCCTCTGTTAGAAGTCAGGTTCAACTTACGTAAAATTGATCTTGCATTTCTTGATTAAAGGATATATCACAGTATCAAAAATTGGGACCATTATAACAATCAGGATTGCATTCACAGTCTGGTGAACATAAACAGAAAGGGGGGAAAATTATTTTTCAAAGTCCTTTTTTAAATGAAGACATATATATATATACGCATATATACGTAATCTACAGGAAGTACTTCAAATGGGCAGACAGAAGATTACTGTACCTGCATTTGGTCTGGCTGAATCTGAACAGCTCCCTGGTGAAGAAAAACAAAACAGTTTTAACATTGTGACAACAAATAAAACTGATCTGAAATGTAAGTGTTAATTAGAGAAAAAGCAATAGAAAGTAACCTACAAAGTTTCCATCCATTGTTGTGGCTTGCAGCGTCCATCTTGACCCCTTGACAAAAGAAGAGAAAGTTAAATGCCACAGCAAATCAATCTGCCAGAGTTCCTCTGATTGTTTTCACAAGTAAAATGTTGGGAAAGACATGTGATAAATAATAATATTAAAAAAAAACAAAACCCAAAAACCAACAGCTAGCTTGCCACAGTTTTTTTTTACTCTGCAATATAGATACTTGAACAAAGTGATCTTTGTGGACCATTTCACTTTATTTACTAGTTTCATGAAATTAAGTGGAAAATAATTTGGATGCAGAGATTGGCTGGGGAGATGGCAGGGACATCCTGCACAGAACACTGTCATGTGCTTTGTGCAGATACCACCTGAGTACCTTTGTGGTGCCTCTGCCTGAGCCCAAGCACCCACACTATTGGCATGCCCATTCTTTTTTCACACAGCCTAACACTAAGCAGCCAAGCCAGGACTGGACCTGCCTGGGAGCCCTCTGTTCAGAAAATCTGCCTATAGTTGGGTCAAGTGAAGCTGATTATCAGGCCAAGCCTGAGGTGAGACAGAATCACGCATCACCACATCTATGGCACAAGTCTTTAACCACCCACAACGTACAACTACCTGAGGTGTTAGTTATTACTCATGTAATGAGTGTTTAGTTCTGGATTTTATAGCAGAGTTGGTCATTCGTAAGGTCACACCGACAGTTACACCTGACTGGTAGTAGACTAAAGCAGCACAATCTAGACCAAACTCCCTGCAGTCTGCCTTGGATAGTTTTCAGACCCTCCTGATTTCATACTTCAATACTTAACTATGAAAGCCTGTTTTCCTTGAATGGGAATCATAGGCTTATACTTCTGCTTGAGGGTGCAAGTTACTTACAACTTTGAAAGATAAGCAAACTAGCACCCAGGGCATTTTGACTCCGATTCTCCAGAGCATTTATAAATGAATCCTACATTTCACTTCATGACTGACAGTGAATGAAGCATCAGAACTAAGCAAGCCTTACTGTTTCATCCTCCAAGTCCAAGATTTGGAGGTCTCAGTCACTGAATCAGTCATGGCCATGTCCAGATAAACTAAATTTCAGCTGACTGCAGGACATTCTGTACTTGCATGACTCGGTGACTACTCTTTCATATTAGAACCAGGTTAAAATTTTCAAAGAATTATTTTTGCATCCTCCAACAGGCACCTTTCATGTCAGAGTACGTAGAGTGACATGGTACAGCTCTACTGGCCAAGCTAAGTAATTTCTACTTTACCTGCTGGTCAAAGAGTGCCCAGAACATGGGGAGAGGAATGAAAAGGAAAAGCACCTTCATGACCATCTTAATTTGAACAATCAGTCGTTTCTGCAGCAAACAAATTACACAGATGAATGGGTCAAAAAAAGAAACAGAAAAGTTGCAGATCATTTGCAGCACAGCAGCAATTAGCCACACCATGTCATGTCTACCCACTTACTAAACTTGTACACTGTATGTACTTCTGCTGATCTCTGTTACAAAGCACAAAGTCTGCTTGTTGGTGCTGGTTAACGGTATTAAAGAGACTGCCTGTCTCTCAGCATGTGTGCTGATGGTGGCACAAGATTTAACGCCTAGAGCTGTGCCATTTTTCTGGAAAGGAGGCACTGACCAACAGATGACTGAGGAACACATTTAGAAGTAGGAAAGTTGCCTATAGGCAAAAGGAAAATAAAGGCTAAGGTCTGTGCTGCCGTTGACAACAGAAGAGGGAAGATAGAAGGGAAGGGTTGTGGCGGGGGAACATGGACTCATGATGAGGAGCTTGTATTGAGGCCAGGGAAATGGATCATTTACCCACTTAAGCTGAAATTCCCAAGCATAATTCTACAGTTCACTCCCAACAAGCATTACAGCTTTGTGCATTAACTGTGCTAGTCAACAGCATGCCTGCTTTCCCTCCTGCATTCGTCAAACCAGCACATTTCCATTTGAAGACAGTTTAAGAGTAACAAAGTTGACACAGATAAGAGTTGCTATTTCATTAACTCAAAAATTAATAGAAGCTTCTATTTGCTCAGCAAGGGTAACTGTCTTCTCTCTGACTTGAATTTCCCTGGGCAGCCTACAATCACAAAACATGAACTCACACAGCTTTCTCCCACTGTAGTTGAGCAGATAGCCTGCAGTGCCAAGATGGCACAGGGGCTGGGCCAGACCATCAGCTTCTGAATGACCGAGGGGCCCAAAACCATTTGCCCATCACGAGGGGATGCCCAGTACAGGAGTGCTTATGCAGTACTTACATTATACTTCTCACTTGCCCAGTCCAGCCAGTGCTCTCTCTTGGGGAACTCCTTGCTGCGGTGCCGAAACCTGTTTTTGATGGCAAACTGAGGAGAGACAAAAATATTTATTACATCTTTAGGCAAATTTCTAAGTGCAATAAGCTTTATCATTAAAGATGGAACACCTGTTTTTAGTGTTTAGAGTGCTAAAGGTGAATTACTTCTGTTAACTATTCTAAGCGAGGAAAATATTGCATTTAAGGTTTCATGGCGCGTATCCGGTGGAGTGGGCACCTGAGATTGTGAGAACCAAACAGCTCAGAATAGCCTCAATATGGGTTGCTTTTCAGAACTTGAAAACCTGCCTGTTTTAGGCTTATGTACAACAATAAATAGAAGAACATCACATGCACAGGTTCAGAGCTGAGTGGCTGTAAGGGTATATTTAACTATGAGAAGCTGCATCTTGTAGATATTCCTCATATCTTTATCGATTGCATCTGGTTGGAAGAGACCTCAAACATCATCCAAGTCCAGTCCTTGACCTGGTACTGAAGGGTCAATGCAAAACCATGTCCCTAAGTGCCAGGTCCACAAGCTGCTGAACACCCCCAGAGATGATGACTCCACCACTGCCCTGTGCAGACCATACCAATGTTTGATAACCCTTTCAATGAAGAAGTATTTCCTAACATTTAGCCTAAATCTTATCTGGTGCAGCTTGAAACCGTTTCCTCTAGTCTTGTCACCTGTTGTCAAGGAGAAGAGGCTGGCCCCCTCCTCACTCCCAATGTCCCTTCAGGTAGTTGTAGAAAGCAATGAGGTCTCCCCTCAGCCTCCTCTTCTCCAGACTGAACACCTCCAGCTCCCTCAGACACTCCTCACAGGCCGTGTGCTCCAGGCCCTTCACCAGCTTTGTTGCCCTTCTCTGAACATGCTGCAGCACCTCAATATCCTTCCTGTAGTGAGAGGCATGGAACAGAACAGAACACTCAAGGTGTGACCTCACCAGTGCAAAGCACATGGGGATGATCACCTCCCTATTTCCCTATTCCTGCTGGCCATAGTTTCTAATACAAACCAGGATGCCACTGGCTTTCTTACCCAATATTTGTGCCTTGAGTTTCTGAAGGAGAATGCCATGGGAGATAGTGTCAAAGGTTTTGCTAAAGTCCAAGTAGACAATGTCCATGGCCCTTCCCTCCTCCAGGTGGATTACCACATTGTAGAAGGAGATCAGATTAGTCAGGCAGGATCTGCCCTTCATAAACCCATGCTGGGCCTGACTGCCTGGTTGTCTTGTAAGTGGTGGCACTCAGAATGACCTGCTCCATGACCTTTCCTGGCACCGAGGTCAGACTGACAGGTCAGACTGACAGGTCTGCAATTCCCTGGATCATCCTTCTGGCTCTTCCTGCAGATGAGAGCCGCACTGGTAGCCTGCAGTCAGCTGGGACCTCCCTGGGTAGCCAGGAGTGTAGGATAGCTCAGATAGTGAGTGTCCATCCTAGTGCTCAGGTTTTCTGATCAAAACTGCCCTGGTGAGACCCCATCTTAAGTACTGCATTCAGTTTTGGGCTTCCCAGTTTAAGAAGTACAGGGATCTGCTCAAGAGAGTCCAACAAAGGGCTACAAGGGTAATTAGGGAATTGGAGCACTGCCTTATGAGGAGAGGCTGAGGGACCTGGGGCTTTTGAGGCAGGAGAACAGAAGATGAGAGGAGATTAATAAATGTTTATAAATATCTGAGGGCTGGGTGTCAGAAGCAGGGGGGGACAGGCTCTTCTCACCTGTTCATTGTGATAGGACAAGGGACAATGGATGGAAGCTGCAGCACAGGAGGTTCCACTTCAACACAAGGGGGAACTTCTTTACTGTAAGGGTCCCAGATCACTGGAACAGGCTCCCCAGAAAGGTTGTGGATTCTCCTTCTCTGGAGGCTGTGGACCTGGGTTCCTGTGGATCTGAGCTAGATTGTATGGTCCTGTTCCGGCAGGAGGGTTGGACTCAATGATCTCTTTGGATCCCTTTCAACCCCTAACATCCTGTGAATTCTGATACTAGCACATAAGAATTGCTGGTTTCAATGACTCTTCCTTAAAGTGCTGCCTTCAGAGGCACAAAAGATACAAAAGCTTCACCAGCAGTGTTGCAAATGTGACACCTGCTATGTTGACTTTGGGATGTCAACAAACTGAAGCCCTTCCTACTTGCAACCTAAGACAGAGCTTGAGTCTTTATATCCCAAAATAGGGTGCTAATCTGTTCAGGTTTTCCCCCAGGTTATCACTAACTCTTTATATACTTAGGTATGTGTTTAGCTTGGAGAATTTGTTTTTGAGTTTTCTTTGTGCCCAGTGCTTGTTACCTCAGCTTGTCAAATCAAAACATTTTTGGAGTTCTGATTTTTCACTTTTATTTCAGCCTTTTTCCTAAGTGAAAAAAGTCCCCAATCAAAAAATTGAGACTTGCAGTGCTACTCATGCAGATTTAGCTCACTTCCTTGTGGGCTTGCACTAACGTAACTCCTTTGATGTCCCTAATACAGTTAGGATCAATATAACTGTGCATTGTGAGTAACATTCTTTAATAAGTAATAAATTTTGGCTGATAAGATGCACTAGCTGCTCTGCTCTTGACTAAGGTCTTGAGTTTTACTACAGGGCTGAATGCATGTGCATAAATGTAGAATGGATGATCCCCAGAAGTTGGGATAAGACTTTATACAGCACTGACATCTTACTTTGTTTCCTTTGTGTATTAATTTTTAGTTACCCTAAAAAAGGCAGAATAAACATGGAGGGGGTCAATAATAAGCCTTCTCTTAGGAAGAAAGAAGAAAAAAAAAACCAAAAAACTACAGAAGCTTTCTTCATATTATGGCTGATTCCTGATCTAGGCAAGTTTACTGAACAGGTTTTTAAATTGCTGGTAGGGTTTATGAGAACAAAACCAGTACTTACTGCAACGCATTTAGAAACTTGAATCATTATATTTCCTTGAGGTTTAGTTTTCTTGTACATTCTACTTCCAGCTAGGAACACAACTACAATACACAAACAGAAATCAGTAACAACTCAGGATTAGTTGAAAATAGGGGCAAATAATTTGGCATGGAAACTCTAACAGTGGAAGACTTACATTGTGGGGGAATAAGCATCCTGAGGAGCAATGAAATAGCCTGCCGGCATGCTAATGTATAGTGGGGCAGGGAAGGGGGTGGTGAAGAATAAAGATTCATGCCAGTAGATTTCTTCTATTTAAGACAAGGAATGAAATCTGTAAATTCATAGGTAAGTCCTCAGCAAGATGTTAGCTTAATTGAGGGATGATAAAGACAAGAGCCACTTAGGACTTCAGCTGTGACCTTGTTGTACCAGACTGAAAAAGCTTTAGAGGCTCCTTTGCAGGAGTCCAGGACGCAGCAGCTCATGCTACACAGACACATGTCAGGATCTGCCCGAAATGTAGGTCCTCAGCTCCCATTCCCAGGCCTTGCCCTCCCATCTACCCAGAAGGACACTGAAAAAACCCCACAGCTGCTGGTCACCCTGGGTTGGGTGTGAAGACAAGATAGGATGGCTATAGCTGAAGGCCCTCTCTAGGTGGGCTCCTGCTTAGGACCATGAAGGACCAGAAATGCAAGGGGTACTAGGGTAGATACAGACACCCTCCAGTTTCTTGGTCTTTGTGTTCTAGCAGAAAGACTCAGAGCAACTCATAGTGCAGCTGGTAGAAGTGCAGGTGTTTGAAAAGTACTGACACACCACTATGGTACTTGTCCCATGAAGTAACAGTTCACAGTCCTGAATTACAGATAGTTTCCAATACCCACATTCTCACAGAGTTGTCACTACATCCAAAAGATTTTATTTATACACCCCAGTATTTCAAGAAATACAGACAGTAAATTACATAATGTGTAGAACTCAGTGATATTTGTGTCTCTCCCCCAGTCTTAATTTCTCCTGTAAATCATTATTTTCCGTGAAAGAGTGCTTTGGGTTAATCGCATCCACCCCCTCATCCAAGAAAAAAAGTAAAAAATTTCTGGAGCAATCAGGCAGTCTTTGCCTATTTCTCATTATTGTAAGACCTTTATAATCTAATTACTTCTAAAATCAAAGCAGCAAGATGGAATCGGTTCCACTTACTCAGAGAGACAACCATGAGGGCAGCAGGAACTCCAAAAGCTAGTGGGTAACATTGCTGTTTGCTGTGAATGCCACACTCTTGAGCTGAAATACAAAGTAATATTAGATAGAAGTCCCAGTCAGGGCTGCCAGGACTTTCACATAGGGTTTCTGTTCTCTACAGTCATTGTTAACTCAGAGGGAATTTTTTTTTTTTTAAAGTCTCCTCTGCAGTTATTGATAGAGTGGATGATCAGTATCCAACTTCATTATTCAAATAGGAAATGGTGTAAAAATTTAAAAAAAAAAAAAAACAAAACCAAAAACCACAGAATGATTGGGGTTGAGAGGGATCTCTGAGGGTCATCTGGTCCAGCCTCCCCACTCAAGCAGTGTCACCACCATGTTGCCCAGGATCACATCCAACAGGACTTTTGAGTCTCTGCAAGGACAGATGTTCCACAACCTTCTCAGGCAACCTTGAGAGTAACAAAATGCTTCCTGATCTTCAGGTGGAATCTTCCATGTTTCAGTTTGCACCCATTGCCTCTGGTCTTGGCACTAAGCACCACTGAGTAGAGTTTGTCCTCTTTTCACCCACCCTTCAGGTAGTAATGTACACTGATGAGGTCCCCTGAGCCTTCTTTTCCCCAGACTGAACAGTCCCAGCACTCTCAGCCTTTCCTTACAGGAAATTTGCACTTAGTTTAACACAGAAGTGAAGAATCCTGCAAGAATGGTCAGATGCAACTACATTAAAGTTTTGGGACAAGTTCATAAACAAAGAGGTAAGTAACGTAAGTATAACTTACTAAAAGTCTCAAATACCACCTCCCACCCTAGTAGCAGATGATTTGACTTTATAAAGTTTATGCATACTTCCTGAAACAATGCTTAGTGTGGACACAGCTAGTAGCAGGAAGACAAAAAATTGAACAAAATTACCTTGTCCACTATACTTCTAACAAAATAATTAGAGAGTTGGATTTGGAAAGAAAGTTCACTTGCAGCTAACTAATGTCTTGATTTAGTTGTGTTAGCCTTCTGGTTAAACTTTTACAGACCATAATGGTATCACTTTCATCAGCTAAACTTGTCTAGTTTTCATCCTGTATCAGCATAGGCTTAACTTGCATGTTTTGTCTCATGTATAACTTCTATGATTTTGGGAAAGGATAGAATTTGCATGAACTGAACATCTAAAATGTTCCTACAGTGCTTCAGAGCGATACCAGAACTCACAGTCTGTTTTCTTTCTTTTGAAGAAAAAAGGAAATAAACCAAGAAACAACAAACCCAAGCCAACCAAGAAAACAAAACCAACAACAAAACACCACCAAAAACACCCAACCCACCAGCCAACACACAGCCTTCCTCAAACTCCTGCCAAGAACATTCACACAGCACCACATGTGTAGGCTTACCATGAAAATCCACACATGTATAGATTATTTATTTTCATTTTGTTTAGGATGGCTGCATTATAACCAGAAGAGAAAATAGCACTCTCCTTTAATGATACAAAAAGCATGATTTACTTTGTCACATGGATAAAAGCATTTCCATGTGCATAGATGCTTCTGTAGTTTGCTTGAGCACACTTTAGATTAGTTTGCACTTCACAGGCAAGAGGTCTGCCTTCCCTTTGTCTTCCCAGCAAACAGTACAACTCTTTCTTGTTGATGCTTTTGAGCACAACAGGTGCTGCATTTGTACCTCTACAGAATTACACCGTGCATTAGGCATGCTACATGCCAGCTTCAATATGTCTCTTCAGATCTAGTAACTCTGACTCTGAGGGCAATTCAGATCTCAAACTGGCTTATTTTTGACAGTTCCTGAACTGTGAGGAGTTGAGTGGAAAAAAAAAAAAAAAAACCTTGAAATTATTTTTGTGGGATAACTCCACAAGGTACCAAAGAACAGATCATTCATTTAAATGTAACTGGACTGCAATTGGATGATCATCCTTTACTATTACCCATTATATAAACAAATGTGTGGCCTTACCTCTGAAAATTGGAGTGATTATAGTAGATATGAGACTTCCAGCATTAATGGCCAAATAAAAGATAGAGAAGAATTTAGATCTTTGGTTTTCCTACAGCAA
>VWZI01005999.1:43609-71261 GCA_013396835.1 Psilopogon haemacephalus
CCACACTGACCAGGCTAGACTGAACAATCATCAGCTTTCTTACAGCACAGCTTAAGATGAATAGTTATCTAGCTTCTTCTTTAGCTATTCAGGAAATGCTGCAGTAATCATAGAATGGTTTGGGGGTTGGAAGGAACCTCTGAAGGTCATGTAGTCCAACCTCCCCTGCAGTCAGCAGGGACATCCTCAACTAGATCAGGTTGCCCAGAGCCCTGTCAAGCCTCAACCTAAATATCTCCAGGGATGAGGCCCCAACCACCTCCCTGGACAACCTGTTCCAGAGTTCCACCATCCTCAGAGTAAAGAGTCTGTTCCTAACATCCAATGCATCTAAATATGTAAATTATTAGAGCATTATAGTAGTTGAACATTAGTAAGAGTATCTGTATAATTAAAAGTTAGAAAGACATCTTTACCTGATCATCATCAAACTGATCTCCACCAAATGCTGACACACAAGGTTTGATCCCACCAGTACCAAGGGCAATGAGGATCAAGCCAACCATGGATAGACCACTGGAACAAAGTAGGAAAAAAAAAATTAAAGTAGCACAAACTTAAGGTGTAAATTGCCCCAACCTTTTCCAAGTTGAGAAAAACCTCCCACGTGGTTGTTCCAGCATGGAAAAAAAAAAAGCCATATACAAAGCAACTCACATGTGCAAGTGTATATTATCAGGAGAACCATCGTGGTTTGCATCTGTCAGGTCATTTATGGAACTTATAGCCATAACTCCTTGCCCAATTGCATACACAACAGACAAGGAGACAATAGTCCTGTTAAAGGAAGAGGAGAAACGTTCAAGTATGTTAACACAATTGCACACATACATACATACATACACGAATAATACAGAATGCTACTAATTTCAAAAGATGCATAATAAGGAAATATAATTAACAGATGTGATAACCTTCAGACTCAACTTAGCTACTGTTAAAAATACATCTGCATAGTTCCATCACATTTTAGCTATCCTTGTTTAATCAAGCAAGGTGTGATGACAAACAGATTCTGTTGACACCGTTGGATCACAGGAGATATTTAAGCACCTCTAGTGGTTTCTTTTTAAATAATCAGTTTGAGAAGCCATTATCATATTCCATATGAAATATCAAACACTGAAGCAGCAATTTGCACTGATTAACATTGTTTAACCAATTAGTGTGCTTTTATATTTCAGTCACAAGAAGTAAAATTAAAAAAAAAAATAATCTGCTTTAAACATGGAAACTCCCACAAAATACTGTTGCTGTCAACAACTCTCTCAGCTGCAAGCATACCAATATCTTTAAACTCAAAGCGGAGTGAAAACAGCTTTAAAGAATACTGTCTGCAGGGTTCCAGCCTAGGTGCCGTCAGGGTTCACTTCTCTTCCTCGTGCAAAAGAACATACTCTATCTTAACTTTGTCAGCACTGAAGTACATGACTATAATCTTTGCTTGGGAAGCCTATTCAGTAGGTACAGAGTCAGGTCTTTGCTTTGGAAAAAAAAAAAAAAAAAAAAANAAAAAAAAAAAAAAAAAGGCAGAATAATGGAATGCAATGTGAAAATATTTTAAAATCAAGTTTGTAGGAGAAGAAGCCCCGAATCCCAAACCTCTGAAATGAAGCCAAGGCTTGATGACACAGGACAATCTGAATCTATTTGGCAAAGGCATGAGATCTCCCCAGCGAGCTTGGAGCACCCTGATACGAGAGGGACAGAGGAAGCACCACTCACACCATTCACCAAGTTTCTCACTTCAGAAGGTTTCTCCAACTTAAAAATGCTCTTCCCTCTAGCAGAGTAAAAATTTTATGTAAAAATGGAGCAACAACAAATCTGCTATGCTGTGTTGTGGTATTTAGTAGGTAAACTAAATTTTTTGAGGGGGTGTATTTTTTTTTTTTAATGGCACTTTCTTATTAGCTATTTTATTTACTTAACTTGTGACATGATTGCAATTGAAGTTCAGCATGAGCTGACCACGAGAGAAGCCTTTGATTTTTATTTGCGAGAGTCATAAGCATGCTATGAAGACAACACTTACATAACTGCCACTGCATAGGTGGTACCCAATTAAAAACAAACAAACAAAAAAAAAACCCAAAACACCAACAAAGCACAATCACTCTTATGTCTGTACTATTTTCCCTAAGAATTTCACACCTAACAACGGGCATGAAAAGGTCCCAGCATGTGCCTTGGGGGACACAGCCCAAACTACATGGACTGTGGAAGATCTGAGGCTCTCTTATAAGAGTTCTTAAAAGTGCTTGAATAACCTTCTCTTGGTCAAAGATACTTAAAAAAAAAAAACCAAAAACAAACAAACAAAAAAAGTTTGAGCCTTCCTCATGGCAGTATCCTGTGGCTTAGGGCATCTATACACTAAGCCTATATTTTTTCCAAAAGCAGGTTTTTTCCTTGTCAAGCTTAACATTCGAGCTTTAACCCCGGAGCCATCTTAAATTCCTGGTTCAGGGTCTGGTGGCCAGGAATTTGCAGCTCTGGCACTGGTATATATACAAGTTACAGAGGAGAGATGCAGATGCAAAATATGAAGAGCTTCATTTTGATAAAGAAGTTAAAAGCCAAAACGGCTTTACGAAATCATACTATCTCAGCAAGTGATTACATAACATTTGGGATGCGATCTGCAAGACATCCAGCTATTCGCAATGACCTCACACCCCATCAGACCAGCTCCACAAAAGACGACGCTTGGCAGCAGTTGCAGCCGCGGGCTCCCGAAGGCTGCCAGCGGAAGGAGGTGCAGCCTTCAGCCAACCAACTGCACAGCTGGCTTCATCTCTAATCTCTGGGAGACCTTTGACCCAAAGTCAGCCAGCATTCCTGACTCGTATCCCTCCATAAAAATCTTTATTGTGCTTTTCTTCGGGCAAAGTAAACACTATTAGAATCACATCATCAGTAAAGGACGGGGAGATCAGGCTGCTGGAAATAATTTGGTTACTTTTCAAAGCGCTTCATTCAGCAGTGCTTTCCTGAGCAGCTGGCACACAGGTAAGAAAACCTGTAATTCGGCATTTAAAGAAAGAGTTGCGACTCAGTGAAACCTCTCACTGAGCTGCCAGATCAATACAAAAAAATCAATACATATTTTAGAATAATGCGTTATCTGGTATCAACGGGGACTTGGAATGGTTTTACTGCTTCATTAGCCATCTGCAACAGGTGAAGAGGCAATCCAGCATTATAACCTCCAGCATCTATTTTCACAGCTTGGCGAATATTCTTCCTAATTTAGCTTATATTTTGTTCAGATTACAGGAAAAACATGCAACATGCTTGAAGAACAAGGTACTACCCTTAACCAATCAGCAGAACTGTAGCATTTGTTAATTTGTAGCGCGGTTTCAGGTCTGAGCGAAATCGATTAAAACCTTAAGCTTTGGAGAATAAAGCAAACAAACAAAACACAAACAAATCCTGGAGTAGCCAACACCAGCTCTGAAGCTGTTGCTCAGAGCTGCTGCTTTAGGTAGTGGTTTAAGTGACCTCACTGATCTCGGGCGAGCTTCCTTGATTTGTGATTGTTGTCTTAAGAAGCACTCACAGAAACTTTCCCAGCCAAGAGTCAGCGATGAGTGCTCCGAGGATCGGTGTCAAGTAGCACAAAGCAACAAAGGTGTGGTAGATGGCTGTAGACAAATTGTCATCCCATTGTAGAAAATACTTGAAATACAAAACAAGCACCGCTGCAGGAAGAACAAAACAACAAGTTACAAACCAGTGACAGGGCTGGATAAGTAGTGGTCAGCATGAGGAGACACAGGGCATTGGACATACCTCGCATGCCATAGTAGGAGAACCTCTCACAGAACTCATTGACGATGATGAAGAAGATGCTCACAGGGTAGCCAAAGCAGCTTGGCTGGAGGCAAGAGACAGACAGAGTGAGCTCAGACATGCAGCAGAGACTAACATCGCTCACCCTGACCAAGTTTGTGCAAGCTCAGTACAGACTCAGTAGAAGCAGGTGGGTACTCAGGAGTTAGGAGGCTGCAAGGGCTTCTGCGGAACGACACTGGTTGACCTGAACCAAGAGAAAAATTCTTACTTTCTCCTCTTGGTTCCCGGTGATCTACAGACTCTAGTTCTGCCCTTTGCAAGAGTCCTTTAGCAATGCTGTATTTGACTTTCAAGCATTGTGCTAGTCACAGTTGAAGTCTTCAGCATCTAACACTTAAAAAAAAACCCAACTCAAACCAAACATAAAACTCAACACATTAAACTCTCACAGCACACCACAGTTAGAAGCCTAAGGCTATTTTTAAATACC
Source organism: Psilopogon haemacephalus (assembly GCA_013396835.1). Taxonomy (NCBI): domain Eukaryota; kingdom Metazoa; phylum Chordata; class Aves; order Piciformes; family Megalaimidae; genus Psilopogon; species Psilopogon haemacephalus. The sequence continues at coordinate 47,901 of VWZI01005999.1, forward strand.
TTCATCTGGGATAAACATTTAAGCGTTTTATTTAAAACAAATCTCTCAGAAAAATCTCCCTATCCTTATAAATAATCTGCTTGATGGAGGAACCTTTATTTCTTCAGACTTGTTAATAGAACTGACTTTACTCCTAACCTAAAATGACATGGTATGAATTGCCAGATTTACTGTCCCTTCACCTGCTGCAATAGGCATCCCCACAGTCATTGCCACGCAGCTTGTGACGTGGCTCTTGCTACTGAGACAGCATGTGGGGAGGGGGTGAGAGAAAAAGGCATAAATCACATACAAATCTAGCACGGTCAGTAGAATTGGAAGCTTAATTTCTGATCACCCTACTTTTCTTGGTGGATGATGACAATTTCTATTAAAATTACTAGGACTGCAAACTGAACAATCCTCCCTTCTTATGGGTTTAATTCTGCAAATTGCAAAAATTGGAATTTTAGTAAGCCTCAGAACATCACAGAGTTTTGAAGCAGACAAGAAAATAATGGCAGATTTTGTCTTCATGTTGTGAAGGTTTAGGAATCAAACCAAGCCAAAAAGAACACCTTGCCTGAGATGAGTAAATCTGAGAGCCCATGTCCACAGCAAAGTCTCTGGCCAGAGCCTTAATGAGTAGCAGCAATTCACAAGACCTTTGTGCTACAATAAGCTTTATGTGAATATTGCAAGAGAAATGAAAATGAGTGGCAAGAGTATTGCTGGCTTTGTCTGACTCAATCATGAGGATGTCCATGCAGCCTGAACAGCATTGATCTTTATAATTGGTTCAGCTGATAGCAGAGAGCACATATCACGTTTGGCTTAATAAGCAGGCTTCACTGGAAGAATCTTACTTCACCTGAGGTGAAGTCCCATAAATGGGACTCATTTAGCTTTAGAGCAACCAAAATTAGAATCCTAAAGAGAAACTCACCATTCTTGATTTAATGCATCCTCCATGAGCAGAAAGAGGTGCATCCCAAGAACACCATCCACATCTATCAAGTGATTTTTTAATTTTATTTTTTTTTTAATATGGGGAAGTGCCCATTTCCCTCAGTTGAAGACAGCAGGAGCTCTAGATGACTAGCCTCAACCTGGACAGTTTCTGGTGGACTGGAGTTCATATAGAAGGTTGTTACCCAGCCTTGTCTGTGCACTGACTCCCTAATGTTCATGCTGCCAAGGAGAAAGACGGAGAACCACATCGTGAAGGTTTGGTTGTTAGGTTAGACCATAACCCACACTGCATAATGGGTTATACAAAATTGTACAGGCAGAAACCAATCTGGGGGGGAAATAATGTTCCTGTCTGAAGCAAAACAGAACCTTACAAATGTCTGGCCTGCCTACAGATCAAAAAAATGTGGCAGGGCAGTTCTGGCCTAGGGACTGGTGAGATCTATCTCCAGCAGAAATTCACAAAATCTCACCCCTTTTTTTTTTTGCCTTCTTGGTTTTCACAAACTTCCTCAGTGTTATACCATCATATAACCCAACAGATTATTGCTTAAAAGGGTGTTACATATTGGCCCAGGAAGGTAAACTTCCACCAAGGCTGCATTTCTTTAAGCCACTAGCATTTATGTAGGTAAGGTTTTTATTGGCTACCGCTGAACTGCTGGCAGTCTGCATGTCACAGCTGTGGCTTGGCAGGAGAGGGGGCATGCAGGAGAAAGCTACAGGGCATTTCCCAAGGTACCTGACCTGCTTCTATTTATCCAAGATGCTACACAGAAAAGAACACGCAATTATGGCTTGGAAACATGACCTATACTGTTCTTATTTTGCACTATACTTAAACCTCTGTTGCATCATACGAGCACACACACACACATTTACGGAAAAAGCTCCTCTCGTGTTCTCATTGACCAGGAAGCACTGGATCCACCACCAAAGAGGTAACCTAAAGGTCACATTTTATAATGCTTTCTATAACCCTTTCCTGCCCTGGGCATGCCAGGGACCAGTCTAACACCACCCTGCTGCACAACTTTGACTTTGGCTGCTGAGAAAGCTACTAAGCTGTGAGAAAGCTGTGGGGAAAGCCTATGGAGTAAAACCTTGTCAGATAAGGAAAGCAAAGGTAGAGATAGGGTTATTGAGACAGGTGTCATTAACAGTTCAAAGATTCAAGAGGAAGAAGGAACACTGAAAGGTAAGAGTCCCGAGGGAGAGTCACTGAATGATGACAACGCAGCCGCACAAAGGATGAGCTCCAAGGACCCTGCTCAGTTAGCAAAGGCTCTTCAGACATTTTATCTGCGTGGTGAGCACAGTAGAATTTAGTTGAGAGTGCTTTGTGTCTGTTGCCCAATAACTAATTATTTCATACTTTGTAGTATGTTTATTAGACAATCTTTCCTTTGTGTGTACTGAAGTTACCCAAACAACATAACCCAAAGAGAGTCGATACACCAAATTTATAAAAGCATAAAATACTTACTGACTTCCTCTTACTCGTACTATTTACAGCTGTGAAGGGAAAATAAACACAAGTTAATGGAAACTACTAACTAATATTTTTCTTTAAAACCACTGGAAGACATGGGAAAAAATAACCTCAAAATAATACTGCTGTTTTGTGTTTCATGATTTGTTTAGGAGTGAGTACATTTTCTGTTTGTTACATATTCAATTTGTCAAATAGTGCAGGAAAGAACTTCAGTTGATAACCCTTTTTTTTTTCCTAGGCTATGTGTAAACACACATGCACTTGTAGGGGAAGGGAAGAAAAAACAAATAAACAAAAAACAACACAAAAAATAAGAGAGAAATCATCCCATCCTACTATGTCTGCTTACCATACATCATTTGATGTGATAGTAGATCTCTCTACCACCCACAGAAGATAAATCTTGTTTTGATTCACTCTCTGGGATGCTACCTTAAAAGCGAATCAGGAGTAAGGAATAGACTATCGATTATCTGCCAGGGGTGGATGCCAAGTCCTGAAAAGGGACAAACTTCCCATGGGTCACACTTAAGGAGGCCTGAATACATGGACCGATGGACTGATCTATGTTAGCAGGTATTCCCACAGCCTGGAAGCTAGGAAACCCTGGAAGGGCAGAAGACATCCCACTGAGGCCTGAAGTAATTTCCAGCTGCTCACAGCAGGTTTGCTATCCCTGGTAGCACTCCAAGCAGAGTCCTGCAGGACTGGCTTGGCTCAGAGGACAGGCTTGAAGTGAGAGCTCGCTCTGTTTCAGATAAAAGCCCTATGCCCCTTTAGCAGATGTCAGCATTTCCTATAAAACCTCATGAGCAACTTCATTATCACCAAGATAAGACAGAGTACAAGATTTGTACTTTGAAAGCCATATTTGCAAATTAAATGTGTCCTTAGCAGAAAAACATGCTTGCCAAGATCACTTAGGCCACAGTTCAGTTCACTACAGATGAAAATAGCTGGCAGCAATACGACAGTGCTTGACAAAATTAAGTTACTTTGTTGAGTGTTAGAAGAAATTAATCTAATTCCTTCCTTCACTGCCATGGACAACTACCTCCACAGCAGAGACAACGGTATTATGCAGGTAATTCAATAATCTGTTTTCCTAGAAAACAGGCAACATCCAGAAGGTGGTAGGGCACCCAAAGTATATGCAGATACCAGAGTCATTAAAATTAATGGTGGTGAATGCCGAGGAATTAGCAATAGACTATCTTAATTTTACCTTGGCTACTTCAACTTGTTGGCCTTTCCAGCACATGTGTATCCACACTGCTAGTTTTCCATAACGCATACAGGGAACAGTTTGAGCAGCTTACTGCTGTTAGTTGAGTCTTGAGAAAAAAATATTAAGGGACTTGTAGTGGGTTGGTTGAGCTTTTTGTCGCTGTCGCTTCTGTTGGGATTGTGGTTGGTTGGGTTTTCAGAAAGCAAAAAGTATTATTTCTACAAGAAATCCAACACGGGACATTGCAGAGGCATTTTGTTTCCAGACAACGTTGAAATGACTTCAGTGTTTCAGAGTTACATATTTCTCAACCATTTTGATTTTACCCTTCCATTCTTTGACAGCAACTGTCATGAAACTTCTGGTATTCAAGCCAACATTTCAACATAGGCACCTAAACCAAGGAACTCCACTGTCAGGCAGCTTCAGGGTTAGACTGACAAAAGCACATAGGACCCAGCATTTCACATCAATCTCAGTGCTAAATCAGTGTTTTACTAGTGGCATATTGGCATAGTTCATCTTTTGAGCAACTCTCAGTACTTCTCACCCTCTGCAGGCCTGCTCATTTTCACTACAAAATACTGAAGAGCTTCTTGTTTTCCAAAATAAAACTTTAAACAGTTATGCACTTATGTTGCTTAAAAATGTTTACTATCTTAAAGACAAAAGCCACTCAGTTCCTGGCTTGAGTGCTGAATATAAATAGTTACTTATCAGTAGATCACAGCCTCTTTCCCATGCTTGCAGGCAAGGTGGGAGGCAGGCCTATTGTTCTGACCCCTTCCCCAGCAGCTTCCACCAGTACGGCTCCCTGCAGTCACAGAGATGCTGTGGGATGCTGCTGCTCCTGCAGCTCACCGCTCACATCACAAAATAGAATCATACTGCCTTGCTCCATGCAGCCATCACAGCAATTTTACTTCATGTCTGTAGCCAGCCATACTGTTACCTAGGTTGTTCCTGGCTCCAGTGTGAGCCTCCTCTCCTGACCTGTGGCACAGCCAAGCCCTTAAGCAGTCTTACAGTGCCTACACAAGAATGCTGTCGCCATCAGGTCAACCTGCTCCAGGAGTCCCTTGCTTCACATTTTGCTGTCCCAGAAAAGCTGTCACAAAACCCATCATACAAAACCTGTAATACACATCAGACCCGGTGTTAAAGCTGCACCAGGTTTCTTTCTCTTCCCTGAGCCACCACCACTTTCCCAGCCAGATGCTCAAGCCAGTGAGACCCCGGTGCTCCTCTGGACAGCAGCACTGCTAAGATATGCCTGCTCATCACTACAGTTGCCTGTCCCCAGTGCACAGATTTTGCTGTTGAAGCTGCAATGGTACTTTCTAAGTTTTTGAGTAGCAGGATGGTTTGCACAGCTCAGAAACTGCTTGCTTGGAAAGCCACGTCAACATACTTAGACACTGCAGGACCAAGAATCCAGCACAAGGCCATGGAGAGCTACATCACAAAAAAACCCCATGATTTGCACCTTTAATAGTGTATCAGTTCAGATGCAAACAAATCTTCAGGTTTGACTAGCCAATGAACTCTGCCCTTATCTGAATCTTCCAGCTGTGTTTCTATGTATTTAAAAAACACAGATTATGTCAACCCTAGATAAGCACAGTTGCAAAAAAGCATCATTTAACAGCCATGACAAACACCCCATTTAATCTGTGTTAGGATTTTAAACACCACATACATTAAAAAATTTAAGATAAACTTTGCCAGCTGGGAGGTCAGTTCCCAGAGATCACAGAGGCTAAGGTAGCATCACTTAGCTTTTACTAGAGCTTCAAGGCAGGTTCACATGAGCTTGGCTATAGCATTGACAGATGGAGGGCTGCCTCGGATGATCAGATGTGACTGGGGATGACGCAAAGGAGCAAATGGCATCCGAAGGTGTCCTCAGATTTGGCAAGGAGCAGCAGCACCAGCCCTGGGGCGCCGGGACCCATGCTACCAACTTTCCGCCGGCTGCTCACAGCCCAGTCCCAGATAGGCAGGTCAGAAGGAGACATCTTGAGGACACTCACAGTGCCTAATCCGGAGGCAGCATCCTTCCAGCGGCCCCGCCACCCCCACCCCACCCCATCCCACCTACCCATGCCGCCGGTGGGGTCCTGGCCGAGCGTTCGGGTAAGGAAGAAGGATGTCGGGGGCAGCCGGGCTTTAAGGGCAGCTCGGGGGCCCCGCCCGGTCCCGGCTGCTCCGGGGCGGCGCCGCCGGCCAGGGCAGCGCAGGTGGCGGGGAGGGGAGCGGAGCGGAGCGCTGGCAGCTATCGCTGGGCTCACCCGGCCTTGACCCGCGCTGCCTTAGCGCCACGCACCGGGAAGGGGTCCACAGCCACTCCCAGCCCTTCCTGCCGCCTTGTCCCTCGCCAGCTTTTAAATGAGGAGTCTAAGACTGCTCGGGGTTCGGCTTTTCTCTGCCAAAGCTACAACTTCCTCCGAGAGCTGTGCAGTAGGAACGCCGCTCGTTATCCTTTAGGTGTGAAGCAGGTACAAAGCTTACCAAGTAAGCAAACTGCATGCTGTGTGGAGGCAGCTTTCGACTCCTTCCCTCGTTTCCAGAGAGTGAGACGAAGTTTCTCCAAACTGCTGCTGCCAAGCAGCAGGCTGACACTCAGTTTCTCAGAAGTTGCCTAGAAAAGCTGTGGATGTCCCATCACTGGAAGTGTTCATGGTCAGGCAAGATGGGGCTTTGAGTAGACCAATCTCGTGAAAGATGTCCCTGCCCATGGCAGGACGACTGGACGAGATGATTTCTAAAGGACTGAAGCGGAAAGCTATCCTACATGCTGTGTGCCCTGCCATAGTAAAGCGAGTGCTGAGAGCAGGCTGATCAAGGTAACCCAATGTATGTTTCACACATGCACCTGACCACACTATATACTTGTGGAATAAACAAATGAGAACTTTAGTGAGAGAATGGCCAGAGCACGAGGCCAAATAGAAGAGAATTAAGGAAGCCACACAAAATCAAGATTACACATTCAGATTGTGGAAAACAGAAAATATTACTAGGTTGTTTTGGTTTTTAAATTCAAATAATAAAGCCCTTCTTTGAGACTTGCTGATACTGTGTTAAGTTGGTCTGTGATTTGTGCAATCAGCCCAGTGGCATCTCCTACAGCATGCCCTTAGTAATTACCTAGCTGCAGAACAGGTTGCTTTCTTCTACGGTACAAATCAAACAAGCGTTGCAATATCTTGCAGTGTGGAGTATCTACCGTCAGCACTTCAGGACGCTAAAGAAGGCTGTGCTGACCTGTCGTGGAGAGCTACAGCTGAACTTGGATTTCTTAAGCTGTGTCTGTATGGGGTAATCTTATCAGTTATCTGTCATCTCGACTGTTAAAATTTACGGACAAGTTCTTAACATAAAAAACTGGTCGGTGGTTGTAGCTGTATTTATAGCACATACTCCCATAAGAAACACAAACCTTGCTGTATAAGCTCCGCTGCCACAGCTGATGCCAGTCGTATATCACTGCTCTGGGAGATACATATATGGCCACACAGCGCGGGCAGTGTTGCGTTTCTCTATTATGGTTACTCCAGCAAAACAAGCAGCCTGTAACCCAGCAAAGAATGCCTGAAAGCACTGCTAGCTTGTTCACCTACAGAAATAATTGAGACGCTGCCATAATTTTTGAGCTCTTAAAGTATAAAATGAAAGACGTGATTTCTTCCCCAAGCATTTAGTCCCTTGTCCTTTCATAAACAGCTGTGGTGAACAGTGGTTTTGATTTGTTCCCAAGCATACCTGGTCTACCTCTCTCCATTTGGTGGAAACAAAGAGCAGGCCTTCTGATGTTACTTCCTAGGAAGAGATGTACAAGTAGGAAAGAGAAATTAAGAAAGCACCCACATTTTCTTAGTGATTCCAGATAAACAGGCTAGTTGGATCATGCTGGCTTCGATTCATGCTATCTTTCTTAAACCAAAAATGAGGGGAGAAAAATTACAGAAATCTCCTAGCAAGAGAAGAATCCACCCTGATGAGTACAAACATTCAAACTTGCCCCACACAATTGCTTTACAACTACTTCTGAGGCAGACTGGATTCTGCTGTCATTTAGTAAGCTGATGCCATGAGGTTGATCTCCGAGAGGTTATTTTGTGGTTGTACTTGTTGGAGGGACAGAACTTGTTCCCACGGGATTTGAATTTCCCAGCAAGGCTCACTTTCTAGGAGAGCTCAGAGCACAGTAGGGCTGTCAAATATTCAGTGAACAAAGATGGAGATGTAACTCTGCATTCTTCTACAAAGCTCTGAACTCATAGGAGTGCAATTCTCACCTATAATAGAAGTAAGTAACATAATTGTGAGTAAGTAAATGCAAACCACAATTGGTGATTGGAAACTACAGTATGTGATTTCTATAAACTACAATTGTTAAATTGACACATTATTCCAAGACCATGTCCTAGAACCCAATCTTCGGCTGTATGGGTGGAAATTTTAATTGATGGGTATCTCACTCTGTCACTAGTTAAATGTGACAAAATATCACTCAATTAGAGGTTGTAGAGAAATCAGTAAGATTTTCCTTGTGTCTTGTAGTTAGGAAGAACATAAATAATTTCAGAGAAGCTGGCGAGGCGCATCTATAAGATAGAATAGTTAATAACAACTATTTTTTGAGAGTAACAACTTGAATTAAGGATGAAGCATTTTAAAGAAAATTAAGACAAATTACTGTTTGTTTAGAATATTTTGTGCTGGAGTGATCATAGAACGATAGAATGCCCTGGGTTGGAAGGGACCTCTGAAGGTCATACAGTCCAACCACCTCCTGCAGTCAGCAGGGACATCCTCAACTAGATCAGGTTGCCCAGAGCCCTTTCAAGCCTCAACCTAAATATCTCCAGGGAAGAGGCCCCAACCACCTCCCTGCACAACCTGTTCTAGTGTTTCACCACCCTCATAGTAAAGAATCTGTTCCTAACAGGTCCTTAAAGATCATCTAGTTCCTATATCCCTGCCATGGGCAGAGGAACCTTGTACTAGAACAGGTTGATCAAAACCCCATCCAATCTGGCCTTGAACATTTCCATGGATGGAGCATCCATGGTGTCTCTGGGCAACCTGTTCCAGTGTCTTACCACCCTTATATCCAATCTAAATATATCTTCTTTCAACTTAAAGCCATTGTCTTTCAGCCTGTCACTTCATGCCCTGGTGAAAAGTCACTCTCCCTTCAAAAGGTTCCTGTCAAGCAAACATCCTGAGCAACACCTTTTGACTCCATATTTTAGACTGGGGGGAAAAAAAAATAAATATACAAGTATAAGGAAATTACAAGGGCGTGCAGCTCATTGTGCAAAGCCAGTATTGGGTGAGATGCTGAAAACTGCTTTAGGTACTGAATTAATTTCATTATGAACATTACGAACAAAGACCAAAGGATATTACTCTATATTCACAATTTATTTGGCTTTCAAGATAGTAGTAGCCAAACACTGACCATTAGTTTCCAGTAACTACTCCTCCCAAGATAATACATCCTAGCAAGATAAATTTATCCCCACCTTCCATATAGAGAATCTGAGGAAGAAACTGTTGAATGAATCAGCTGGTGAATGCAAAAGCCTTCCACAGAGAGCCACAATTTCCTGATGTAACTGAGGCATGGCACTAAATCCATGAACGTTCAGAAAACAAAGAAAACAGAATTTGTATGCTGTGAGCTTCCTCACAGCACTTTCTCTCATTTCTTGAGTTTGCTAGCAGAGCAAATGATTGGTGTGATGGTCTGAAGGAGATGGGAACTTCAAGGAAGGAGGGCACCAGGCTTTCTGAAGAGGGATCTGCAGCAGTTCAGCTACATTCAGCCACCAGCAATACAGCTGCCAGGTGCAGTGCAGTTAAGTGTCAGCACAGTTAAGTCACTTAAGGTGCAGTTCCTTAAGTGATACAGCTTTGATAGTTGAGGTGTTCTCTTAGTTTCTGCGCAAACATCAGCTTTGGCCCCAAAATGTGAGGACTTGCTACTTCATGAATTTGCTAAACCAGACATACAGGGGAAGAGAAATTTTGTACCAACCCAGAGTGTCAGCCCAACCTAGCCCAGTTCAGTAGCATTTGGCAGGTATTCCTCCCCAGAAAAAAAAAGAAAAAAAGTTTATCTTCTGTTGCCCAGAAGGGATTTGGCTTCTTTGGCAGGTCTGTCTGTACACATACTGAACATGTGGGTGGAGGGAGAAGCAGGGGAGTGAGAACTAGAACAGAGACCTGTAAATAAATCAAGTTCCTAAGTAAACCGTTTACCTGGAGCAGCCTCAGACTGACGCTGAAAACCTTTGGCTCATTACCACTGCCTGTGGCAACATGAAAAGTTAGCATGGCACATGTAGTCCTGATGCGTTAATGGTGCACAACGCATCGTGAAGTCACTTTTGGCAAACAGGTGGTTTTGGTGATTTTGGTTTTGTTGAAAACATAACTTGAGGTCAATAACTCAGAGTGGCTTATTTCCAGTTAATTTACTTTGTTTGATAACATTGTCTTCTCTGTAGAACCACTTACATTCACTTGTATTTTTGCTGGTGAGGAGAGCATAGGATGTGGTGCCAGTAAGGAAAAGAAGCCCTACGCAGATGTCTGTCAAAGATAGACTAAATACACTGCAAGGAATTTACCACTTGTCCTTTTGTATGTATTTTTCTCTCTGTGATCATTCTCTTTGTATCCATCCCCATCATGACAACACCTTGGTTGCTTTTCTCCTCCACAGTTTTTTTCTTGGGAAATCTGAAGGGATGGTGGGGGGGTTTTTGTGCTTTTGTTTTGGTTTGGTTTTGTTGTTGTTTGTTTGTTTGTGGTTTTGGGGGGTTTTTTTTGGAAGTCGGGGTTTAATACGAAGCTTCAGTGATTGAAAGTCTGTGTTGAAAACACTTAGCTGACAGTTGCAGGGAGGTGTTACAAATCTTGATTTTGCACTTAGAAATGTGACCATCCCTTCCAGCCTTGAAATGCCTTTGTGGGTCCAGCCTTCAGCCTTAACCTTTGTACCTGTGCTGCAGTTGATAAACACAGAGAGCACACAGCATGTTGTGCCTGTGCAATACACCAGGCATGAGACTGGGAGAATAGAAACACATAGAGTAATCGCAGTTTTGGTGCTGAGTTACCGTCAGACCTTGTGTAATCTATCTCTGAGGCTGGGAGATTCTCACCTGCAAGTGAGGGCACTCCCAGCAACTATGTGGGATACATAAATAGGAGTGTTAGCATAAGTATTAAGGACAGCTGGTAAGGGAAGTAGGGCAGAACAGAAGAGTTCCTGATTCAAATCTTTAATGTACTCCTTTCTACTACAGAGAAACACATACCTGTGAACCGTGTAACTGCATTTAAGAATAAAAGGTAACAACAAAGGTGTAAGTACCCTGCACCCAGATAGGAGCTGAGCCTTTCATTGGGTGGGGAAAGCTTTTTTAATTCTGAATGACCTACCTCTGCCTTTCATTGTATTAGATCTGAATTTGCCTGGCACACAGCATCATTCCTTCTCACCTAAAGTAATGTGGGTTTACCAAATTGCTCCCAGCATACTGAAACCACCCAGCCATCTCACTGCTAGTTTTCCTTGTGCTTCCACAAAGATATTCTTCTTCTGAGACTTCAGATTCATGTTGTGAGACCTGACATTTTCAAATGAACCTTTTTTTTTTTTTTGTTGCATTCATTATGCTTGCTGAAGTTTTATTACTTAGCATGTTTTCAGACAAACTATACTTAGCTTTTTTTTTTCTTAAGGACAGCACATCAAAGCAGCAGCAGCACAGCAGCTGCTAGAGCTGCCTGGATTATCTTGTCAAGTTATGCAACCAGCCCTACAAAATGAATCATGCTGTTGGCTGGACAACACAAGTACAAGTTTCATGTCTTGACGGATCTGTGTTTTGAGTCAAGCATATGTTAAAAGGTTGGAGTTAAACTGGCATGTTATCTAGGAACCTGAAGTGCAATTCGAATTTAAATTGTGGAGATACTTGGATGGTTATTTATAAGTGATGCACACCTTTCCCCCCCCCCTCCTCGATAAATCATCTTTAAGGTTGGATGCTCACATTTTTAAGAGAAAACCTCCTTTGACTTTGGATGCCATTTTTGGGGCGGGAGAGGCAGTGCTACTATACAAAATGTATATGACTCCAGATTACATCGGTGTGCACAGAGGACATAATCTATTTTGATTTCAGGTGAGATCATATAATTTTCTAGAGATGCATTTTCCAGCGTTGAAATTCTGCAACTGGAGATTGAGCACTGACACAGTGTAGCTGTTGCAGCTCCACTATAAGTTTGCAGCTGGGCTGATCCTTCCTGAAATAGATTTTCATGCTATTTACATGGACACCTGTATTTTCACCATAGGATACAAAGCTTCCTTCTTTCCATTACCTATAGCTCTACTGTATCTCTCTCAGATGTAAATGAAAACTTCAGCATCTGACCGACTCCAATATGGATTCATTCATCCATAATCAATGGATTCATCTATCTCACTGATTCATCCATATTCAATGGATTCATCTATCTCACTGATTTATCCATATTCAATGGATCCATTTATCTCACTGATTTCTTGTGAAGTTGCTGTAAAATTAGTTTTTATATTTAATCCTAAAAATCTCGGTCCATTGTGTTGGTACTTAAAGATCCAAATATCCAGGGCTCAATTGAATTAATTCAGCTCACTGTGTTCTGAAGGGAGGAGAGGTTGGATGGAAGGAAGAAAAGGGCTAGAAGATAGTTTCATGGTAGGGGTCCCATAGAGAGACAGGGACATCTGTAGCTTGCTAAATTGGGTAAGTGGTCAATGACATGATTAAGAAGAGAGAACCTTTTGTTGCACACAGCCTCAGTGAAATTAATTTGAGACCTTTCAGATCCTTCATCAACTGAACATCCACCCCAAACCCTTCCCATCATCCTCTCATATGAAGCCTCTCCCAGCCTCCAAACTCCTTTCATCCCTCTTGCTCCAGTTTTCGTACTTTCAGATGCTTGCCTCGCTCCTGCAAAGCAGTGTTTGGTCCATGGCATCAAGAAATACTGAGATGACACAGTACTATATGGATTTGCCTGTGAAGGAACAAAAGCATCACCTGCACAGTGTGGTATCTCTGAGGGCTTCTCCATCTCCCTACTTCTCTTTGGTCTTTTCCAGGAGCACTTTAAACCTCCTAGCTAACCTCCTCTTTTTTTTCTTTTTTTTTACCCACCCCCCAATGTTTGTCCAAATTAGAAAAAAAATTTTTACTATTGACCTATGCTGTTACATTCTTATTTTCTGTTGTTCTTGGCTCTCTCTTCAACAACTGATTCCCAGGAGGCAACACAACAGCATTCAATGGCTTTGTTCTTGCAGCTTTTAAAACAGGGACACCTCCTTCCCTTCTTAGGCTTGGAAATCCAAGTATTTGCTATTACTTGTATTTATTTACACTTCCTGCTAACAGCACAGCCCATTTTCCCCTTAAGAGAGGGAAAGGTGTTGAAGAGAAAGAAGAAAAAAAAAAAAAACACTCCTCCCCCCACAATAAAACAGCAGAGCTACCCAGCAACAGCCTTTTGCTTCTTGCAACAATTACTGGGTGAAACGCATTCAATACAGAGGCAAGGTTAAAATACAACAGCATATAAACCAAATAAAATTACATAATATATTTCATAAACTGAAACTGCAGCACGTAAATAACCTAGTTCTGCATGTCAGCATAACATGTTGCTGTGTTACTCACTGCTTCCCTCAAGGTGAGTTTTCGAAGAAACAGGAGATGGTAATCTTCTGAGAGGAACCACAGGGAGAAGTAGTAAACAAGAAGCATATTCCTACTGTGCAGTGCTATTGTACAGAATTAGATAGAACCTACTTAATGACAAGGAAATGGAAATCATTAAGAATTTTGCTGTAAAGTTTAATATTTCATCTAAAGTTGAAGTGAATTTAGGTATTTAGCAGTTGTTTTTCTCTTAGGGACACAGTTGTCAGGGCTCTGAGAGTACCAACAGTCTCTGCAGCCTCTTCCTTCACATAACTTTATGACTATAGTCAGATTAATTATTTTTTTTTAACACAGGGTTGTAGGAAACTGGAGTGTGAACTTGGAAGGAAAGCTACAGATTCTCAAATGCATCCCATAGGAATGTAGGGCATCTGAAATACTTGAGGTTAGGCCAAATGCAAAGCCTGGGATTTTAACAAGTGCTGCTCAAAATGGCAGAACTTTTTCCTGCTCTGGATACAGTCATTGTTGTAATACACCCAACTGCTTCTCTCTTTTATGTGTTTCATATGTGTCAAAATGTATTTGTCAGACATTTGTCAGAACCAGCTCCTGGAGAATCCAAGAACTGAATAAAAGATAACTGACAATCTACTCACAGAAAAGGCTGCCTACAGCCTTCTAACACTGCCTTCACCAGACAAGCAGCATCAGTAATACAAAGGTTTTAGTTCTATAATTGGAATGCCTATCAGGCTCTTCTTGGTGATGCCCAATGACAGCACAAGGGGCAATGGGTGGAAGTTGAGGCATAGGAAGTTTCATGGAAACATGAGGAGAAATTTTTGCCCTGTGAGGGTGACAGAACACTGAAATAGGCTGCCCAGGGGGGTTGTGGAGTCTCCCTCTCTGGAGGTATTCAGAACCTGCCTGGATGGGTTCCTGTGTGGTCTGGTATAGGAAATCCCGCTCTGGCAGGGGGGGTGGACTAGATGATCTTTCGAGGTCATTTCCAGCCCCTGACATTCTGTGATTCTGTGACAATTTCAATACTGAAAGCTGCCCTGCAAAGAGTGATTAAAAAAAAAAAAACACAAAAAAAACCCCCCCACACTCTAGACAGAAAACATCTTGGATAGGTACATGTGAAGTAATGTTTTTTTTTAAAGTAATGCTGGAAGACAGGTCCTTTTCCACCAGCGAGACTTTTTTTGCTCCCTCTCGTGAGGCTGAAAATCACATCATCATCTCAACCTCCTGCCTCAAATCTTGTATTGAGGAAAGGTTGTGATGGAAATCAAAATTAAGAGTATGTTGTGACTGGGTTCTTGCAGTCTCCAGTTCTTCTTGTAAGTATGACTACTAGCTATGGGAAAGGTAGTGAGTGCAAACCCTACCACATATTTTTATAGCATTAAAAAAAAAAAAAACAAAAAAAACCCAAAAAACACCACAAAACAAATAAAACCCCAAACCAACAACAACAACAAAAAATCACAAAACCCTGGTAAATATGGTAATCAAGTTCTGCCACTCATAACTCACTCAGAGTCATGTGATGGAAGAAGCTAGAACAAAAGAAAACAATTCTTCACCAGGAGGGCTGTGAGGCACTGAGACAGTTGCCCAGAGTTGGAGTGGAGGCTCCAATCCTGGAAGGGTTCAAACCCAGGTTGGATGGAAGCTTGAGAAACGTGGTCTAGTAGGAGGTGTTGCTTCCCACAGCAGATTTCTGTATTGAAATCACAGGCAGTTTAATTACAGAATTAAAATCTCTGTATTACTGGTGCTGCTTCTCTGGCGAAGGCAGTGCTAGAAGGCTGTAGACAACCATTTTTTGAGTAGATTGTCAGTTACCTTTTATTCAGTGTGCTGGTTTGAACCAATTGGAGGATTTGAATGAGAAATTAGACTATAGGGTGAGAGAGGAAAACAGATGATGCTACTTCACTCACAACTCTACTGAGAAAGAAAAAAAAAATGTTTTAAGAGTTGTAACCCGAATATAGATAAGTCAGACTGCTTCAGACCTCTTTGGGGGTGTGGTTGCTGTTGCATGGCTCTTTCTCCCTGCCTTTTGTAGCTGAATCTGGATAATTCCACTAACTTCTTTCCTGTTGCTAATCCCCCTGGCTGATCTACCTCCACCTATCTGCTGCATGAAACAAATGGTGAGATAAGACTGGGGAAGGGGGGAAAGGTGATAGGGGTGGTTAGAAACCCTTCTTAGGGATTTTGATCTGTATTACCTTTTCACTGTATATATCTGTTATACATTGTAAAGATCTGCTTGTATATTGTGCATTACTGTAAATATAGAGCTTCATTCCTTAACTTCCAGCTAACTGAGTCATAGCCTGTGTTATATCAAAGGGGGACAGGGGACAGATAACTCAGTTCTTGGGTTCTCTGGGAACTCCATAATATTCTATGATATGATAGAAAAATCCAGACCATAGTCTCCACTTAAATCAAACAGAAACAGCAAATATAACCATGATGGATATCACATTTTAAGAATCCTGATTATCCAGTGCTAAAAAAGACACTTGAAGATACAGCTGAGGTTTCAGGAGGCTTGGTAAATTATTCAAACACCTATTTAAAAAAAAAAAAAAAAGACTGAGAACAGTATGCTGCCCAGTCTAAAGGGGTCCACCAATATCCAGACCAGTATGTTGTTCAATACTTCATTTTCACCATTTTCTTAACTGTCAAATTTGTAGAGCTTGGAGTTATTATTCTGCTGCAATTTTTTTATGAAAGAGTGAGCTTTACAGAAGGAGCTGTTATCAGCTGCAGTGTAACAGGCCTAACGGGTTAAAAACAGGGATTCAGAACTTACAGCTCTAATTCTTTTTATTTTTTTGCTATTGGCCTACTGATACTTCAGTGAATAACCTAAACTTCCCACATATTTGCCTGTCTGTACAAGCATAGCAGTTACAAAACCTTGTAGATATTAACCAGATTCTCACACAGGAATTTTTCCGTTTCTTTACCCTAAAATTGCTCCATTCTTCTTGCAATGAGATCAGGAAGCTAGCACAATGGAGGTCTTGAGACTTTCTCAGCCTGGAAGAGAGTCACAAATATGGTTCCTCCAGTGATCAATATTGGCCCTAATGCTGTTCAATATCTTCATAAGTGATCTGGATGTTGAGATCAAGAGCACTCTGATGAAGTTCACAGATGACATGAAAATGAGTGGGAAGTTTAACACTCCACCCAGAAGGGAGAGACCCCCTCAAGGAAGACCTGGATAGACTGAGTGGGCTAGCAAGAACCTTATGGAGTTCAATGAGTACTAATGTAAGGCCTTGCACATGGGGATACATAACGCAGGAGAGCAGCTCAGACTGGGGCCCACCTGACTGGAGAGCATCCCTGTGGAAAGGGACTTGGGGGTCTTGGTGGGTAACAAGCTTAGCATAAGTGAACAGTGAGCTGCAGCAGCGCAGAAAGCCAAAAGGATACTGGGTTGCACCAGCAAGGTCATCGCCAGCAGAGATAAGTCTCACTCTTACTCAGCATTTGTCAGACCATGCCTGGAGTGCTGCTTGCAGTTTTGGTCCCTACTGTACAAAAAAAGTTTCAATAGGCTGGAAAGCATCCAGAGAAGGGTCATGAGAGTGATCAGAGGACTAGAAGCCCTGCTATGTGAGGAAAGGCTGAGAGAGGCAGGTTTGTTCTGCCTTGAGAAGAGAAGGCAGAGACCTTACTACCATGGACCAGTACATAAAGAGTGGCTGCCAGGAGGATGGAGACTCCTTTCACAAGGAGTCCCATAGAAAAACAAGGAGTAACGAGTACAAGTTACTCCTGGGGAAATTCTGATCGAACTCCAGAAGAAAATTTTTCACCATAAGAGCAGTTAGACATTGGAATAATGTCCCAAGGGAAGTAGTAGGTTACCACAGTTTTATGACTCAGCTTGAGTGCTAGGCCATCCCATTTAAACAACATTATCACCTGTGTACCAGGTGATCCTTGGGCTCTCTTCCAACCTGGCACTCTCTGAGATCCCTCAAACATGGTACACAAAAATCTTTTAATGGATTTCAAATTACTGAACCTATACAACTGTAATACACTATACTGTATACACTATATCGTGTATTTCTCCCTCTGTAATGGAACCAGTCCCTCATGCTGCAAAACCAATGCAGAACAATGTTTCTCTAGACCTTATGTTGAAAAGCAAAAGAACAGAGGGGAAAGGAAAAAAAAAAAGGAAAAAAGAAAATAAAGGAGAAGGCATGCAAGCAGAATAAATTGCTCTGGGGGTTTGTTTGGAGACTGATGCAGAACAGATTAGCTTGCAATGTGGTGCCTTCTTGCATGAACAAGCAATTATATCTGATCCAGAGCAAGGCTCTTTAAAACACTCCTAGGTAGTTACGAGTAAAAGCTCTAAAGAAGAGTAGCTTACCATGGGAAGGCTTGTTATTATAGAAAGATCTTAAGACATTTGAGTGTTTTGGTTAAACAGTTACACAATCATCTTCCAGAGGAAAAAAAAATATATAGCATAAGACACATAAATTACTTGAACTGGAATGGCTGAGAATCCATCTGTGTATCAGAAGTAAGAGTGGATTTCTCCCTCCACAACTGCAGATGCTTAGTACTAGAACAGATCCCACGTACGTGTGTTTTGATACTGGAGTTAAACTTCTATACCTTTAAGTTTATATATAAGTTTAGCTTTTATACTCTTAACAGAGAACAATTCCTTATTAATAGTGGGTTCTAGTACATTATTGCCTTCGTTTTTATGCATGTAGAAATGCTTTATCAAGTGTTGCCACTGCTCCAGTAATACTTGTCTTCTGGTTACGGTAAACGACCAAGCCTGACCAAGCAGAAAAGGTTTATCTGCATCCTCTCCCTAAGAAAGAGGAATACCTGTTTCATTATGGTGCACATACCAAATAACTTTGTACTCTGTGGTTTCCCTTCTGATAAAGTCAAGTTGCTTACTTATTGCAGCCTCTCCGATACTAACTGGTGTGTCTCAGTAAGACATATCCACGGATATGTTCACCCTCATATTGAAAAGGGTTAATTGTATTCCATTTTGGAGAACGTTTTCTAAGAGCGGGTGAGAAAACACGGCCAAAGGACAAAGTATCATCCTCTTGCTCTCGCACCCCTTCACTGTTCTTGGAGACAAGGAGCAGTTCCTGGGTTTGCATCCCACTAAAATGACTTCCTTTCCTTTCTGCTATCAGATAATGCAATCTGCTAATGAAAGCCTCTTGGCTATAGTTGGTTTTGTTAATATTCACACTGAACTTTCCTTTACGGTTCACTTGAGAACAGCTGATGCTGGGTACCTGCCTGAGACTTGAAATACTTGAATACCAGTAACCCTTCATGTGCTTCTCTGGAACCCTGCAAAACCTTCCAGGAAGTCTAATCGCAGTCAGCTGAAACTACAGATTGTTCGTAGGGCAAACATTGCCTAATTTTTTTAGGGGTTTTGAGGCTAGGTGCCTTTAAGAGCCATAAAGTTACAGACCTCCAGAGGTTCAGGGTGTCCAGGAGGTGGACTGGCAGTGTATTTAATTCCTGCAAGCCCTGCATCCCTATCAAACTGGCTAAGAGTCAGTTTTCTTTCCTCCTCCATCCCTCTCTCCTCCCAGGAGGACTCACAGGCTGTTATATCCTGCCAAGGAGTGAGGCCTGCTCAGCCTTGGCAATGCTGACAATTAGGCTTGGAGTGGCTTAACTGGGGCCTTGGCACTGCCAAAATAAATTTTAACTGCATCACAATGGTGTGGTATGGGGAGTAGAGAGTCTTGGTGGGAGTAGGGGCATATGAAGACTTGAGCTTGTTGTATAGGAGGAGGTTTGTGAAAGCTTTGTCTTAATGGGCCAATGGATTTTGTGTATTTTATGTGTTTTTGCACTGTAGCCTGTAGTTTATGAATAGCCTTTCCATTTAAACTTTCCAACCCTGTCCAATCCTGTGCATGGAGTGTTTTTTTCTTTTACCCCTTCTCAAGGAGGTAAAAGAGCATCTGTCTCACTCTAAGACACCTACTACAGCAAAACCCCAGGATCTTCAGAAAACTTACAGAGAGAGAGAGAGATGCCGACCCACTGAAGATCCTCAGTGACACTCTGCGTTGTTGGATGGAGTCATTAATGAAGAGGAAATCAGATCATAGTGTAAGGTGACCCTGATACGGAGATGAGATATAGGACACCATCACAGTACATGCACATGGTTCAAAATATTTGTGTCTGGGTCACATTAGACATGGTAAGTGGAACCATAAAATGGGAGCTATGCTCAAGAAGATTTCCATCTGATGCTGACCACGACTATTTTCTGAGCTTGAACACTGCTGAGGCATGCTATGAAAAAGGAGCTGGATGCAATGAAGGACTTTGGTTAAATGGCTTATCTGTAGGGAAGACAACTACCTTTGGGTTTTTTTTTTTTTTTTTTTTTTTTTTTTTTTTTTTTTTGTCCAAAATAAGGCCACTGGACCTAAAAGAATTGTCAAAGAGGAGTGTTCAGAGACTGGACCTTGCAGATGGACTGGTGAGGAGGAAGCACAGAGGCCAGTCTCCCTGCAGGGAGAATTACTCTAGTCTAAGCTGTGATACAGACAGAACGAAGCACCAACAGTATCTCTGCAGTCAAATAGTTCAAAATGAGCTGGCACAAATGGCAGGTTGAAAGGTTAGTCCTGGCAGAAGGGATATGCTGCACTGGATCTATCTTTTCTCTTCTGACAAACAAACATCTGTTTTTCACTCCTGCTATTATGCAATGTACGTATACATTACAAAATTGTTGCCACATCCTCCTAACAGGTGTTGCTGCATTTTGTATCGGGGTGAAGTTGGAATCATATGAATTGTGGTTTAAATTATTTGGGATAGAGAGGTGCCACTTAACTTGCTATTAACTTTCATTGTAGTAACTTTTAAATTTTCGTTGTTGTTGTTGTTTATTTGTTGTTGGTTTTGTGGTTTGTTTTTTTTTTAATACAGGAGTCTGATATGTTTTATAACCAGGCCAAAGAGAAGAAACAGAGACGATAAAATACAGTAATTTTAATTTTATTCAGTGGTTCAGCTCTCCAGGTGAAGAGGTTCTTAACAATCAAGACTTCAGTAAAGGAGAAGCTGAATCAAGGTCAAGAAGCTGTAACTTTACTTAATATTTTGCCCCGTTATGTCACCAATAAATAAATGACATGTAAACCAGTTATTGTAAAATACAGGGTCTGAAAAACAGTTCTGATGGCAACTGTATATATGAACTGAACATAATACACACAAAAATGGAAAGTACAATTTGTTGGAGTATCACAGATCAGTAGATAACTTCTACACTTGAAGAGGACAACAAAGTATATTGTGGAGTTTCTCACATGCTGATTAATTTAACTCAGTTTTTAGTAGAGCCCCAGCCAGATATCTGCAACTTGAGTGAGAACAGCTGTCAGACAAGAACTGCAAAAGGCATAAGCCTGTTGCTGTTCCCAGTGCATCATCACAGAGCTACAGAACTGTTAAGGTTGGAGGAGACCTTTGACATCAATTCCAACTGCTCACCTAGAGCTCTCATTCCCACCACCACTGCTAAGCTGCTACCACTAAACGATCTCCCTAAGCACTATACCCATGCATTTTAAATACCTCCAGGATGGTGACTCCATACTTCTCTGGGTAGCCTGTTCCAATGCTTGATAACCCTTTCTGTGAATATTTTGTTCCTACTATCCAACCTGAGCCTCCCCTGGTACAACTTGAGGTCATTCTCTCTTCACTTGTTGCACGTTTCATGTGAGACTGAAGAGACTGAACACAAGACTTTGGTAAGTAACAACAATGATGTTCTGAGTACAGACCCAGTCAACAATAACATCACTTCCTAGTACTACCACTTTAGAGACTGCATGCACCTGTTTTTTCCAGAAAACAGCCATGAAACAGAACAAGAGTAACTAACATTAGCTAATGATTTCATTCTGTCAGATTTTATCATGAGTATTTAGATACAAGAGGGATCTGAACTAATGCACAGAGCCTGCCTTTTGTACCACAAGTTACCTACACTTGAAATAAAGAAGCAATAAAATAAATAACATCCCCTTACTGTAAAGAATATCTCACAGAAGATGCCCACACCTTTGGAATTCAGCATCATCAGTATTGTTTAAAGTAGTAGTTAATGGGAGTTAAGAGCATGATAGGCTGAATTTCTAATCTGAATATGCCTGATTTCAACATCCAGTCTCTGCTACGTCTTCCTTAAGCACATAAAACAAGCCTGGCAGAATCCACTATGCTCTTAGGCAAGATTGCAAGTGTATTATACACTCCTCAGTTTTCTACTTGCTAAATCAAAACACTTCTCCTCTAATCCTTAACCTCCTACCATATAAAACTATTCTCTATTACTTGAATTTGAGGTTTTATGCCTGTTGTATAAATTCTTCAGCTCTTAGTCCCAGTGTCCACCCATTAGCAAAGCAGTTTCATAGCTGCTGAGAGCAGTAACAGCAGTGTCATACATCCTGCGCACATCCACTTGCTGCATTGATCCTCTTCACCACAGAATTACACTACCAGTTTGCTTATGGGAAGCTCTCTGTTCAGAACAACCCCTAAAATCCTTTTCACCAGCACGATTTTTCAAGAGACAATGTGTACATTTAATATGCATTTCCTGTTCATGGAAATATCACTGCGTAGGTGATAACACTAGCATACTGTGTTTAGAGATCATAGACTGGAAGCATTCAAAGCGGAGAGACTGACTTTTGTTTTCATGTTATTTAAATCAGCAGAGTTGGGATTTTTTTGGGTGGCTTGTGGGTTTGGTTTTTGGTGTGTTTTTGGGTTTGGTTTTTTTTTTTTTGTGTGTGTGTGGTGGGTTTTTTTGTTTGCTTCGTTTTTAATTATTATTTGTTTCTGGAAGACCAGTGAAAATATTGAGTAGGTGGGGGTTTTGTTTGCTTCTTTTGATTTTAATTATTATTTGTTTCTGGAAGACCAGTGAAAATATTGAGTAGGTGGGGGTTTTGTTTGCTTCTTTTGATTTTAATTATTATTTGTTTCTGGAAGACCAGTGAAAATATTGAGTAGGTGGGGGTTTTGTTTGCTTCTTTTGATTTTAATTATTATTTGTTTCTGGAAGACCAGTGAAAACATTGAATAGTACCGCTATGATACCAATACTTTCAGCAAGCTTTCTAGAAAGCATCTCCATTTGATTTTTCCATCAATGGTTTCTAAAAGCATTTGCCAGGCTGCCTTTCAGCATCCAGACACACACTGTATTGTAATGGCCCACTCACACCAAACTGTTGTGTGGCACTGTAGGAAGCTGAAACAGGAACATTAAGATTGGTTTGAATGAAATATGTGGGAAATATTTATGTGACAGTACAAGCAACAACTCATGTTGAAGGGACAGAATGAATTGATGATAACTGAGGACATTATTAACTGCAATTAAACTGTCAACCACTGAGGAATGTACTAGTTACATCAGGACCAGGAGGCCTGAGCTTTTATAAGGCCACAGCAAGATGACTTGTCAGCAGAAGACCTAAGGTCCAATGACAGGATGGCAGTGGGGTTGCAGCAGACTGTATGTGCCAGGCTGCTGCTTGTTATTCCAGCAGGAAGGAAGGCTGAGCCATAAAGATACCTAAATGAGGAAACACAAACACCAGGTAGCAACCTTTCCTATGGTTTATGGGGGATGAGGTAAGCAAGATTATGATGGAAAATCACATTGTAATAGCTGAAGGATATAAATACCTGTATGACTGCTATGGTTTAACCCTGTCTGACAGCTCATCTCACATGAAGATAGATCATCCCCCACCTAGTGAGATACAGCAAGAGAATCAGAAGGGTAAAAGTGTGATAACTTCTGGGTTGAGATAAATTATTAAATATTTAAAACTAAC
>VWZI01005999.1:71313-121597 GCA_013396835.1 Psilopogon haemacephalus
AAAAGGCCAAGCAGACAAAAACCACAAAAAAAACCCCCAAACACCCCCCCCCCCCAAAAAAAAACCCCAACCTCCAAAACAACCCCCAAAAAAACTCCAAACCCAAGAAAAACAAGCACTGCCAAAAGCCCAATTGCTCATCACCAACTGACTGATGCCCAATCCATCCCCAGGCAACTACTGCCCTGGTCAACCTCCCTCTCCCCCAGTTCACATGTTGAGCATGACATCATATGGTATGGGATCTCTCTTTGGTCAGCTAGGGGTCAGCTGCTTAAGCTGTGTCCCATCCCAGCTGCTTGTGCACCCTGCTCACTGGTGGGGTGAGCTGAGAAAGAGGAAAGGCTTTGATCTTGTGTCAGCACTGCTCAAAAATAAAACATCCCTGTGTTACCAACACTGTTTCCAGTACAAATCCAAAATTATAGCATCATACCAGCTTCTATGAAGAAATTTAACTCTATCCTACCAAAACCAGCACACTGAAAACAGTTTTCCACTGCCAAGGAAGGCTGCCAGTGACACAGCATTTACTCAAGACACACCATTCCTTATCTTCCATGGGGATCTCCAGCCTGTGGGGCCTGGCCACTTGGATAAGGCTTCTTGGTGCTCGTGAGCCTGTGGGAATGAGAAAATACGACCAAGTGAAGTCTAGGAGAGATCCAACATACATGACCCAGTTTGGTTTGGTTTACAATAAATAGTGCCTTTCTTTTGCTCTTGACTTGAATTTTGTCACGTTAATTTCCTGCTGCACACAGTCAATGAAGTACAAAACAGTCCCTAAATTGATAGTTTCTGCAAAGGAGGCGAGATGCTTGTCCAGACCTATTTTCTGTAGTTCTTTATTTGAATCTCGTAACAGACCTGCCAGTGTGGTGTTTCACAACAGTACCATGGCAACAAGCATATCATCATCCTACATGCTTTCTCTGAATATAGGGACATGAACATTATCCCAAAATTTCTGTGCTGAGAGATCTGCACAGAAGAAAGCCTGGTGCCTTTCAGTCAACTCTTACTGTGCCTGGCTTCAGCTTTTAGGCCTGCAGATACTGAATATCTGATAGAAATGAATGTCCTGTGCCATTATAAGGGAGGTACAAAATATATTATCTGCATGCAAAAACGTGGGTTTGGCCACTGGTTCTAAAGAAAGAACACAAACACTTTGGACAGGCATTGGAATGGGCTGTCCAGGGAGGTGGTTGAATCACCAATCCTGGATGTGTTTAAAAGTTGTGTGGATGTGGTGCTTGGTGATATGATTTAGGATGCACCTTGTAGAGTTATCAGTTGGACTTGGTGATCCTGAGGGTCTTTTCCAACCTGAATGCTTCTGTGATTCTGTGATATCTCTACGCTTAGTTTGACTTTTAACCACCTGCCTAGTAATGAGGCTTTATCTATCACAGCTAGCAAGTATTTCAGGAAAATGCCTTAATGCCTTCATCTGTATGAGGAATCTTAAATCTCTTTACTTCAATTTCTATTTTCTTTTCTTTTTTTTTTTTTGGCACCTAAATATTTGATTTGTTAAGATTCAGTATTTCATCCCTATCCTGTTCTTCAAAAAGCAGATGCATTTCCTTGCTTGCTGTTGTAGCTTCATGTCCATTCAGTCAATTGTTATTTTTCAAAAAGCTCCTAGCTTTTGCCAATTTGATAAAGAAACTGAACAGATGGACTTTTTTGGTTGGTTGGTTTCTTTGGGTAATAAAATGTAAATATAATTTCAGGGTTATCTCTGTCAGTTGGCAACAAGTATTATCAAGTTTTGGTCACTGCTTCCTTCACGTGAACCAAAATCTAGTATGATAATAGTTAAATTATAATAATCTATAATCCAAGTGGGCTGTGCATTGTTAAGATACAAAGATTTTCTACAAGCATACTGTAGTAAGCATATAAGTGAGTCATCTTTCCCAGCAGATGGGCATGACAAGTTAATCATCCAGTTTTGAGCTTTAACAACACAGTTCTTCGCCAACACATTGCTGCCTCGTGCCTTACCTGCCAGTGCATTCCTTCATTTCTATTTCAGTTCCTATGGCTCAGAGTTATCAGTAAAAGAGATAATTTATTTTAGTGTAGGGTGTTACCTCCCCTATTAAATCTTTCTCAAGTAAGTAAATGATTAAAAAAAAATCCCAGTCATATAATTACTCTGGTCATATTGAAACTGATTGTTTCAAGGCTTCGTTATGTGCTTTTATAGTCTACTAGCATGTTGTGATGAGAAAATATTCACCTGTTTCAAATTATGGATGCAGAACAAGGATCCATCGCTGACAATGATGAGAGGGGGAAAAAAAATTAAGCAATCTGAAAAAAAAAAGTCATCAATAGGCTGCTGATAGATGATCAGAAGTCTTCTTCCTTGCCATGGCCCTTTTAAAAGCCTAAGTAGTTATGCTGAAAATTCTTCCATTTCATTAGACCAATAATAAAAGGTGAGCTTCCCCTTACATGCCTTCTTATTGATTACTACGTTTAAGGTGGTTACTGATACTTTACTAAATGAAATACAGCTTTGGACTTGCCTGTTCCCAAGCAATGTTCACCGAGTTCTCAGAGTTTCAGCCTAAGCAAGGAATGGCATAGTTTTTCTTAACTAAGACACTTTTCCTACAGTTATCTGTGTGTCCTTGGGAACTTATCTCTCCCATTTACAGTTCTGCCATGGGGAGGAAAAAAAAAAAAATCATCTGCTCTATCAGAGGTTTCAGCTTTCCTGGTAGTTGTGCTAATAATGTTGATTAGAGCAAACTGACGCAGCCAATTTCTGTTCGTATTTCTTCTGCATTTCATATGCCTTTTTTTTTTTTTTTCCTTTTCAAACACTAAACTCAGTTATTCAGTGATTACCAGTATTTTTTGTATGTAGAATGATAACTGTGCCAGATTGATAGGCCTCTGCTTTTCACACACATTAAAAAAAAAAAAAAGAATCTGATGTCTCACTTTCATTACTTTGAAGATTATTTCTATGCAAAGCTGGTTAAACCTTATACTGATTCTTAAAATATCAAATGGAAACTATACTAATATAAAAGATTATTTATTTGGGGACAGTTCTATCAAATTTTGTTCACAATTGTCACATCCCCAGTCTTACTTTGTCAAGTCGAACATTAAAATTTTGGGGGATTCTGATGTCACAGTGACAAACGTTAAAATATTATATAGAACTAGCTATATAAACTACCAACTCTACAAGCTACACTTGCCAGTTGGGTGTCCAGCATCCATGAATCTTAGAGGACTGAAAGAGATAAAATTTAAACATACAGGCAAATAAAACCAAGCATGCATTAGCTGAATTATGCAGTATTGTGTTAAACTGGAGGCAGCAAAGAGCCTGTAATTGCTTTATCCAATATTTGGGTAAATAAATAACAGACATGTCAGCCCAAGATAGCCCAAGAGAGAAGGGAAGATTCTCCACCAAAGTGTTGGCTTTAAAAAGTAGGGTATCCTTTTAGCCACAACTGTACCACATTTGAATTCTTCCAAGCCCTCAAGCTTGACCAAAGTAGTGGTTGAATCAGCCCACACATACATAAAGAAAGGTGCTTTAAGTATTGACATAAAAGATTATTTACCTAAATCCCTTTGGCCTCCTCTCTTTTGTCTTCTCAAGACAGTCTTTTATAGCATAATCCAAACCTTAAACTAAAACCACTTGGCTGGTAAAGCTCTTTGTGTTTATTCATCATTCACAACATGAATCCGTTAAACAAGGTGTAGCATACACGAAGTACTTTACACCTTTATATTTACAACATGGAGGTTAGGTTTAACATTATGTTTACTATACCCAGCCTGAGAACTAACTGCAAGGACCACTAAGACTATATTACAAGTTGCTATTGCATATGTAACTGTGGTAACAGTAAAACAGAGCACTCTCAGTGTCTTGAAGGAAAAGGATAAAAAAAAAAAAAAAAAAAAAAATAAATAAATATTTTTAAGCACATGTATCAGAGAGCTCTGGTTTCATGATTGTCCCTATACCACTCAACTCTATTACCTTAAGCCTAATTTGCCTTCTTGTTCCTGTGACTTTGCCTCCTATTCTCTGCAGTACATGCAGTTTTCTTTCCATGCTACCTACCCACTGTACACTATAGAATGTGCTATGATTTGGGGAAGGAAACTGTATTATCACATTTTTTGGACTTAAACACATGCTGCATATGCTGTTTGGTCAGCTGGAGGGTCAGTCATGGTCATACTACAGTGCTCCCATAAGCAGTGCTCTCATTTTGAACCTATCATCTCTGCCAGCCAACGTTTTCATTAAGCATGTAGAAACTTTCTATCTTCAGCCAAAGCTGGCAAAGATCAAGACAGGTCAACAGCTTTGAAAATTAACAGGGATAACAAGAAATTCTTGAATGAATAGAACAAGTTACATAATCACCTGGAAACAAACAAACAAAACATAGTATCTATTGGTGAAGCATGCACAAAAGTTATTTCAGAATCACAGAACGTTAGGGGTTAGAAGGGACCTCAAAAGATCATCTAGGCCAACTCTACTGCCAGAGCAGGATCACCTAGTGTAGATTACACAGGAACGAACCCAGGCATGTTAGAATGTCTCCACAACCCAGGCAGCCTGTTACAGTGCTCTATCACCCTCACAGTGAAAATATTTTCCCTCATTTTTATGTGGAACCTCCTATGCTCCAAATTGCACCCATTGCCCCTTGTTCTGTCACTGGACATCACTGAGAAGAGCCTGGCTTTGCCCTCCTTACACTCACCCTTCACAAATTTATAAACACTAATGAGGTCATCTCTCAGTCTCCTCTTCTCCAAGCTAGAGAGATCCAGATGCCTCAGCCTTTCCTCATGCAATAGTTGCTATTCTCCTCAAATTTTCTGAAACTCTGTCCACATGGAGCATCTTGCCTGTGCAAATGTTGAAAATAATTAAAAAAAACCCCAAACCTACAAGAACCTGGTGACAAAATCTTCAGAGCATTATGATCACCCAGAGCAGCCTATTTTTAATAAGAAATAATTGAGAAATGGATTATAATATTGTGATACACGAAGAAGAAAATAGAATATAGACAGAATATAGAATATAGACAGAAAAAAATTACAAGAAACCAAGGCAAGGTATACAAGTAATTGTGTTTAGACAGCTTGACTTTAGCTAATTAATATAATCTTTTCAAGTATTAGACACCAAAGGTTCATTATAGACATACACACAGATACCATTTCCTTAGCCTACAGACAATTCCTATAAAATCTGCTGAAAACATCCACTGAATTAATTTACTCCACGTCTTTGGGCTTCATCTGCTTATGGTGATTGCTAATGAGAGAAACCAGCTGACAATGTGCTCAGTGGATGGTGGGCAGAATCTTTATGCTTCACTCACCGTGTACTTTGTGATCAGGTGATTTCTGCTTCTTCCCCATCCAGTTCTTGTGACTGCTCAGCTGTAGACCAGGCTGCTCTTTTGATTGTCTCTCCTGTTCTTTTCTCATGTTGAGTTGGAATTTTCCTGTGAGTGAGTTTACATCTATTGCCCCTCTTCCTGTCACTGGGTATCACTGAGAAGAAACTCTCTTCATCCTTTTGACAGCCATCCTTCAGATATGTGTAGACATTGGCAAGGCCCCCTCTTAGCCTTCTTTTCTCTAAACTACACAGCCTCAGGTCTCTCAGTCATTCCTTGTAAGAGAGATTCTCCAGTTCCTTAACCACCCTCATAACTCTCTGTTGAACTCTCTCAAGCAGTTCCCTGTCCCTCTTAAACTGGAGAGCCAAGAACTGTACACAACATTCCAGATGTGGTCTAACTACTACTACTACTACTACTAGTAGTAGTAGTAGTAGTAGTAGTAGTAGTAGAGGGGGAGGAGAACCTCCCTTGACTTGCTGGACGCACTCTTTTTGATGCACCGGCGTACTATTAACTTTCTTGGCCACCAGGGCACATTGCTGTCCCATGGATAACTTACAACCAACTAGGACTGCAAGGTACCTTCTCTGCAAAGCTGCCCTCCAGCAGGTCAGCCTCTAACCTGCACTGATGCATGGTGCTATTCCTCCTCAGGCATGGGACTCTACACTTATCTTTGTCAAACTTCATTAGGTTCATCTTTGCCCAGCTGTTCAGCCTGTCCAAGTCTCGCTGAAAGGCATCACAGCCTTCTGGAGTGTTAACCACTCCTCCCATTTTTGATGCAGGTTTGCTGAGGGTACACTCCATCTCTTCATCTAGGCTGGTTCCCCCTTACTAAACAAGTTGGCTTCCACTTTCATTATTTCTTCTTGACTATGGAGATGATTGATGCAACTTGAGGGTTGGATCTCTGGTCTCTATCCAGGGCTTGTTTGTATGTTTTCAGATCCAGTGACTCCCCTCTTTCCTTTGTGGGCACTGAATAGTGCAAGGTAGTTATAAGTTGTGCTGGTTTGAACTAATTGGAGAATTTGAGTGAGAAATTAGACTATTGGCTGAGAGAGGAGAACACAGTGTGTCACTTCACCCAGAGCTCTACTGAGAAAGAAAAAAAAATTGTTTTAAGTATTGTAATGCAAACATAGATAGTGGAGATGGTTTCAGACCTCACTGGGCTGTGGCTGCTTCTCTTGCATGGTTCCTTTTGTCTCTCCTCTTGCAGCTGATTCTTAATAATTCTACTAACTTCTTTCCTACTACTAATCCCCCTGGCTGATCTACCTCAACTTATCTGCAGCATCAACAGGTGGTGAGATAAGATTGGGGAAGGGGGGAAAGGTGGTAGGGGTGGTTGGTTACCCCTCTTGGGGATTCTGATCTCTGAGAGGGGTGTGGTGTGTTTGTATTACCTTTTCACTGTATATATTTGTAANCGGGCAGGTAACTGCTAAACCACCACATAAGTCAAGTTGCATCTCTGGCACAACCAAGGCATATTTTTTTCAAATATTCCATCACTTTGAGATCCTGCACTTGGTTGGGGTGAAGTCTCAGACCATCAGACTGCTACCCAGTCTGTGGGACATGTACTCATGAGATGTTCTTTAAAAGTTGCTTAATCTTAGGAAAAGCTGGAAACATATTCTTGAAACATGCTAATGGTGTGTTTTAGTTACCCAGGGATGTTTGAGACACTGAAGAGCAATTGTAAAAAGGGACAAAACATCAACACTGCAGGAAAGGAAGGGGAAGATGTCAGTCTTTATTTCACCCACTGATTGTTTCTTGGAGGAGAAAAAAGTGTATTTTTTTTATTCTCTTCATGAGATTGCTCCTGATGTACAGGGAAGGCAAGAATGCAGATTAGGCTCAAGGCCAATAGTTTTATATCGTAATTGTTCTAGACAAAACACAACCAAGTGCTACACTACACAGCAAATGGCAAAACTCAAATACAGCCTTTTACAAGCTCTTAATGCCCAGCTGGTCCCTGGCCAGTTGCCACCCTGGCAAACTTTCTCAAACGCCTTATTGCTGAGCACAACATCATACAGTAAGAGATATTCCTTTGGTCAGGTGGAGTCAGTTATCCTCCCTCTGGACACTCATGGTGCTGGGGATGTCACTCTCTGCCCCAGGCTGCCATGATGGTTAGGGTTAGGATTTAGAAAGCCATAA
Organism: Psilopogon haemacephalus; assembly: GCA_013396835.1. Taxonomy (NCBI): domain Eukaryota; kingdom Metazoa; phylum Chordata; class Aves; order Piciformes; family Megalaimidae; genus Psilopogon; species Psilopogon haemacephalus. The sequence continues at coordinate 78,927 of VWZI01005999.1, forward strand.
GTCATGCAGCTCCAGGGACACTACAGTTCCAAGAGGTGAGCAAGGCACTGCAACATTGCTCCACATCTTTATTTCTCATATGGGCTTTAGCCTGTATTTGGGGCTAAACTACAGCAGTTGCTCTATCATGCATTGACTTCTGGCCAGCATAGAAGGGGGATTTGGAAAAGGAGAGGAGACTCGAGGTTTGAAATGAAAATGGACTTAATGAAATAACAGAAGCAGTATCAACGCCAGTACACAGTACAAAATTTTATACTCAGCCCAGCAGATGTGCCACAGTCACAATAAAAAGGGAAGGGATTCTTTAAGAGCTGGGGAATAAAATGGCACGGAGTCAGGAGGAGCCCAAGCAGAAAGCTCCCTATCCTCATCAAACTTCTGTCTTTATACTGAGTGTGGCATTTATGGTATGGCATACACCGGTGAGCCAGCTCTGGTCAGCTGCCCTGGCTGAGCTGAGGCTTCTAACAGCCTGCAGACTGTGGCAGGCCTACCTTTCTGTCCCAGTAAAAGCAGGGTCACTGAAGTCACAACTGTTCTTTTTCTGCCTTTCAATATATACACACACATATATACACACAGCTCCCAGGACCACGTACCGTTTCTCCAAAAAGTTCACAAAATTTGTTTAGTCCAAAACCGTAGGTTCCACCTGTCAGGCAGCAGAGGCTGGGTGCAGCAGGACAAGGAGCTTGCAGCTGGTGTATCCTGTGCATTCCATGTTCATGATCTGTGGTGAAGATGAAGATCCTTGGGGGGATGACGATCTGACATTTGTTCTTCATTAATCTGGGTGCTTCTTACTGTAATAAACAGAGAAATGGTAATTAGCTGTATCACATAGCTTTGCCATCATACATTTCAAATTACCTGCTATTCTCACCCCAAAAAAAAATAAAATCTCCTTGAGGTATGCATCTAATTTTGCCATCCTACTCATCATCCAGGAATTGCACCCGGGTGCTGGAGCAGAAGCAATCCCATGAGTAGGTTTGCTTTGGCTCAAGGCAGGAGTAATCTAGACTGTTTCAACAACATATTCCTTATGTGTACCATGGGGACTTCATCCCCTTCTACAGTACATAAGAGTTCTGACTAAGCAGGACCATCTTGACTGACAGATCCCCTGGTGTTAACTAACCAGGCAGCTTTTGCTAAATGTTGACCCAGTTTTTAAATGCCTCAGCATCCACTGCTTTGAGTGCAGACTTCAACAGCCCTTTGCATGGTCCAACTTTCCTGATGGCTGGTGTGTAATAGGGGATGTGATATATCTACTCAGTGCCACGATCTTTAGCCCAGCTGTCTATGAGGCTATTTAAAAAAATCCGTCCCATTTTCCAGCTCAGTTCTTTCTGGGATGCCATATCACCACAAGGTTTGCTTTTTATGGCCCCAAATAGTTGAACCCTTACGCTGCCAGTCCAGGTCTACTTATGACACTTAACCTTAGGAACCTGGTCTACCTGCTGTTGGTTTTGATGTTCCTCAGTGGCCTGACTCTTGGGCATCTATCTGGCATATCTTTACCACTAGCTTGTCTAATCAGGCAATATTCTTTTGCCACAACAGGGCAGCCCAGATGGGTTTGCCTCTGTGTTGGCAGTTGTTTTCATGCTTTAACCACCCCCATAGGGCATTTGCTGCCATCCATGAGTCAGAGTACAGATAAAGGTCATTTCTCTCGCTCAGCAATATGTAGAACCAGCTGTGTGACTTTCACCTCTGCAAACTGACTCAATTTACCTTCACCCACAGTCACTTTTGAGACTTGTTGTGTAGAACTTCACACAGCAGCTTTCCAGCTATGCTGTTTTCCTACAACACAGAGAAATACATCAGTAAACAGAACATATTTTCCGATAATGCATTTCATGGCCAAGCCTTTTCAGCGTGTATTACCTTCTCTCCTTATGACATTCCAAACTCTCTGCCTTCCAGACAGTCCGTGTTCACAGAACCACAGAAACAATCAGGTTGGAAAAGATCTTCAGGATCATCAAGTCCAAGCTATTACATAGTCTTATCTAATCAACTAAATCATGGCACCAAGTGCCACATCCAGTCTTTTCTTAAACACCTCCAGGGATGGTGACTCCACCACCTCCCCGAGCAGCCCATTCCAACAGCCAACCAACTCTTTCTGCATTGAACTTCTTCCTAACATCCAGCCTAAACCTCCCCTGGCACAGCTTGAGACTGTCCCCCCTCATTCCGTCGCTGGTTGCCTGGGAGAGGAGACCAACCCCCACCTGGCTACAACCTCCCTTCAGGTAGTTATAGACAGCAATGAGGTCACCCCTGAGCCTCTTCTTCTCCAGGCTAAACAACCCCAGCTCCCTCAACCTCTCCTCATAGGACTTGTGCTTCAGCATTGGTGCCCTTCTCTGGACATGTTGAAGCACCTCAACATCTTTTTTAAATTGAGAGGCCCAGAACTGAACACAGTTCTCAAGGTGTGGCCTAACCAGTACAGGGGCAGAATAACCTCCCTGGTCCTGCTGGCCACACTAGTCCTGATACAGGCCAGGATGCCATTGGCCTTCTTGGCCACCTGGGCACACTGCTGGCTCATGTTCAGTCAGGTGTCAACCAGTACCCCCAGGTCTCTCTCTGCCTGGCTGCTCTCCAGCCACTCTGTCCCCAGCCTGTAGTGTTGCATGGGGTTGTTCTGGCCAAGGTCCAGAACCTGGCACTTAGCCTTGTTAAATCTCATCCCATTGGACTCTGCCCATCTATCCAGCCTGCCCAGGTCCCTCTGCAGAGCCCTCCTACTCTCTAACAGATGGACACAAGCTCCCAACTTGATGTTGTACGCAAACTTACTGATGCTGGACTCAATTCTCTCATCCAGATCATCCACAAAGATACTGAACAGGACTGGACCCAGCACTGATCCCTGGGGCACACCACTAATGACTGGTGCCAACTGGATGTGGCACCATTCACCACCACTCTAGGCCCAGCCATCCAGCCAGTTCTTGACCCAGCACAGAGTGCCCCTGTCCAAGCCATGGGCTGCCAGCTTGGGCAGGAGTTTGCTATGGGAGATGGTGTCAAAGGCTTTGCTGAAGTCCAGGTAGACTACATTGAAAGCCTTCCCCACATCTGCCAGGCTTTCAGAATCCCCAGGCTTGAGCTCTTTATTCAAGCCTGCTGAGTGACCCTTACTCCACCTAGCATCCCTTGCACTACATGTGGAGGGAGTCTTCCCTTTAAACATCCACTTCAATGCTGGCAATCAGGATGCCAGGAGGAGCTGTGCTCAGCATCAATTACTTCAGAAGCAGCTTGAACTCCTTCATGTGCTGCCATTATCTCTTTTTCCTGGGAGTGTACCAGGACTTTGATCTTCTGTGTCCTTGACTCCAAGATCCTGTGGATCAATATCAAGTCTTGCCTGGTGCTTTTTGACAGAGACTCCAGGTACTGCCATTCTTCCTGGCTGTGGTGCAGAGCACTTTTTATGTATCTTGAGTTTTCTGGACTGGTCTGAGGGCTACGTTCATGAACAATCTCTTGCTTGATTTTTTCAAAGGCCTGTTGTTGCTTGGGGCCCCATTAAAAGTAATTCTTTTTCTAAGTCACTACTTACAATGCCATCAAAACATTGTAATATTCAGGAGCTCCACCCAAGAATGCACAAGCCATCTGGGCCAGTCACCATACAGTGCTTTTGCCACTCATGTCCAGTCAGAGTTCTTTCACCTTCCACTAGTCAGTTCCTGGGATCCTCCTCTCACTCCAGAAATAGTAACATAATTCCTCTGTAGTTTGATGACACCAGGGTGCATTGTGCACTACCGTCTACCAAAGCATGTTTTCATTGTTCTGATGTGCCAGGCCATTGAACCCACACAGTCCAACAAACTCTGTTGTCTCTTTCTTCCTCTTGCCTGGAGTCAGGGCCCCTCTAATTCTAAACAGAATGCCCATTGTCAGCATACAAGTCTGAGTGACTCACATGGAATATACTTCCATTGCCACTACTGTGTCTCATAAAGAAAGATCTGAAGCCCACCTATGCTGTCTGGGGGCTGCCCACTGGAAACTGGAGTAGTACTTTTCCTGGAAGGGTCCCTTTTTGTGATCATTTTACCTTGCAGCATCTACATGTGTGCCTTGCCTTGTCATTTTCTCATGTCTACCTCATAGTTTAGCAGGAAAAATACAGGGTGCTTTGTGGTGTTCTCCTGATGGCTAAGATCCTCTTCAGCCTAGACAGAGTGGAACCTATCCTCCATCTGGCACAGAATTTCATACATCTTACTGAACAGTTCCATGAACTTGTCAGGAAATTTTTCATCAGCAGAGATGCTGTTCTATGGGCAGGAAGAGAAACTGTCTGCATATTGATGTAGTCAAGCACCCACATCACCCAGTGTTGGTGCCCCATCATCTTTCCAACTAAATAATGCTAATACGTTAGCATATGGTGGCATATAACTTGCACCACACAGGTGTAATCTGGATTTATGCTGTCTATGAGTCATCCAGGTCAGGAAAAATTAGTTCCCTCAGATTCTTAACACCTTTCTCAATGTTGTCCACAACATCATCTTTAAAGGAATACCTATTTCTCATGCTCAACAGGAGATACCTCCAGAGAGAGATGTCCCTCTTTTGCACGACCCCTGTCAGCCCTCACTTTCTAGCCATTGCTACCAACTGCTTGGTTTTTCTACCCTCTACATCCAAACCATTGGACCCATTATCCCAGCACCAGAGTAGCCAGCCAAGCCAGCCAAGATGCTTGCCTTCATGTCAGCTGTAATCTTTACTTATATCTTGCAACTCACTTAGGAAGAGATTGAGTAGTCACCTCTGATTCTTCTGCCTGTGATATCCTTGCAGGACCTCCTATTTTTGCATATTTCATCTTCTCTACACAAACAACTGCTGCTGGCACTTGTTGAGTCCCAAGGTCAGCTGCATCACCCTTGACTGTTATAGAGGTTGTGGCAGCTACACGATACCCACACCTTTACCAGTATTTTCCTTTAAACACAACCAAGAACTGAAAAACATTCAAAAGGCCTAACAAGATGATCAAGGTGGCAAGAAGCATCCCAAGGGTATACTAGATTCTCTTTGCCCACTATCATGGCATAGAAATCACAAATCCTTATAATTACGAAAGAATTTATAATACCATAATCCAACAGCAAAGAACATAGCAGGGAGGCATCTCTAACCCCACACCCAGAAGCAATAAACTGCACAGAACAAATAACCAACAGCAGTAAAGCCTCCCACAGCTTCCAAAGCAACGCTGGAAGCAAACAATGGAGAACTGTACCTAGCAACTATGCTACCCAGGTCACCACCATAATGAATGCATGTCAATCTCATAATGAATGCTTGATCAAATCTGTTGAAACTTCAACCCTTCAACACTCTCAGTCTGTGATAGAATAGAATAAGCCAGGCTGGAAGAGACCTCCAAGATCATCCAGTCCAACCTATCGCCCAGTCCTATTCAATGGCACTAAGTGCTCCATCCAATGGCAAATCACTCTGTGAAGAACTTCCTCCTAACATCCAGCCTATATCTCCCCTGGCATGACTTAAGATCATGTCCCCTTGTTCTGTTGCTGGTTGCTTGGGAGAAGAGACCAACCCCCCACCTGGCTACAACCTCCAGGTGAGCTATTTAGGTCAGATTTTTTTTAAAAAGTTGGCTACCAAATAAACTGTCTATGTTTAGCCCACAATCAGGACTGAACTCTATCAACTGCTCTATCACCCAATCACCCATCCCCAGCAGAGAAGAATAATCAAGAAAAGGGGAGGCATGGGTTGAAACAAAAATGGGTTTCCAGAAATGACCAAAATAATACTAATGCATAATACTACTCATATTAACAAATAAGCAGTGATCAAAATAAACAGGAAAGCAGCCCACAGCTTGAGGAGGAGGACAAGCAGAGTTGGGAAGAGCCCATCACCAGTAAACTCCCCCCTTTATATTAAGCATGACATTTATGGCACGGGCTACATCTGTCAGCCAGCTCAGGTCTGCTGCCCTGGCTGACTCAGAACCCGTGGTGGCCTGCAGGCCTATGATTCTGCCCCAGCAAAACCAGGATGTCCTGGTAGGTTCTCTAGGCAACTGGTTTCAAAAGCTTCTGGGGTTTTTGTCATCTGCCTTCAGGTTGTGGGCTGGTTCATGACAGGTGGATTCTGGATCATGGGTAGGGCTGCCCATACCTAGTGAAGGGTCCCATGCTCAGAGGCAGTGCAGTGAGGAGAACAGGGTAGTGGTGTGTGCAGTAGGGGAGCAGGGGATGCAAAGAAGCCTTGAAGCATTGCCTGCTTCTGTGTGAGATTCCTGTGACCAGATGCAGGGCTCAGAATTCAGGAAGACAGAGAATGTCTGTCAGGATGACAGGGAAGTACAATATTCTTGTGTGCAGTGTCATCTTTATAAGTGCTGATTTACCCTCCCTTCTGGTTCTTCAAGATGCTGTACCTGGTGACTTGAGCAGGACAGTGATCGATCTCCCAGTGTGTGCTGGTTTGAACTAATTGGAGGATTTGAGTGAGAAAACTGGACTATAGGCTGAGAGAAAAAAAACAGATGATGCTACTCCACTCAGAGCTTTACTGAGAAAGAAAATGTTTTAAGAGTTGTAACCCAAATATAGATAAGTCAGAGTGCTTCAGGCCTCTCTGGGCTACGGCTGCTTCTTGCATGGCTCTTTTGCCCCTGCCTTTTGTAGCTGATTTTCAGTAATTCCACTAACTTCTTTCCTACTGCTAACCCCCCTGGCCAATCTACCTTCACCTATCTGCTTCATCAACAGATGGTGAGATAAGATTGGGGAAGGGGGGAAAGGTGGTAGGGGTGGTTAGAAACCCCTCTTAGGGATTTTGATCTCCGGGAGGGGTGTGGTGTTTCTGTATTACCTTTTCACTGTATATATCTGTAAATATCTGTTATACATTATAAATATCTGCTCGTATATTGAGCATTGCTATAAAGCTTCATTTATCAATTTCCAACCTGTCTGGGTTATATCAAAGGGTGAGGGGGGAGGTAACTGCTAAACCACCACACAGTGTCTGGCCAGGATAAGCAGTACAGAGCTCTGGGAGAGTGTCAGAACCACTGATCTGGTTGGCCAGCCCGTCATGCAAGGGCTCTGTTTGGCAGCCAAAAGTGTGGGACTCAGTTGGCCACTCAAGAAATGGTATAGAGCGCTGGTGGCTCTCCTGGCCAGCCAGCCAAAGGCTACAGGGCTCTAGCTGGTCAGCTAGCCAATGCAGTATAGGCCTATGGCTCTTTGGCACAGGCAAATGGTATAGGATTCTGACTGGCTGGCCTGCCAATCTAAGTGTTATAGCGCTTTGGCTGGCCTACTAACCAAAGTGGTTAAGTAGGGATATAGTTGGTCAGGCAGCTGAAGTAATGTGGGGCTCTGCCTGCTTGGTGGGACCAAGTAGCCTGGGGACCTGGCTAGCCAGCCAAAGCAGTGTAAAGCAAAGAATTTGCTGCAGTACCTGCCAGCCAAAGCAATGAAGCAAATATGGACATGTTGTGTGCCAGCATCCAAATGCTGTAGCTGCTTCAGTCTACAGGGCAATAATTTTTATGCATCAGTTTCATCCCATCACTTTCTTTGGCTTTCCTGGCAGCCTTAGTTTACCTTTTAAACCCAGTGTCACAGCTTCTCTGAGCAGTCAGATACAGCAGCTTTTGGGGCCTCTGTCAGCTTGCCTTCAGAGAGGCTGGCTAGTGCTTGTGAGATGGTTTGTGACAGGTGGGTTCTGGAACAGCAGTAAGGCTGCCCATATCTAGTAAAGTGTCCCCTGCCCAAGGGCAGCACAGTGAGGGAAGCAGGGTAGTGGTGTGTGCTGGGGCTGCTGGGGGAGCAGGGGCTGCAAAGGGGCCTCAAAGCATTGCCTGCCTCTGTGCAAGGCTCCCGAGACTGCTTGATGACATGGTGACCGGCACCAGGCTTCAGATCTCAGGGGGATAGAGAATATCTGGCAGGATGGGAGGGAGGCATGGTCTTTGTGTGTATTGATTTAATCTGCCTTTTGGTTCTTTGGGATGCTGTACTGCTGAACGGGATAGGCCAGTGGTATAAACCTCCCACTGGCTGGCCTGGAAAAATGGTGTATGCTCCAGATAGTGTGGCAGAGCCAAATACTGTAGGACTTTTACTGGTGTGCAGAGCAAGCAGTGTATGACTTCAGAAAACTGTCAGTTTGGCTCCCAGGGCAAAGGGCAAGTTAGAAAAAGTGCTATAATGGCAAGAAGCCACTATGATGTACACAATTTCTATTAATATAGTGATATAGAAATCTTCCTGAATGGCAAATCAAATTTACAGGATACTGTCTCCTAATAATGAAATATTTTTTGAGACAAACTGTATTGACAAAAATATTCCTGTACCCATTTCAACAAAAAAACAAACAAAAAGTGAATGTACAGAGGGTAGAGGAGCAGAAAAGGGCACTCTCTCTTAACGCAGCATTATGGCTTCACTTTCCAGCAATATTTATTTCTGGTTTTGTCTTCAATTTTTGTGATGGTTTGTTTTGGTGTTGTGTAGGGTGTTGTTTTCTTTGTTTTTTTGGGTTCTTTCAAGGAAAAAAATACCTAAACAAATAGGAATTTTGCTCATATAATGTAAATGGAAACATCACAGTTATCCAGCATTGCACTAGCAGGATGAGCTGTACTGGAAAAATCTTTTATGAGTAATGTCAACATATGAGTTTGATGCTATGTTACAGAAAATTACAGTAAACTTATGTTGTAAGGAGAAAAATATTTTCTACTGTCATGTGCTAAAAAGTTTTAAAGACCTCCTAATATTAGCTGTATTGGTAACAACCTTTACTTTGTGTAACATGGTACTTGAGTTTTGAGATGTATCAAAACCAATGTCTTAAATAATAACCTAAATTTCCTTTATTGACAAGAAATATGAAATAAACCTTAGAAGTGTGTGCATTTCATCTCATACTTAAGCTGCTAAAACATGGGATTTTATTGACCAAGTTTTCATCTTTCCCCAGTCTCAGGGTTGGAGATTTATTTATCTAAAATAAAAACCAGAGCACACAGTGAGAAAAGTAACTACCTTTTTCCTTTTAATATAGATGTAGTACAGAATGTTTAATTACAGGACAGTGCTTCCAGTTAAATAAAATTAAAAACCTTTATTTCCCCCAAATATAAAATTACTCAATTAATGTCTTAAAAGAACAAGAATATGGTAAAAGCTTTAAATTATACCACCATTTACCACAGTAACCATGACCACCAATTACATACTCCATTGCTTTGGCAAAAATGTTTTTCCTCTTTCAATAACCGCATATAAACCTAACATAGCAAAGACTGTATACATCTTTATATTGCACTTATTTATGTACAGGAATAAATGGACTGTAAAGTCTGCATATACTTGGAATGATCAAGTTTTCACAATAAACTGAAAGCAGAAGGGTAAGAGCTGGTATGAATATTAAAAAATGCTTAGAAATGTAATACATTTATGTACAGACTGTATGGACTGTATTAACAAACAATATGTACAGAACAATTTACTACTATTGATACTGAGTTATCTCAGTGTTCATTAATACAGACCTTTGGTTGTATTTAGTCGTTTAGTTAAAGACCTAAGCTCACATACCTCCAAAATGCAACAAGGTATAAAATAAAGCACAACAATCTGCCAAAAAGTACAAAACCTATTCTTGTCAGTTCCATTAAACCCAAAAAACTAGTGTCTCTGTCTAGCCCCAAAATAGTTCTTGTACTTCGAATCAATCTCTATGTGCCATACACAAAAGGAACAGGTGAATGATACAGCTCTGAAAAATGACATCCCACGACACTTTTCCATAATGTGCAATTCATTTTAGTATCACTAACGAAAAAGAGAAATTAACTTTTACTTTGTAATTTTCCAACGTGTACTTCTGCAGTGACATTGTGAATACTTCTATACGTTACCAGCAAGATTAGAAAATACATGTGTCTCCCTTACTCTAAAAGGCTATGACCAGTAACTGCTAAGTATGCACAGACATTCATATGAATGACGCAGCTTGCACGTGCCCAACATCTAGCTTCAAAAATCATCCTGAGTTTGCACACAACAAAGCAAATCCACAGACTTTGAAAACAAACAAACAAAAAACAACTTTCCTTTACAAACAATCATGCGACTGAAGAAGAACTGGGCATCCCATGAACCGTTGTGCTTGTTGGAGTTCCGCTTATGGCATTGAAAATGTGCAGCGAGTTAGGCATAACACCGGCCTTCTCTTCAACAGGAGTGATCTTAAAATGGAAAACATTTATTTACCAAGATGTTACAGAATGACACAAGCAATTCTAAAGCAGCTAACCAATTCCGTAAGGTTCCCCACTCAATTTTCCAGTACTCTCTCAGCTGCACACAACTTCTTTTGAGGATAGTTAATCTTGTCAGCCATCCTCTACCAGATTTAGGGGCGTAGTAATTTATTCATCACCAGTTCCCCTAATTTAGGTATTACACTGTCCTCACTGGAGGAAGCTTGAATAGCTTCTCTCATTGCTGCTCTTAACTTCCAAGAGGAATTTCATAACAAGGTCCGCCTTGCTTTTTGCCCTTCTTTTGTTTTCTTTATTTTGATTTAAAGCTATGATTTGAGCATTTCTTATCAAAAGCTATTGAAACACAAAATACTTTTTCAACAGCTTTAAGTTTACTGGTGCTAATATTAGAAATACTGGAAAAAAAGGAATAATACAAAGGTTAGACAAACTGAGAGCAGAAGTACATAAAACTAATTACCATCCCATCTGATCACATTGGCAAGCAGCAAAGAAGAGAAAAAAAAAGGAAAGAAAATCTGTTAGGATGATTTCCTATATTTTTCATAAGAGAATTTTTGCAGGTGTTTAAACCCCACACTATTGTGACAGTTAGTAGTTTCTTTAACATCAAAACAAACATTGTGAGAAGCTCTTTTTCCAAATACAGCAATAGGCAGGCACATAAAGACACTTTTAAAGATTTCAAGGAAGAGCCTCACAATTCTAAGCCTTCAGGGGAGGGATTAATCTAATTAAGACACCCCCACAAAAACAAAACCCAACCAGACAACAGAGCACATTTTGATTATTTGTGACTAATTACATTTGTATACAGAGAACACCACGGTAGGCTAATTGTATACATTACTGAAGACAGTGCTGAGGTTTTGTATTCTGCCCACAGTGTCTTAGAGGTATCAGCTGTTTGCACCTTCATTGTTTGCTTTTAGATGATGCGATTGACTCTTGAAGCTTCAGGCATTACAGCTTTCTCTTACTGTCAATCTTTGGAAACTCCCACACCTGAGCATTTTTAGAACATACATATCTTGCACTGAGTTCAAAATATCCTTGTGTGCAAACTATCATTATATACTTTTACTTTTTTCTGCACCAAAAGAACATTAAACTTTAATTTACTATCCTCATCATTACTTGACATTTTCCTCTCTTTTCTAAAGGATTTTCTGTACAGCTAATTCTCCCATGTATCTCACATTAATCAGCTGTCCAGTCAGTGTCCTTTCTAAAACCCTCCTGCTAAACTCCTTCCACCACTTTGTCTTTCAATATATCGCACTGAAATATGGTCAAACTCCCTTCAGTTCTGTCAGCTACGCAATTTTTTATCCTGTTCCAAGTATCTTTCAAAACTGTTTTCAGCTACACATCTGAAAAATATTATGGTGTTTTTCTTTAAAAAAAAAACCACAAAACAGCTCAACACATGGATTCTGGCAGAATGGTATCACTCCATACAAGCCTTGTTTTACAGTATTTTCTGCCATTGGTGGTTAAAGAAAAAGTCAGAGATCAGCTTTTCCTTGGGATAGCATAATAAAAGACAAAGAGAATGAAAATAAAGCCTCTGTGCTTTTCTGTATTCTTGTGCTTCACCACTACAATTATATCATGGCACTGAGCAGCCTATACTCTTGTTATAAGAGTATCTGAGAAAACCTCATCAGGAAATTATGGAAAATAAGAAAAAGTGTGTGAAGTGACCTGGAGACACTTTCGAACAGAAAAAAAAAATGCCATGCAAGTTTTGGATACCAAGGGTACAATAAAAGCAAATCTTTCTTAGCCTGTGGATAAGCTGTTACATGAGCAAGCTGACTAGTGTTTTGAGAAAGCATAATAATAATTTAAAGACGTCAAAAAATACTAAGTGGGTAAAGTCATTGTACAATCCTGAAAAGAAGCTGGAAGACTAACAGAGTGTTTAAATGTCAGCTAGACTGAATGCCTCAAGTAGGTCTCAAGGTTGATTTTTCCTGACTGAAGTCTATAGTACCTGTAGGGACAAGAGAAGCTCAAAGCTCCTTTTTGTATCAAGTCGTTGCCCAGAGGCATTGGTTCTCAGACCAAGAAAAGTTGCTATCATGGTCATATATCTAAGGAAGTCTCACAGATTTCTGTATTTGTAAGGTAAAATACAATCAGAAAACAGAGGTATTTCTTGTGGGCACAAACCATGAGTCTTGAGGGTTAAGAACTATGGCTACTGTACAGCTTTAGGAAAAAGTGACACAAATAAGACTGGATGAAAGAGAGAGAGTGTGGAATGATGAATACAGTGAACAAGGATGACAAGCAGGCAGAGATCAAGCATGAATCTTCAGCCCTTTCTGTTCTCCTGGAAGTAATACCCTTGTTCTGAAGTCAGGAGACACTCCTAACATAGGCCCCAGATGAAAGGTCCTACACATCTCACTCAACAGCCACAGGATTTATGGTTTTCCTTCTCCCATACCTCAAGAAAATGTGTCAAAATAGCTTTTTAAAGATGTTTACCTCTTCATTGCAGAAACAAAAAGTAAATGCTTATATCTCCAAAATCTAAAGGGCTTAGCTTACAGATCAAATCCTTCTACAGTTACCAGAAAGTACAGACTAAAATCAGCTTTTTAGGTTACTGAATAGAGACACAAATGTAACAATACATATGAAGTGTATATGACACATAGACACGTGTCACTGAATTTGTTTTCCCTTTTCTGTAGTCTTCCTTTCCTATAGAAAACTGCTCTACTTTCTTAATAAGGAAGACTTAATTCTGGAAGTCAAGAAAACATCTACAGAAAGTTCACAAAGAGAAAAAAAAATATTCCATGACTCCAAAAGGGGAAAAAAAAGGAAAGAAAATCCTTCTGTGTAAAGCATTACATATACGTTACCTAGCACATGACATCTACATTCTGAATGGTGGCATGAATAATTTAATTTCAGCACATACTTGTTCATGCATTATTTCTGAAAGCTCTTTTGCCATTTCTCTGTAGTTAGCCTTCATTTCTTCTTGATACTCCAATTGATCTTCCTTTATAAGTCGTTCATTTACACCCAGAGCATGTCCACAAGCTTCAACAAATTGCCTGATTTAGATATAATAATAAAAAAGCTCTCAATTAGGAATACAGAAGTGAAATGATTAATTCAAAATTCAAGCATAGAGTATATTTTTAATCCATTGAAAACACTATAAAAGTTAGATGTCTTCTAAAATTTTTTTTTCCCCCAAGACTGGTATGTTAAGAAAAAGTCAATTTTTTTCCCAAAAAAACATACCTAAAAACTTCCTTTAGTAATTTTACTTTATTGTCTGGATATCTTTTGGTGTTTGTGTCATCTAAGAAAGCTCTTGCATATGCTAATGGACCAGCATTAACCTGAAAAGAAGAAGAATGACAAAGTGAAGGTAATTCTCTAACATATTATCTTTGCAGTAACAGGTACCAAAGGTGTCTGATTTCCTTCTCTTAGGAGAACACAACCATTTAAAATAAAAGCAAGACTGATGGAGCTGGAACATGAGAGCAGGAGACATCTCTACGGGCCTGTCCTGGCACATAGAAGCCACTTTAATGATGCAGGAAATAACCACTGATACTGTCAATTTGTCATTTATTAAATTAGTGTGATAAAATGGGCTAAAACTACTACTGTTCTGTCTGCTTATCTGTTGAAAACATTCTTCCAAGCTGAAAGCTCTGAAACAATTAGCTCTACTATGACAGCTACACAAAAAGTAGGTTTAATGACTTCTGACTCATCCCTTTTATCCTTTTACATTAAGAGGCCCTCCATTCTCCTCTCCAGTGCTAGCTTGACAGCTTGCTCATTCTGGAACCTTGGTTTTTTCCTCTTCAACATGACACCAGGTCATTTCAGATGACTGTGTTTACTGTTCCTTTTAAAAGTAACAGAACAGTATTTTTGTCATTGCATTCTTAAGACTTTTACCTCATTGATTTGTACACACTACAACTGCTTTATGTACCCTATTTGGTGAACCTCATGGTTTCTTTACACATTCAGTTCTTGCTCACCTTAGGCAAAATGAAATGTTGCACAGAAGTTTTCTACTACTAACCTTTTGCCATATATTGGCAATCTCTCTTCATCTCCACAGAAAGCTTACCAAAATGTAAATGCAGTAATGACTGTGTTGAACCTACAAGCAGATCTATATGCTTCTAGGAAAAATATGCTTGCTCATGCTTATACAGGTATTCACTACTTTATGGTAGTTTCCCTTTTACACCAGAACCTTCTGGGGCTCAGACCACCATCTAGATTCCAGAGGTTAACCTTAGTCCTTTCACTTAACTGTTCATGTTCAGTGTTGATATGAAATACTTTTATTTATTTTCCCATTCTGGAAATAACTGCAAGTAAGACACACTTGAATACACATAATGGGAAACTAATGATGTATACTAATAATTCTTGCAGGGCAAGTGAAAAAGCTGAATAGCAAGGTATAGGTCTTACCTGAACACTGACACTTCCTTGTAGCTTCAGCTGCAATTTGATCATATCCACTTCAGCTGATGAGCAAAGTTGCCTGAGTTCAGCTACTTTTTTACTCATTTCATCAATGGCTACTTCAATTGGGTTTAAATCAGTATGGTGCTGATACATTACTGGAATGCGTTTTTTCACATACGGGAAACAATGTATAGCTATGGGCAGAGAAAAGTTTAACACAGTTAGAAAGAAACTTTTGAATAAGATGGTGTGTTGGTTTGAGCTAATTGGAGAATTTGAGTGAGAAATTAGATTATTGGCTGAGAGAGAGTTAAACACATTGTGTCACTTCACCTAGTTTCACTGAGAAAGGAAAAAAAATTGTTTTAAGAGATGTTCTCAAAACAATGAGATAGGCAGAGGGCTCCTGTCTGTTGGGCACTGCGGCTGCTTTCTCCTTTGTCTCTCGGTCTTGGTGGCTGAATTCAGAGTAAAATCACTAAAACTACTAACTTTTTCACCTACCACTAATCTCTCTGATCTTTGGCTTATCTGCAGCATCAACAGGTGGTGAGATAAAGCTGGGGAAGGGGGGAAAGGTGGTAGGGGGGAGTTTGGTTACCCTCTCTTGGGGATTTTGGTCCCCAGGAGGGGTGTGGCGTGTGTATTACCTTTTTTACTGTATATTTCTGTAAATATCTGTTATATCTTGTAAATATTTGCTTATATATTTGCATTGCTGTAAATATAAAGCTTAATTTATTAGCTTCCAGTGTCCTGAGTTTTAGCCAAGGTTTATAAAAGGTGGGGGGAGGTAACTGCTTAACCCACTACAGATGGATTTTGATAGAATTTAATGGGAAAAAAAATCTGGTTTCAGCATAGTAAGTTGTCCAATTAAAATTTTCAAAATACTATCCAAGGATCACAGAGTTAGAAGTGACTTCTGGAGATCTTTGAGTCCAGCACCCCTGCCAGAGCAGGAACATATAATATAAAGCAGATGTACAGGAAAACACTAAAGATTTAAATATGCATAGCTTTACATGTCTTACAGCAAAGGAAGATCATTGTCACTATTTCCACTGATGGTAACCAAAAACCACTGGAAATGAATTCATATGAGAACTGCAGAAAAAAATTGCTTATCATACACATATCTCAATGAGAAGAAGAAGAATGAAAAACAGCACAGCTGTATTTATTTCCTCAAAAGTATTAGCTGTGGAGAGCTGACATTATAAAGTTATTTGTTTTTATCACCACATCAAGACAGTAACTCAGAAGTTCACATTTCTATATGTATCTGTCAATATATGTCTTTTACTAAGAGCAAGGAAAGCTGGAGTCCACAGTCACAATTCATGAAGCGTAAGAGGAAAAAAAAAAAAAATTAAGGCTTAATACTTGAAGAAATCAATCTGAAAAATCTGGTTTGTGCTAAAAATATGAAAAAAACATTTTAGCTGATACCTATAAAGAACTTTAAGTGAAATAGAAAAATCCACAGAGAATCAGGGTTGGAGCATCTTGAATTACTGTTTCCAGTCAAAGCACAGCTTCAGCTTTGCACCTTGTACTGAAACATTTCCAAACACGCCACGCACTTCTCCCTTAGAAGTTTTGATCAGTGAACTAAACATCTTTAAAATTTGAGACAAAGGAAAAGCAGAGGAGTACTGTCTTTCCCTTTTAAAGCTAATAAATGAGAAAACCAAATCGCAGTGATTAGAACAAAGTTACAGTGAAAAAAAGGTTGGGAAATCAAAGAAGAACCTGCCTTTCATGCTTTTGTAGTGCTTTCAGCCAAAAGAACCAATGCTGCTTTTCACACGTTTGAAGGCTGAAAGAAGACTAAAAAAAAATTCATACTCAGGTCAGCAAGCATGGTACCACTATTCTTCAATTTTTAAAAAAATTTTTTTTTAGCAAAGAAAGTGAGCACAGGGAAAGGAAAAGGTAGTTGAGGCCCCATGTCTGTAGATGTTCAAGGACAGACTGGGCGAGGCTCAGGGTGGGCTAATGTAGTGGAGGATGTCTCTGCTGACTGCAGGGGGGTTGAATTACATGGCCTTTGGCGGTCCCTTCCTCCACAGACCATTCTTATGATCCTACGATTTTCAAATGGTCGTTTAGAAGTGCATAATCACATTTTTTAGCATTATTTAAAAATATGTACTACCTTTAAAAGGTTGTTTTATCTAACAGTATTTCAGTATACTTTGAAATTCTTGTCACCTCCAACAGTCATGTGTGAGATCTTCTGACAAAGTATGCAACACATAGAAAAATGTACTGAGAATTAAGTACAAAACCCAAAAGAGCAGTTTTCTTCACAAGGAAATTTCCATTCAGTCAGTACCTGTCAGAATTGTTCGTCGCTTACATTGTTCTTCTACTCCTCCTTGTCTTTTACCAGCTTGAGTAAAAGGCATCTCAAACATAAAGCGACGAATGTTATGAGTCCTTTCAAAATCTGTTTTTCTTTCTTGCAACTCCTTTTCTTCAAAGTAAGGAACTACATGTGTAACTTGAATATATGCATATTTTGAATCTAAATCCTTAGGATTTACCTTAAAAACATGACAAGAAAATCAAATAGCTACATTGTGAATAAAGTGGATTTAACTGTAGTCACACAATGTTTATGTTCTCACAGGGCTTCCTGGCATTCTGTTTCTGACTACGAGGAAGACCACACAACATGCATTACAACCTGCTACAGGCTTGGATTTTTCTAACATTCGTTGATAATTGCTTTATGGAAAATGGCAAACAAAAACACAATACAGAGTTACACCTCTGATTAATACTCAAAGACACAAAAAAACCCAGAAAGAATTATTTGTCCCCTATGACAGCTGGTAGGACAACATATTGGGGGATCCAAAATTGACAGTGAAAAGTAAGTTAGAACCCTACATAGCTCATACATTGCCTTGAAAAGGCACTTCTCCCAACCTGTCCATCTCAACTCTAACACGCTATGAGGGTCCCCAGAGAATATACTAGTGGGAGCAGGGCAAATTAAAAGCCTTCACAGTTTAGTCAATTTTATTTCCAGACCTGGATGAGTAAGAAACTCATGGACTGGCAGATCTCTAATTTGGTAAATCAGCAATTAGTCTCCAGTACCAATAGACACAGCCTCCTTTGTCCAACAGGGTCCTTAAGTAGATCAAGGATTTACAATCTTTGCAAATTCTTCCAGCCATAGGATAATAAAGGTATTCTAGAACTCTGCATCATTCTAAAAGCTGTTGCCCACCATTTCAGTCCCATACAAAATACTCACACTATCTCTGCCTGTCTCTGAGAGACTTCTGTAAGTGGGAAAATCAATAATGCAAATTATCCATTTTTATTGCAACATTGTGCCTTCTTATTTTTTAAACTATTAAATTATATTGTTATTTTAAAAACTAACTTAAGTTGTAATTTATGTGCTCATTTTGATACAGCTGACAGAAAATGTTCCCTACAAATGCTGATAAACATATTATAATTAATTGTAAAGAATTCAGGAGAGTAAACTGGAAAGAGTTGTGGAAAACCCAGATTACAATACAAATCATCTGCCTTCCATGGCATGAAATCCAACCGTTGCATAAGTTCTCCTTTCTTTTTAAAGTTCTAACGTTGAAAAGCTCACCATTGCTGCACTTCCAGACCAAGAAGCTCAGAACTTTGTGAACTTACTGGGTGAATCAAGTAACATAACACACAGGAAATTATAAGAAGAGAAAACTGTCATAAAGTCTGAAGCCAAACAAAAGTTTGGCTGAGGAAAGGAATGAAAAGAATCCAGAGATGAGTCTTGTGCAGTGTATTCTCAGTATAAGAAAAACTGCAACCCTCATCAAATCACCAGCTTTGGGGCCTTCAGTTGCAAAAGAAAGCATTTCCTGTGACAAACCTAGATTTAACCAGATCACTTTGTGTGATCGTTCCTTTTTCCCCTACAGTTTGAGCGTTCTTAAAATTGAACAGATTCAAAGACAAGGACAAAAAAAAAAAATTATATAGAATTTAAATTATATTTGCATATGGTGCCCTTCTCAGAAGAGAGGTCTGTTTCTTACTTTAGAAGACAGTTTGGACTCTGCACTCTGTGCATAAATAAAGGAAAAACTTCCAAAGCATAACTGTGCATTAAATGGCAAGAAATGTAGCTCAAAGTGAACACAGAATATAATGACAGTAATTTTTTTTTTCTAAAATACGATTATTATTTTGAGAGGTAATACTATGGGAATTAAGCTTTTTGGTTGTTCTTAGAGGTAAACCTAATAGGAGATTATATTTCTTGCATGACTTTCAAGGCCTGAGTAGAGCTTTTAGACATATACAATTGTGAGCCAAATTAATAACAGAGAGTGATCTCACAGTATATCAAGTGGATTAGTGAAAGTAATATATTAGAATATTTTTCAGAGAATAAAGATCATACTTTGCCAGAATCTTGAATCATTTTGACATTTTCAGATCCAAATTTGTCAGAGTAGAGTTTCTGGAGTCTTTGGGAAATTTCTGAAAGAGGTGTGAGTTTAGGTTCTTTGTAGATATACTCTTTTCCATCTTCATCCTCAAAGAATCCCTGTGAAAAAAACAAAGTAATCAGAATTTTGGAAAAAAACTCCAGCCATACAGGGCAATGATTAAGACAAATATAATGTGTGTGGTTCAAAGCAAACAAACATTTAACATCAGGATTCAAGCAAACATAAATAAGGAAAAAAAAAATCTAAGTTAAAAAGTTTCCTAGGAGAATAAATGAAAACAAACAAACACCCTGTAATTATCTACAACAGAATGAATGAAAGATAATGAAAAACATACAGTTAAATTTGTGAAGTTTTTTTTTTCAATTACATGGTGTGCCAAGCCTTTGAGATAACGTTTCTTCACTTTTATTTAAAAGTGAACTTTCAGCACTGTTTCACTTGCCAAAACAGAAATCTTCCTGCCCACCTGGGACTATCTGATTCACAAGTGAGTATTTTGCTAATGGTTTACATAATAAAATCAACACTTTCTTTATGTAGTAATTAAAAAAAAAATCCAGAAAGTGAATTAAAATTAATTTTAATGAAATGTCCATTTTGCATTATACTATCTTGGCATACATTTCTTTGGTTTTACCACAAAAAGTATTTGTTTTAAAATCATAACTAATTGATGTAGACAGCACGTGGGAAGTGAAACAGGTCACTGGTTTGAAGCAACAAGCCATGTCTGAGTTCATTTTTGAAACCAGGAAGTAACAATTTCATTGTAAACGAAACAGACAAAATAGAAGAGCACAACATACCATGTATAAACACAGGCTAGATTGACAAAAATACCCACATCAAACTAAGGCAAAATGCAGTAGCATTTACTGCATTGCTTGATTTGTAAGCAATCACTGTAATTACCTCAACATCTGTTTCACTGTCTGTAAACTGGTATTGCTATAAAGTTATAAAAGACAACAGAATACATGTGAAGTTACACTGCTCAGGGCACTGCACAATTCTCCATGCTCAGCTGAACAACTAGCAACTGGGCTATGCAAATAGAAAGTGTATTACTTGTTACTGCGTGATACCATACTGATACATACGCATTCTACACATACATTAGGCAGAGGATGTGAAGCTGTCTAATGCACAGCCAGAACTTTCATTTGAAGCATGCAATACCGATGCACAGAAAAGAGTGATCTGTCCACTAAATGGAACGTAATGTTATTTTTTTGAACTGCAATGGCCATTAATGCATACCCATCTAAGAAGCAGCCTTGCAAACCACATGGTAGCACTACAGACATTAAGTCAATACATTGCTAAGAGCTGACATTATAGGGAACTTACCGCTGCCTTAAGGTAGTAAATAAAAGAAGAAAAAGAAAAACAAAAAGCAAAAAATTTACTAAGGAAAAACCCAAAGAATTGTACTGGAATTGGTAAACGTTTTAAACCCATTTATTGACGGTATTTAATGATTTTTTACAGAAGACATTTCTTGAACTTTTTATGTCAAGGTATTAATACAGATGATGAATAGTACACCTTGTAAAATAAATCCAGGTTTTTATTACTGCACAGAGCAGACAAATGGAAGTTAAGTAACACTCACCTGTCCAAAGAATGCTACCCTGAAATAAGTTCCCAGCAGTCTCTTTCCTGTGTGCATAACTTCTGTTACTTTGCTGTATGCTCGATGAAGGGTGTCGTATAGATGAGCGAGCCTCTAAAGAGAAAGAAAACAATTATGCGGTAAAAGAATAATCCAGAACTTTCCTGTCTGAACACAACAATGAACTATATTTTATTGAACAGCAGTAATAGGTTCAGAGCTTTTATCAAAATGACAATGTGCAATATTAATAATTATGTAAAGAAATTAATGTGTCAGCTACACTATTCAAGCTCTTGTTCTGTGATGGCTGGTGTGTCATGCAGTTAGACCAGAGAAACCAGGATTTTTTTCTTATTCAAATTTACTCATGATGAACTTAGTACCTCAAAATCTCTCCGTTTCTCATAAATGGGAATTATGAGTTTATATATGTCAGCAATGAGCTCATAGCGTTCTGCCTTCCACAGTCCATCAGCACACTGCTCCAGCAATTCCATCAGTACATCCTAGGTTTGAAAAAGCAAAAAGCTTGTGAAAAAAGTAATTAAAAGCAAAGCAAAGAATTATACCAAAGTTCTTCGCAATGGAAAGGAACATCTTGCCTCTAAATACAATCATTTACACATAGTAATTTAAATTATTGTGGCAATCAAAAAAGACCAGAATGGACTGAGGGCACACTAGTACTCTTTGTATTTATCACAAGAAGCGTTTTTTAAAAGATACTTCTGACCCCTGAAGTATACAAATGACACCTAAATGATGACCCAAGGTCTTACCTTCAAACCCCCTGTATTACCTTGTTCCATGTTTGTTTTCAAAGTGTAGTTTCCTTGGAGTTTTTTTATTTTGCATAGATTATTTTTGAAAGGCAGTTATATAAACACCTGACAGCATGGGTCTAACAAATTACAATAGTCAAACCAAAAAGATAAAATACCAACATTTGTACTCGGAATTATCAAGGTACAACAGTATATTTGGTCTTGCATGAAAATACACACAAAAGCAGTTTGACAAGCTGATAAATCATGATGGATTAAAACAGAGTTAGAAAAAGAAAAAACACCTTGGCTTTGTGGTGTTTGGTGCCAATATCCTTGTAGCAAAAAGACAGTTAAGGTTAAACAAGAACAATGCTTATCTCTATGAAGAATAAAAGCATTCATTTTGCATTTACATCATAATGTCCCCTCCTTCAGTTTGTCAATTTTTTTATTTTCCATGGATTTGTTTCAATAAGCATAACAAAACTGAGGTAGCATCATTGCTTTGCTCTAGCTTTCATAAATTTAAAATCATTTGACTAAATACATTCAGTTAGAACAGACAATTTAACAGATAATATGGAACAGTTTATAGCCCCTATGACAAAGCTGTCATATACTTGGTCAGGGCTTGAGTGTGATAATGGCCATGAAGAAGCTCATTCCCATCCACATACTCTAACACATCTCAGACATCTTCAAAGCGTTCAAGAAATACCCAAGAGAATCAAAGTCTGAGACAGAAGTGTCAAAAGACATGGTGTTTCTGCTTCTTGAGACTTCTGGTACCATTATTGCATCACGGTGGTGAAACCAGAACCTGGAAATAACTCCTTTTACCCTTAGAGAGGACCTAATGCTACTCTGTTTGCCTCCTCTCTTTGGTAGTGGACTAAGACAACATAAAGACATAACTAAAAAAGGGCAACTTTAATAATGAGAGCAGAAAGAGACTAAAAAATGCTGTCCTTATCTGTTCTGCAACAGTCCCTAAAACACCTTCATCTTTCCTCCAGTCATTATGGGGCTGTACAGACATCCTCAGCAATGAGTGATGCGGTGGTGAGAACTGAAAGACCAGCATCACTCCTGGCCCACAAGGGCTCTACCATCACTATTCTAAGACATGTGTCTTAATTCAGACACCAGAGGGCATCCAAATGCAGCAAAGCAGCAGAATTTTTTTTCCCCTATGTTTTCACACACAAGAAAATACATAAAGAACAAAAGCTTAATGAGGGAAAGCTGATGGGAAGAAGAAAAGAACACACTGCAAAGCCACCTGTCTCAGTGCATATCCATTCTCATGGGAAGAGTTTTTTTCCTTTGTAACCTTTGAGAATGGCTTCTCACTCTTTTACAGCTCTTAGAATAGTCTGATTCTTCCACTAACCACCTCAGAAGCCAGATTTTTCTCCAGTTTGTTGACATCTCTCTAGATTTTGGAGCGGCAGTGCTGGGCACAATAAATACCAAGTAGAAAGGAGAAAATTCACTTCCCTCCACTTCTTGACTCTATCTCTTTTGAATATAACCCAGCATGCAGTTGACCTTTTTTACCATGAATGCTACACTGATAATTCCCATTCTACTTCTTGTCCACTAAAACTCCCACATGTTTCTGCAGAGCTGCTAACCCATCTAGACTATCCCCAGACTGTTCTGAGTCATCGGGTAGTTTGTTTTGCAGATGAAGGCTCTGCACTTGCCTCAGTAGAACTTTGAGAGGCTTCTGTGCTCCTTTTGTTTGAGGTCACTAAAAATGGCAGCTGTGCCCCCAGGAATATGAGTCACTCCCCCTCCATTTAACTTCATCCACAAACTTGATGATGTACCTGTGTCCCATGACCTAGATTGCTAAGCTGCTGAACAGTGTCAGCCTTAATATCTGTGGAAAATACCAGCCTTCACTGTCACCTCAAGTAAATTGTATGTTTGCATAAGTATCTATTTCTGTTCTTTATAAAGTGTTTTAATATATTGATCTACAACACACATTGGGCACTTACAAGAGCCACAGCTATACTGTCTCACTTCTGAAGCCCTTTCCTTCACAAATTTGACAGTTCAAATAATTCCTCTCACAGAAAGTCATAGCTAACAAGAGACCAGAAAACACAAATAGAAAAGTAGAGGCTGCTTTTTTAAAAAAAAAAAAATCTATGGTGGAGGTGTAATCTGGTGAAGTTGATTTTGGATTAAAAAACCAATCAATCTGAGTGAAATAGTTTCCAACCTTAATCTGCATGACACCTGCCTCCTGCCACAGGTCAGATGTCTCACTCACAAATTGCTTATAGCAAAGTCTAGCATGGAAAGGATGTCAAGTTCCAGGTTTTTATCTTCCTATTTCTGACATCCAGAAAATTTTTATTTCTGCAAGACGAATATGACTGATGATACTGAATAGCTGTCTGGGCAAACAACTGTTTCAATGAAACACACACACTATCTGATAATTTTTTTCCCCCAAAAGCAAACAAGTCAGGGTAAGCCTGATTTGAGAATTATTTTAAAATAATAATGAAATTGAGACATTTTTAAATTTAATTTTAAAAAGTTAGATACTATATAAGGTGTTAAGATAAGTTTCACTTAATTAGGATGACTTTTGTATAAATAGGAGAATATAAAAGACATTTTTCCCCGTTTAGAAACATGGAGAGCGACTCCCTGGCCCCACATGTAATCACTCTTTTGGAGATTTAACACTAAAGTAGCTAGCAATTCCAATTTAAGAAAGACTTGTTACTACATAAGAATTCCCATCAGAGAACCACTTTGCTCAGTAGTAGTAGCTTGAAAGATGTTTCTGATTTCTATATCAAATTGATCTGTCATATAGATTTTCTTTCTTAGATTAAAGCAGTTTTGCTTACACAAGGACATACTGAGGAAGCACACTGCCTGTTTGGAAGTACATCTGTAAAATACTGGCCATCTTAACATATTCATGATTTTTGGTCTGCTAAAAACGAAATAGTTCTTCCTTATGATTACTTTTTCTGGAGCAGACTATAAGTAGTTATGAGAAACACCATAACTTTGTAGCACTCTGACTGAAAATAGTTAAATTTTAAAAAGGTTGCATGCAAGGAAAAATGAAATTTGGCATGGTCTGATGCTTGTGCAAGCTCCACAGGTTTGGCTTACTTCCACTCATGGAAACACAGAGATGGAAATAAATTTGCCTCAAGTTCAACAACCCAGAAAAAGCAGAGTATTATTTCTGTAGGGACTGAACAACGAGAAGAAGAATAAAGACTTTACAATTAAAAGGAAAACACAAGAGATGTTAGCTTTGACAAATGGTTTGTCAGGTATACACTTAGAATTCCTAACGAGTTTCCTTCAGCAGTAGTCACGAGAGACCCAACTCTACTCACACAGAGCAGCTCACATTTTGCTTTGAGTGAACTGCTACATTCTGTGCTGGATCAAGAGACTCAGTGACTTAAAAGAATGCAATACATACATTTTAAAAAACCCAAAACAATCTGTTATTGAGTGCGTTGGAAAGAAATTGCACTGCAAGTAATTCCAACTCTTGCCAGAAAAATGGCAAATCAACAATTTCTGTTTTAAAACTACAGAGCAAAGCAGTACCAGAGCATAGGAGAACAATATAAGCACCCTGGGCCTCCCCTCAGGTTTAAACTGCTAAGTCTTTAACTTGTTTCTCCTAAACCTAAAGCTACATTTTACACAGACAAGTGATTTTGTCCTACATCTTCACCATATACAAACTAAAATGGAACAGTAACTTTTGTTGTACAGTTATGCTTACACATCAGTGATTTTTTTCCAACACAGCTACCACAAGCAGTGGTCTGCCCATTTCTCACCCACCTATACTGGCAAATACGTATAGTGTGCACAAGCAAGATTGTTACCTTTTCATATAGACTTCTTAATATTAAAATGCACTGTAGGGCCAACAAAGAAGGATCAGCAAAAACATAAGGAGCAAAGCTTAACCTAGGAAGACCCCCACACTGACAAGTCTGGTGTTAGTAAAACTACTTTCATTGTTATTACAGGAAACTATAAACCAGCAAAAAACAGCGAATACATTTTCAGGATTGCTGGTGTGGTAACAAACTAAATCGAAGTCAGTTTTAAAAACCACAGATCTTGTTAACCTTAGCAAATAAACTACATTATTGTTCATCCTGTCAACTAGCTTAAAAACCCATGTTGATTACTTCAATTCAAACAACAGTGTTGAGTTGTGCTAGTGCTTTAATACGTATAAATGTTCTAAAGCTGGGACAGCTCACAGAAGTTTATTTCAGTTTCAGGATAAGAACAGCCAAGAGAATAATTGTAACATCCGTCATACTAGTCAACCTCCAGATTGCAACACAAAACTTGGAAAAACAAATAGCACTTCAATGTGCATCAGTTTTAACACACTTAATGATTACTTACTTCGTTGAAGTGAACATCTTGCATTCCAACATCCTCCATCATTGAAGCTTCTTCATCTATATTAGGTGTGATTACTCTGAAAGCAGTACAGCCTTGCCTAAACATCCCTGTCATTAGAAAAGAAAACAAGACAATTTTTTTTCTCCACCAGGATAACATTAGATCATTTTGTGATGCTGGATAAGGTAGACACTATATTGAAATATATTTACCAAATTAATAAATTATATTTTAAAAACTCAGCCTCCCACTGCATGATTAAAATATGAGTGCTCATGTCACTGTGTAAGTATAAATAGGTTAAAAAAAAAGTAACATATCTTAATATCTAGACTCCTACATACCAAAATAAGCACTGTCTTAATCTCTTGATTTTATCTTAAACCTATGTCTAATCTACCTGACCTTAAGTCTAAGAAAATCAAGGTAACTTTTACAGTATTGTATTTAACTGGCAGGAAGTCAAGCTGTAATTGCAAACACAAGCAGGCCCTGACTCATCAGCTTCCCCTGAATAACATGAATGGACTAACATCAACCATACAGAATGATCAAACAATGGCAAACCAGATTTAGCTAAGATACAGAAAGTCAGTCTACAAGCAAGAAACTCCTCTCAACAATCTTGATTTCCTTTACTGAAGTATTTAGCAAAAACGGGTTTTAGACCCTTCTAGCCATTTTGTTTACCCCTCATTTATTAAAACAGATTGTTGAATTAAGAAATGAGGATTTTTGGGGAAAAAAAAAAATTATTAATTAGAGCCTTAAGAGCAACCAGAAAATACTGCAGAAGCTCGGGAACTTGTACACATTGATTTCACAGCTCATTTCTGTAAAAAATTCTTTCTGCTCAGGTGGGAGTGTGACCAAAGGTTTTTACCTGAACTAACTGCCTCAAATCCCTGGCTTTGTTTTGTTCCTGGAAATACCCCAGGCAGAAGCTCAACCTGCTCTACAACAGCAAACAAAACCAGCAGGTGACACAAAGGAGTTGCAAATTAATACAGATTATCAGTACTTATCTTCTTTACCAGGCTTCCAAGAGGATATAGTAACCAACTTAATTTCAGATTTGGTCTCAGAGAGGCCAAATCATTGGTATAGACAGCTTATAAACTACACAAGTACAAGCACAAAAAGAAGAGAGAAAATGCATCTTGTAGATGACGACTTTCCAATGGTCATGCAAATGCAAAGTTAAAAAAGCTGAAAACATGAATTTGCCTACAAAACCAAACCATCAGCAGAAACAGTCTTAACAGATTTATTAAATTTTATTCTACAGATCTGTTTTTCTTAATAGAAGTCACAGAAGCTAATTCTTTCAAACCTTTGACTGAGAACTGTCCTTGTCCTAAATGTGAATGGTAGCTCTCCACCCTATCTCAAGGGACATTCAAAATCTGTTTTCACAGACAGCTGCTAACACAGAACACCAAGATCAGTGGAGCATTCTGAGTACTATTATCACTGACTCAGCATCTGAAAATTTGTACACATTTATTTTGTCTTCTCTGTCAAAGGTTACCCTATATGCAGTGAGAGACTACTTGAAGAACAAGAATATTCACCGGTAAGCTTCTTCTACAGAGGGTCTGATTTAGGTTGTTAGCAGTTTTGATATAAAATTAATTTTTTTACTTCTCTAAAATTTTACTTTACCTTCATCTGAAATGCTGTCCCTTGGACTGCACGTGTACTCTTAAATACATGAGTATGCTCTCTGGTTAGGTCAGACTTTTTTACGTGGTGAACACTCAAATACCCACACCTTCCTCAGGAAACAAATACTTTTCCCAAATGATAATTATGACATTAAAAGTAAGATTTAAAAACCATACCTTTTCGTGTGAGATATTCTGCAACCAGTGCTGCTACATGGACATAGCACATTGCTGCCTGAAACGGACACAGTAATGATCTTACAAATTTATATATAGTTATAACGGAACTACTAAAAATGACAGGTATAATAGGATCCCTAGCCTGAGGTAATGTCTTTGATTTTACTTTTTGCAGCTTTGCAAAAGATGGCCTATGACTGCTGTAAGAAGTCTCCACCTCATTTATGCAAAAAATTAACTGTGCAAGAGCACTCACTCCTTCTTTACCAGAACACTAACTAGCACGGGCAGCAGTACGCAATCAAAGAGACCACAGGTCACAAATACATGAGAACGTAACAAAAAAGAAAGATTAGAGGAAAATCACAATACAGCAGAACCAGGAAAATATCTTGTGAGGATTTATTTTAAATGTTATGTGAAACAAAGGAGCTATTAATTCACAGATTGCAGTAGGTTGGAAAGGTATCCTCAAAGGTTGTCTTGTCCAACCATCTTGCAGTCATCAGGGACATTTCCAACTAGATCAAGCTGCCCAGAGCCACACTGAGACTGATCTTGAATGTTTCCAGGAATGGGACTGCAACCATATCCTTGGGCAAACTCTTCCATTATTTTACCACTCTCATTATAAAGAACTTCCTCCTTATGTCCAACCTAAATACCCTGCTCCATTTTAAAACCATTGCTTCTTGTCCTAGAGTCCTTCCCTGTAGGTCCCCACTTCAGATACTGAAATGTAGCTATAAGGTCTTGCCAGAGCCTTCTCCAGGCCAAATAGCCCAAATACCTTCATCCTGTCTTCATAGGAGAGGTGCTCCAGCCCTCTGAACTATGCTACTCAACATCTGATGGTGGTTCTTGCTAACTAGTTTTGCCTGCTTTTTAGTTCCAGACCAAGAAAAACAATTAAAAAAAAAAAAATCTGAAATCAGCAAAAGAAATAAGAGATCTGACACACGAATAGAATTTGAAAGAATTTAGTTGGAGTAGTTTGGAAACCAGAAAAAAAGAGGAGGAATAATAGTCTTCAGATCTTTAACATGTTTTATGAAGCTGACATTTTTTTCCACAGAAAGGACAAAAAATAAATTCAAGATTCTTCTTTTATTAAAAAGGTTTATGCTTATGAAGTCATTCTAACTGCAATTCTCAGTTGAAGAGTTCACATATGGAGGCTGGAGAAACACAGACACTGGAGGTGAAGGAAAAAGCTGTGTCAGAAATTCTGTCTAATTAATAATTTGTATGGAGATGGGCTTGGTGATTTAGAGGTCCTCATCTAGTTGTGCAGTCAAAGATTAGCTTTTAATAAAAAGATTAAAATCAGGCCTGAAAAGGGCTAAAAAAAAAGTTGTCTTCCAAGACACCTGAAGATGTTTCCTTCAAAATACAAGGTAGTAACAGAATGGTGCATATTCTGTATTGCTGCCAGAGAGAATGAAAGAATTCTAGTACTAAGATACAAGTAAAATAGCTACTATTTCTCGGAGCTATTTACTTGCTTACATGATGCTAAGTTTAACAGACATGTTTATGAAATGCAGTGATGTCACGCAATGTGGTGTACTTTCAGATGGAAAAACTTCCCAGAAAGAGACAAAATTAATTTTGTATCCTGACAAAATACTTATGTCAGACATAAAAATCCCCACTCAAGTCTCCTTTTAGCTAGAATTAAATATTGTAAGAGCACAGTGAAATCATAGCTTTCCTTTTTCAACCAAAATATTGTGATTTGTCAGTTCTAAGAACATTAGGATTTTTAAAGTAAGTACTCTGGTATGGAATCAAAATAATTCTGTAAAGGCAACTGGAACGGGATTTAAGGAATGGCTTTAAGTGTTTTAGCAATTGCTAACAAAGATATTTTTAAGTGGAACATTTTTCTCTTTCACTGTTTGCACTGAACTTTCCTGTCTTAGTAGGGTGTCACCTACAGCATTAAAACATGTAACTTACATTAGTGATCAGAAATGTCTTACAGATGTATTTGGGAAGGACAAAAACTTAACAGCCATTGAAATTAATCTACTACT
Organism: Psilopogon haemacephalus; assembly: GCA_013396835.1. Taxonomy (NCBI): domain Eukaryota; kingdom Metazoa; phylum Chordata; class Aves; order Piciformes; family Megalaimidae; genus Psilopogon; species Psilopogon haemacephalus. Next base: position 108,940 of record VWZI01005999.1, read on the forward strand.
GGATCAAAAACCAGTTGGACAGACAGTCCCAAAGAGTTGTAATAAAGGGAGTTAAATCCATCTGGCAACTGGTCACAAGTGGCATCCTCCAGGGCTTGGTATTTGGACCAGTTCTGTTTAGTATCTTTATTAATAATTTGGATGGGGGATCCAAATTATTAATAAAGATCCAAAGGGCACCCTCACCAAGTCTGCACACAACACAAAACTGAGGGGGAGTGTTGATCTCCTTAGGAGTAGGAAGGCTCTGCAGAGAGATCTGGACAGGTTAAATTGATGGGCTGAGGCCAATGGGATGAGCTTTAACAAGACCAAGTGCTGGGTCCTACATTTTGGTCACAACAATCCCAAACAATGTCACAGGCTTGGGGAAGAGTGGCTGGAAAGCAGCCCAGTGGAAAAGGATCTGGGGGTGCTGGTGGATGGCCAGCTGAATATAAGCCAGCAGTGTGCAAGGTGACGAAAGCAGCCCATGGCATCCTGGCCTATATTAAAACCAGTGTATATTCCCTAGTTCTGCTAGTGATTGTGCCCCTGTACTCAGGCCTGGTGAGGTCACAGCTTGAGTATTGTGTTCAGTTCTGGGTGCCACAATATAGGAAAGACATTCAGGTCCTGGAGCATGTTCAGAGAAGAGCTATGAGGCTGGTAGAGGTTTGAAGGGCATCACGCGAGGAGCAGCTGAGGGAGCAGGGGTTGTTTAGTCTGAAGAAGTAAAGGCTACGGGGAGATCTCACTGCTCTCTATAACTACCTGAAAGGCATTGTAGTGAGGCTGGTGTTGGTCTCTTCTACCAAGCAAGTAGTGACAGGAACAAGAGGAAATGGGTTTTTAAGCTGTGCCAGAGGATGTTTAGATTGGATATTAGGAAAAGCTTCTTTACTGAGAGAGTGGTGAGGTGTTGGAACAGACTGCACTGGGAGGTGGTGGAGTTGCTGTCCCTGGAGGTTTTCAAGAAGCATGTAGACATGCTGCTTCAAGAAATAGTTTAGTGGCCTTGGTAGCTGGGTTACTGTTGGATTGGAAGATCTTAAGTCTTTTCCAACCTTAATGATTCTATGATTCTGCAATACTAACAATTCAAATTTTATTTTACAAAGCTTATTATACTACACAGTACATTCCGTTTCAAATAAGGTTAAGCTCATTGAGAAGACAGAACTACTTTGATATTTTTTTCCTTACCTCTGAAAGATCTCCATTTTTAACATGGATCCTTGCCATGCTGTCTAACCAAGTCTTCCTTAGTTCAGGTGTACTAGCGTAAGACTTTGCCAAACTGTATTGGAGGTCTACAAGCATTTCTGGATCATTCTCATGCTCCTTCATTTGAGCTGTAGCCATCAGTACTGTACGAATCCGTTTTGTTAAATCCTTAACATCAGAAGGGAATGTAGTGTGCTAAAACATGGAAAAGTTAGGTTAACTATTATCTTTTGCTATTCTTTGCTAAATAAAAAGTTGAAAGATAATTGTAGGGGATGCTATGAAAGAGTTTTTAAGCATCCCTCTAGAGTATGGAAGAAGAATAAATACGGACCTTGATAATCCTGTCATTATTGGCACAATTATTGATGATGGAAAGAGACTGCTGAAATCTAGTTCCTCCAATTCCAACAACATCAGCAATTAGCTGGCTTACTGAAATAATAACCTTCACAGAAACAAACGTCATGTTAGTGCATATTTCATGACATACCCTTGACATGTACCTATGAAGCAATTACAAAGGAAGTTCTGTCCTTTTTAAATGGAAAAGTATTCCTTTGCACAAAACTCTACTTGATTTTTTTGTTGTTTTCAAAGTTACTGGTACAGTAACACATGAAAGACAAAACAGGAATGTGTAAGTTTAATGCATGTGCCTCCTCTGCTCTTAAGCCTGACTGGTAGGTAAACTAGCCAGAGGTCATAAAAGTAGTAAGCTATTGTTCGCAGCTTTGTCAGAAACCACAGTTTTTAAATGCATTTGTCTTATTTTAGACTTTTACTTGCTTGTTGCTGCACTCTTCTTCAGATACAACAAGGTATGCAATTTAATAATCAAAATAGCATCTGCAAAACAGAATAGTTGTGTCGGACAGAAAATATTCCTTATGAAACAGAGGGCCATCCAATGGTTTCTAAGTATGTCCTTGTACTGAACATACTTTTATCACCATCTTCTTACTCCAGCTTTGCTTGAACCTCAAATAATTTCTGTCTTTATCCAACAGGGCTTTACACACTAGCCTGCAGCAGTGCATCTACAAATACAGTATTAAAAAAAAAAAGTATACTAACTTGCAGATGTGTCCTAACAAAAGACTTCTTCCCTGTGTAATCAAAGTTATTTCTCATTAAGAAGTACAGCAGCTGTGAAGCTTCAGTTCGAATTGAACTCAGTTTGGAATTACAATATTTCAGAATTTCATAGCACAGTGCAGAACACATATCAGCTCTACCTTCGTAAAACGTAGAAGGAAACTGAGGGAAAAAAAGAAAAGAAAGACATTATTCTTCACAGCTGGCTTTGGTTCTTGATAAAATAAGCATGTCAGGAAAAATACAAATACATTAGTATTCCCAAATGCTAGAAGAAATGAGATGTTTATAGTAGTTCACAGCACAAATTGTTACAGTAATTCACAGGACAAGTATTCCACAGTGCTGGGATCTGAGCAGTCCTTATTCACCAGCTTTGAGATTTTAGTTCCTAATGTTTTTTACACAGTACACTGTTAACTAAAGAACTCATTAAGTACTTGAAAATCAATAATTTTAAAAAACTTCTTACCTTATAAATAAGTGCCCTTAAAGCAATGAAGACATTTTTCAGTGCTGTTTCAGACTGATTCTTTTGAAGGAAACAGAGGTATACATCAAATACTTTCTTCATCAGTGGATTATGCCCATGATCAGTCAGTAGTTGGTTCTATAAATTGAAAGTTAAGAGTTTAGGAGTTTTGCAAAATGATACACTTACATAATTCTAAAACATACAGAGATCATCCAAAAGTAGGATACTAAAATAAATAACGTGTTTCACATTACCAAGGTGTTTCATAATACAAGCATATCGGAATTTCTAACACTTCACTATTCTTGATGATAAAGAAAGTGTTGGTTTCTAAATACACTTACTAAGCCCACTTCATTCTATCAGCTGTTAACTAAATCAACTATTATTAACAATTCTTTGAAAGGGAAACTCCAAATATTAACACATTTTTTTGGTTACACTGCTTTAGCAGCTCAAACAGCAGAATTTTCTCGTGACACTATCTCCTACTACAATATTCTATATATATATACAATATTCTATATATATCTGCAAACCAAACACCCACCCGCTCACCTTCTTTCATTACTGTCCTAGAACTTCAACAGCTCTTAAAGACAAAGGCATTTGTTACTTTTCAGAGCATAAATATTCCAAAGCTCATTCTGAGCCACACAATACACAGCATTACTCTTGATTTCTGTACCATGTCCAACAGCTTCCGTACAAACTTTTAAAATAATGTGGTCTCTTCAAACTTCTCTAGCATCAGTACTGGCTGTGCAATCTATTTTTAACAGTCCATATAGCTTCTGTTTTGCTCTGGGGACCTGTTTTGTCCCTTTGTCCACTAAGGACATGCACTAGGTTTCTATGGGACTCCACTTACGACACAGTGAAATAGATTAAACCATTCAGATCCAATCCAGGGAGTCAAGAACTGAATCCAATGGGCCTCCAATGCAATTCAACTAGGTCTTGGACTTCCTGTAGCTCCTCTCTACAAAATCATCTTCTATGTCATCCAAACACTAAGCTGCAAGTAAGTTTTAAGCTAATATGAACTCAAATAATGTAATTCAACAATTTTTAAGATTAATGAGACAGAGTATAGAATTGCGCTCTCAGAAACAGATTTATTTTGGTTGAGTGAGATCTTTGAGATCAAGTCTAACATTTACCCCAACACTACTAAGTCACTACTAAACCATGCCCCTAAGCACTGTATCTACAGATCTTTTAACTGCCTCCAGAGATGGTAACTCCACCATTTCCATGGGCAGCCTGTTCCAATGGTGAAGGAATTTTTCCTAATCTCCAAACTAAACCTCTGCCTGGTACAACCTGCAGTTGTTTCTCTATTGCTTATTACTTTTGCTTATACTTATTACTATTGCTTATTACCTGGGAGAACAGACCTCACTACAATGTCCTTTTAGGTAGTTGTAGAGAGCAGTAAGTCTCCCATCAGCCTCATCTTCTCCAGACTAAACAGTTCCCTCAGCTGCTCTTCATATATGTGCTCTAGACCTTTCAACAGTTTTCTTGCCCTTCCTTGGACCCACTTCAACACCTCAATGTCCTTCTTGTAGAGACAGGCCCAAAACTGCAGGCCACACTATTTCTGACACAAGCCAGGATGCTGTTGGCCTTCTTGGCCACATGTGGACACTGCTGGCTCATATTTAGCCAGCTATTGACCAGCTCCCTTACTACTGGGCAGTCTGCCAGCCACTATTCCCCAAGCCTGTAGTGTTGCATGGGGTTGTTGTGACCCATGTGTATGACCTGGCACTTGGCCTTGTTAAACCTCATACCACTGTCCTCAGCCCATTGATCCAGACTGTCTCTAGATCAAAGCATGTTGCTCTTAAATGTGTAAGAGATGTCTAATTGCAGATGTCTCATTTTTCTATTAATGGAGATGCAGAATAAATTCTTCAGCACAACCCTAGGAGTTTTTGGTGTTCCTCAATACTAAAAAAAATGTAAGGAGGCAGTCTTCCATAAAAGCCATTCTGATAATGTGACTTGCAATCCAGAAGAACTCAGTGTGGCTTCAAGATTTATGAATGTCCCTGCCCATAACAGAAAGGTTGGGCTAGATGATCTTCCAACCAACATAATTTTAGTGCAGCTGACTGAATACAAGCTCCTGATTCTCCTATCTGTTTTGTTTGGATATTGTAGATGACCTTTGTATATTTGCATCTACTTTCCAATATACTACATACAGATAAATGTGAAGGACTGTCATTCCAAGCATAATAGGCAGCTGATAGTTGAAAGATTATTGCTCTTTCTTCTTTAAATCTCTAAAACCATATATCTTCATTGGCAATTCTTTCATGAAGTCTGTGGAAGAGCTGGTTCTGAATTCTATGTAATTATACCACTAATAAAAGGAATCTCATCCTAATTAAGTTTATGCTTTCATAACTAAAGATAAGACACTAAACCTGAATCTTCAAACAATGATCTGGAAACACTGCTCTAATCAGGTGAGAAACAAGCTAGAGCTATCATCTCTTCTTTTTACAGATTCAACCTTTAATGTTTGGAAAAGCTAAAAAAAAAAAAAAAAAAAGACAGGAGAGCTATACAAGTAATTATGCTATAAAAAATTATTCCACATGAGAGCTACAGTAAATGATAGAATTAAAACTATGTCTTATCGGTGGACAACTTGAAATGAAGCTACTGAAAAAAAACAAATTACTGATAATCAATGAATGACTTAATATTAAGTCTGACAGTGTTCAGTTATGTTTTTGTCATACAATAGATCTTTCACCTCACGTGGCCTTTAAGAGAGCTTTACAACTAATATTAGGCAGACTGAAGTTTCTAGGATAGTTTTATGAAGTTAGCATGCGGAAGGAGCTTTTCCCACAGACTACTGCTGAGCACTGTTTGCAATACACAATTGAAGCCAAACCAATTTCATAGAATGGTTTGGGTTGGAAGAGACCTCAAAGATCATCCAGTTCCAACTCCCTGCCATAGGCAGGGACACCTCCCACTAGATCAGCATGCTCAAGACCGCATCCAGCCTGGCCTTGAACACCTCCAGGGAGGGAGCAGCCACAACCTCCCTGGGCAACCTGTTCCAGTGTCTCATCATCCTCACTGTGAAGAACTTTGTCCTAACATCCTGTTTAAATCTCCCCTCTGCCAGTTTGAACCCATTCCCCCTCGTCCTGTCATTACAAGACCTTGTGAATAGTCCCTCCCCAGCCTTCCTGTAGGCCCCCTTTTGCAATTTGTTGCAAGAGGTTACCAGCTTTTACATGACACAATAGTAAAATGAGAGAAATGCTAAAAATACAATGCAATATTACCAGACTATATAAACATATTTAAAAAAAAAACAACTAATACATTAAAAAAAAATTATAGGATATGCAACACCAAGTCAAGAACAAACCTTAAAAGCCATTGTAAATAATGACAGGGTATCCAGAATTGTAAGGCAAACTTCAGTGGCAATATTTGCTTCAAGTACAGACTGGTGAAGAACATCTGCATCTGAATGGCCATAGCCTACAGAAATTCCAAATGAAGTGTAAGTTCTTGATATACTAATTTAAATGTTTCTTATTTCCAGAACTAGAAAAAAAATAACAAGTAAAAAGCCTGACAGAAGTTAGTATTCAATACAGAAAAACAACTGCTATGCATTGAAACGTTTTTCAAATATGTGAATATAACTACTCTAACATATTTTATGATACTGCACAAATTAAGTGCAAATGTCAACATTAAATAGTAGCTAAAGCAATAAATGTTTCATATTTACATGTAAGTCAGCACAAGTGTGTGTATATATATATATATATAAAAATGTACCTTACTATATATACACATACCTATATTCTTAAAATAAGTGCTGTAGTATGACAGAATTACAGCTGAAAATACATAATGGTAATTTAAGTAATGTTCTCAATGATCTCTAAGTCAACAATAAGTGAGCTATTATAGAAATACAAAACAGTAGGAGTTGAAGGCACACAATCATGTACTTCTCATATGCAACTGAACATTCAAGGAATTACTTCTACTCTGCATCAATACTGTATAATAGTTCTATATTGAAATTGAAATATTTGATCATTTCTAGCTTCATACTGTATTGAAGATAGAAATGAAATACTGGTTATATCATGGTGTTTAGCTTCACCAACATTGATCTTCAAGATCTATATTGACAAAATGTGCCCTGGTTGCTTTACAAGAATCTGATCTTGTTAGATTTACAGTCAACTCAGTATCACTGAACCAATGACAAGCAGGGCAAACTTGCTGAGACTAAGAAAAGAAGAAAAGAAATTCTTTTACAACAATATCTGTCTCCACCTTCTCTCCTCCTTGTCTAAACTATGCAAGCATAGCCATAACCACCAGTTTCTTTGGATTTACACATTCTTTCTACCAGGATGTGCACACCACTTCCCTATCATCATTTTTGTATTGTCTCTGCCCACACTTCTTCCTCCACTTAAGTGTTTTCTTTGTGGTTGCAATGCATCCCCCATCACTGTAACAATGGCAAGGAACAACTGGCATTTGGAAGCAATTTTTTTAAAAACAGATGTTTAGCAAACATTTTTCTTCTCCTAAATCCATTCTTTTCCTTAAATTAAAAAAAAAAAAAAATTCTTTTTCATAGCTATCGGCTTTGGGTGATCAGAAGTCCTTAAGATAGCCTTTGATTTCAGTAACATTGAAGATACCAAGAAAAGACAACTATTTTAAGAATTGCATTGAGGAAAGGGAAAATATCCTTTAAAGCAATAATTTGTTTGCTTTTCCAGTTAAGAAAGATGCAAGGTTTGTTAAAAATACTAAGTAAAAACTGTTGTGAATGGAGAGAATTCCAAACAGCTAATTCTTTTCATATAAATAATTGAGAACAAACAAACAAACAAGTCATTGACTGATTCCTCTGCATTATTCCTAGAGACAGAAGTTTTGAGCAGGAGATAAACTTCAAGGCTCACTCGATTTGGTTGCATTAGAATACTGATTTAGCAATGTTTTTTCTATATATGTGTCAAACACCATCCTTGTTTCAATTTACTATTATTGTAGAGAAGCTAATATTGTATCCTTCATGAATAACTACCATACAGGATTCAATTTTTCACATGTAATTTACCACAGGTACAATGTGGATATCTGCCTGGACACACGCATGAACATGCACCTGTAATATACTACTGTAGAGTAACCGGATTTAAAACCGCCTAAGAACACTAACATCTGATGACTATAAGCCAGCTGGTGATCATAAACCCTGATCTGCAGTGTATCTCTTCTATTTCAGTACATTTGCATGTCATTATTCTACTGAGCATACTCCTCTCCTCCAGCCCCCAAAACACACACATGAATCTATATCCTCATAGTTTGTACTGAGATGCTTCAGAAATCTGAACAGGCCTAGTTTCTTTCAGACTTCAGCAAAAATCTATACTGAAATTTCTCAGAGATGCGAAACATCACTTAGACCATTACTTCAGTTCTATTCTTTGCTTGAAAGATTGGAAAAGGCAAAATTAAGTTTATAATTTACATTTATAGACAATTCTCCTGCCAAAGAATCCTGATTTTAGACACAAGTAATGCAACTATTTCTATCAGGTACATCCCTCCTGTTTGTGTACCTCACAGAATCAAGTTCTGAAAACTACTTTGTATATATGAATCAGACAGACAGATATTTAAACAAAAGTAAGTTAGATAACAACAGGACCCAAGATGGGAGAAAAAAAAAAATATTTATATTTGATATGACTTTTAAAGCAACCCATTTTCACTTCGTGGAACATTGGTCAATATAAGGTGGAATATCTTGATATTCATTAAATGTCTGACACTAAAAAAAAAAAGTAGCATTACTTTACACAAAGTTATCTGAGTAAGACACCTTCCTTCACAATTTCCTTCAGATGGAAAAGAACAGAAAGTTTATTTTTACATGAGCATGCATTTATTAAAATCTTTCAGCTCACTGTGTCCTAAAAATTAGTAAACTCTGCCAAGTTCTGGAAGTACGCAATCTCTTTGCACAAAAGCCTGAGATAGATGTGTTATTCAATTTCCCAGAAATTAAAAAAAAACCCAAAAAAACAGTCGTTATCTACAAAGTACTTTACCTCACCAAATGCGTAGTTGCATAGTACAAACACTCCTTTTGTATATAAAAAAAGTTCTAAGTATTATTACGATACAGCAGTATCAGACTCATTACAAGAAAAAAGTTACTTGGACAACTAGACAGTTTTGTGACATCTGTAAAATCAAAGAACTGCATTTCTTAGTTTTCAACAGGCATGAAAATGTACTTATAAACAGAGAAGTTCAGTGGAATGTGGTTTTGTTTTTTGTTTTGTTTTGTTTTCCACAACAATACGTGGTAACTGTTCCTTTAGATTATTGATAATGAGCTAAAAGATTTTAATTCATAGTTAGATATGCTTTGGGAAACAAAAGGATGAACATAGTGAACATACAGTTAATTCAATGACTGCACACAATTCTTTCCAGTACCAGTGTTATATTTCACTGGATTAGTCAAACAGTTTCAATTGGTTTCTGAAGCTGAAAATTGAAAAATGGTGCCTCAGAATATTTTACATACAGTACATTTTGCGATTTAGGAGCAGCATGTTTAAAAAAGATAGGCCACAAGCAGATTTAGTTCTCAATATAGCAGCAGTCTTGTGCAAGCTGACTTCAACCTGATTAAATCTTACCATTGTCTACAGAAATTCCAAGAATACTTGATATCTTTCTCACACTGAAAACAGAAAAATCACTTCATTATTGGACGCTTTTTCACTTGTAGACAAACCAAATCATGGGCTTCTCAATCTCTGCAAAAATTCTACAAAACTTAATTGTCCTTAGTGGATGCCAGAACATGGAGATGTGGTCACACCATGTATTTTTACTTTATACTAATAATTGAAAAGACTAAGTGGGGAAAAAGTCCAAACTTCAATAGAGCAAATAGGAAAAAAAAAAAAGTACATTTTGTAACTACATGCAGCACACAGGTGAAGTATGTATAATTAAAAAAACCATGAAAGTACAGTTTTAAAATTTGCGGTAGTTAACCATGCTCCATGTTATGGCATCAGCCAGCATTGATTGTTCTGTCATAACAGAAGTAAATGACCATGGACTGATTCCAGATACTTGTTTGACCTAGAATGGTAGAAATCATTGAAATGCACTGGTGTGGCTCTGGGAACTGTCTCTGGTGTTGTGGTACTGGTTGAGGATGATGAATGTTACCATGTCATGAGACTTACTGTGGTTAAAAGTGAGAGAGTTATCCAGGCTGCTCAGCTGCTGCAATCTGGCATGCATCATCCCTGTTCTGTTACGGGAAACAGGCAATGTCTGAGATTTTCGATCATGAACTATGGGTCCCAACCCCTCCTGGTTCCTGCAAGATGAGTGAAATGGGATAGAAGCAAAAGTTAGACATGTCAAATTGCAGCAAGACAGGAAGTGTTAGTTAAGCACCAGAAGTTTTACAGAAAGAATTATAATGCAACCTATTTACTGTTTTATTTATAAAACAAAAATAGGTAGCTTAAAAAAAAAGCATCACAGCAAACTCTTTCTTAAAACCTCAAAGCGTGAAAGCAAAAGCACATGAGCAGTCTCTCTTGAAGTAGTAAATTTACTTCAGAGCTTTTGAAAATATAAAATATTTGAGAAAGTAAATATTCTGAAAAATATTCAGAACCCAAAGCCAAATCCTCTATTTTGACTGCAAAAGTTTTAGAAAAAAAAAGTTAAAAGGACACATAGTAGCAAAATTAGATAGCATGCAGGTAATATGAGAGCAGGAATTAGTAGAGGTATTACGTATCTCTTACCCAAGCAGGAAGGGAGAAGAGCCATATACTTTGTTAAATTTGCAGCAATCAAGTGAAGAAAACAGAAAAGTGACTTGTGTTAGCAATCAGTACAGGCTAACTTCCTATTGTGTACCACCACCAGAGCAGATGAAAAAACAAAAACCAGTGCTTGAATTACAGAATTCCCAGTTCCCGTTCATTCGCTGTCAGTTGTGCATTTTAAGACTACGTGCATTGATCGTGATATATGTCAGTGTCAGGGCCATGTCAAAAACCAGAAAGCTACTTTTACCGAGAGGGTTCAGTATCTCTGCAGAGCACCTGATGATCTCTACAACTTAACATTTATAGCGCTAACGTGCAGCACACAGACCAGGTGATCAGTAAACAAAAAGGAAGTGCAGTCATCCTCTCTACAAACTAGTCAAACTGAAGAATTTTTACAAAAAGCCTGAACATTACAGACTCCTTTAAATCCAGACTTTGAAGTACCTTTAAACAGAAAGGTTACAATCAAAACCAAAGACCCAGATTTGTTTTAGCTTTTGATTTTTTTTAGGGTATGCAAGCACATATATGTCATGTTTTCACCAAATCTTGAAGAAGATAGTCAAGTTTGTTGTTTGTAGAAAGATATTCACATAGCATTAAATATTAACTAAACTCCCAAAAGCTAACATTTTAGTTGGAATGATTTACCACTCAAAGTCAGCAATAACTTTCTCATTAAGAGGGGTAATAGTTCAAGTCCACCAGTTTAATTATAACAGGACTACTGTGTCAACCACAAGAAGTTCCTTTATTAAAAAACTACTTTCCACTGAAACCATGCTACTGCAAAGATATTAAAATAATTTAGTACATGTTTCTGACTCCCATGGATTTTTCTCCTGGACAGTCTTCCAAACAGTTCTTTGGACTTCAAATTGAATACCAGCAGCATTGCAATGTTCATCACTCACCTTTCAGTAAAAAAAAAACAACCAACACTAAATATAAAATTTCTAAGACACTTCAATGGACATGGTTTTATGGTCAAGCTTATAAACTGTAAAATTTCTTCCCCAAAGACACAATTTCAAGGAAAAAAATGCTGCAAAATGCATTTAAGGGGTGGCTTTTGAAGTAACTGATAATAAACACAACACACACATCATTATTAAACAGATACCAGACTTCCAAACAGGATACAGATTTCTTAACACAGCAACCATTTACTTCAAACTGCTATGTGTCATTCCACAATAACTCTTCTAGTCATGCAATTTATTTGAAATAGACATTCAAGGCATACTGTACACAGTTGCTCTTAGTGGACAAGACAGCCAAATTTAAATTCCACACAGTACCTGGCTATGTATCGTTTTCCCATGTACTGGAACTGATGTAAGCATACTCTGCAGAGAACACACAAGTCAGAGAAGCAACACTTAAAACAATCTTTTCTAGATTTACATACACTTAAATCATTCACCTGTTACTTAGGTTTAACTTCAAACTTTTACACCATAAAACTTCTTTATGTATCCTACTCTTAAAATTCCCTTTCAGTCCCCAGCTGAGGGAGGTAGACATGGCTTTAGTGAATTCAGTCACCAAGGGTTGTTTTTTTTGGGCAAACTGGGATTAAAACCATGTAAAGCTGCCTCCAGAGCACATCTACCTCAACAATGAATCAAAACACCTAATGTGAGTTCAAGCGACAAAGTATAAGGACCAAATAGTGAAAAAAACACCTTAGAAAACTGTAAATTGTGAGTTCTAGAGCTCATATTGATTTTTAATATTTTTAGAGATGTTTACTCACTACCAAAGTCAGAATTTCATTATATGAAATGAGGACTAAGACAAGTAACATTAAGAATGGAAACAAAAGAGATAACCAAACAATGTTACATATATACATGTACTTTTCAAAATGTATATAAAGATTCAAGATATGGGCAATACATTTTGATTTTTTTCCCCCCTCAGCCTAAACTACCTTCCTAACAGGTCAGGTTTTTTACTTAGGGGT